>CM024754.1:73299112-73843693 GCA_014218235.1 Colocasia esculenta | reverse complement strand
TGTGTGTTGAGCAGTCTTGCTCGTTGTTCTAGAGTATCTTGCTCTAGAAGTGGTGTAGTTGTAAGCTCTTTAGTGTTGGAGTTGTCAGGCTCCAGTGGGTGTGGTTACCCAGTTGTGTTAGTGAAATCCTCACGGGTTGTGAGGGGTGGAGGTAGGAATCACATGGGTGTTTCCGAACCACCTAAAAATCCTTGTGCATTTGTGTTCTGTGGTTTGACTGGTTCATCCGCTAGATGCTTGCATAGGACTCGTTTCTATTCACTTAATCACTTGATTCTCATCTAAGTTTTTCAACTCACTCCAATCTAATCAGATCAGCAGCTTTTCACTGATATTATTGCCTCTGATTCTAAAGTTTTAAAATTATTTAAGCTTCCCGCAAAAGTGGCTAAGATCTATTCATCCCCCCCCTTCTAGATCTTTTCCACACATTTATTTCGATCCTTCAATTGGTATCAGAGCGGGTTTATATCGATCTGATTTGAACTGAGCAGCTTTTGTCTCTGAGTATTGAGTGTTTGTTTGTCTGTCTATCTGGTTGTTTGTTTGCCTGCTTGCTCAACTACTTCTCCTTGCATTTACTTAAGTGACTGGACTCAAAGGGTTTTATAGCTGAGGGCCATTCCATAATAGGCCACCATTCTTTAATGGTTTGGACTATTCCTATTGGAAGAACAGAATGCAAGTATTCTTAAGGCCCAGAACTATGAGATCTGGAAAGTAGTTGAGGCTGGTCCCTATGAAAACCAGGGTGAGGAAGAAACCTGGACGAGGGAGGCAAATTAGGAGAGCTACATTGAATTACAGTGCCATGAATATGATTCAATGTGCTGTCCCCCAAGGAGTATTCGAGAATCTCTATGTGTAAATCTGCCAAAGAGATGTGGGATAAACTCGAACTACTCTATGAGGGAACATCTCAGGTCAGGAGACCAGGCAAATATATTAGTTTCAGAATATGACTTTTCATGATGAAATCTAATGAATCTTTTCTGAAATGTTTGCCAGATTTATGGTGATTGTCAATGGACTCAAGGCTTTGGGTAAGGAGTATACTGATGCAGATTTGGTAAGAAAATTTTGCGTTCACTTTCTTCAATTGGCATACCAAGGCCACTGTTATTGAAGATTCAAAGATTTATCCAAAATGTCTTTGGATGAATTGATTGGATCTTTAATGACGTATGAAATAAACTTAAGAAGAAATGAAGATCTTATCATTAAGACCAAGCCTATGGCACTCAAAGCCTCTTCAAGCAACAAAGATAAAATCAGGATAAACAAGTTCTGAAGAGTCTGAGTCAAATGAGGATGAGATTGCCCTCATGACCAGACAATTCAGGAAATTCTTGAAATATAGGAAAGGGAAAATGAGTGGGAAAAGAAATTTTCCCCAGTAAGAAGATATTTCCTCTTCCAATTTCAATAAGAATCATAAACCTGATGAGAATGTTATCTGTTACAGGTGCAACAAGCCAGGACACATGAGGGAGAGTGTCCTGAGAACAAAAAGGAAAAGCACAAAAGATTCCAGAAATACAAGAAGCCCAAGGCCATGGTAGCCACTTGGTCTGATGAAGACACAAGTGAGGAAGAAGAAGAGAAGAAGTCCTCAAGCTCAGAGAGTGAGGAAGTTTGCTTCATGGCCAACAGCACAGATGGAAAGGTATACTTCCTTTGAAGATTATAGTGTTGAAGATTGGCAGGATGTGTATGCTGAATTGGTAGAAAGATACTCTGAAATGAGAAAAGAAAACAAACACATCAAAAAGAAATTGAAAATCTTTACCATAACCAATCTTCAAACAATAGAATCTGTGAACTGGAATCTGAAGTAACAGAATTGGTTGAAGAAAGAAAATTTACTGAACCAAATTGATGAATTAAAGCTTGCTTCTCAGAAGGCCTCCCAAGACTTCAGAAATTTAAATGAAAAGCTGGAAATTGAAAAACAAGAAACAACAGAAAATCGAAGAAATTGAAATTCTTAAAAACCAGCTAAAGGAAAGGAGGAGGTTATCCAAACCTTCACAAAAGGCCAAGATAACCTAGAGGCATTGCTAGGATCCAACAAGACACCCACATCTCATGGATTGGGATTCAACAAAAAGAAATCAACAAAAGATAAATCTGGTGAGAAAAAGGGAAAAGCACCATTAATCAACTTTGTTAAAGGTCCCAATCTGGAAAACACTGAAATCCAACAGACAGCAAACAAAACCCCAAACAAAAACCCAAACAAAACTCAAAACAAATCAAAATTCAAAAACAAAGAAGACTGTCAGGTCGACACAGTCCCCTGACAGGTCGACCTGTTCAACACCAAAAACCATAATAACTCAACTAAAAATTCAAATAAAAATCTGAGAAATAAGAAAAAGGGAAAAGAAATAATCCATGAAAAACCTTGGACCTCCAAGACAGCTCCTCAAGAAATGGATTAATCCTTGGAACCAATGGTATGAAATCCCTGTTGGCATTATCCTCAATACCCTTATCCAAATTTTGGATGTACCAACACAATCCATGGATTCCACCTCCTTCTATGAACTCAAATTTTCAAATGAAAAACTCCCCTCCTACCAAACAAAGATTGGTGCTTTCATTCCTAAAAGAAAACAAACAGAAAAATGCTGAAAACACCAAAGTAACAAACAAAAATCTAAAACAAATCAAATTTGGGTGAGAAAGGATTTGCTGTCTATGTTAAATCATTCTGATGGTCCCAACTCTGTTTGGGTACCAAAATCTTCTCTCCACTGATCTTGTTGCAGGGAAGTCGTGCACCCAACACAAATGTATGGTTTCTTGACAGTGGGTGTTCACGACATATGACTGGAGATAGAGCCAAATTCTCATTCCTGCTTGAAAAGGAGGAGGGTCAGTCACCTTTGGAGGTAAAAATAAAGGAAAGATCATTGGATCTGGTAAGGTTGGTCAAACTTCTTCAAACTCTGTAGATAATGTCTTGTTAGTTGATGGACTTGACTATAATTTGCTCAGTATCAGCCAACTATGTGACAAAGGTCACAAAGTTGTGTTTGAATCTGATTTTTGCAAGATAATAGATTCATCACTGATAAAATCAAATTCTTTGGAAAAAGAGAAAACAATGTCTACATGATCAACCTTAATAAAAACTTTTCTGAAAATCTTTGTTTTGTTGCAAATAAAGATGAAATTGCATGGACTTGGCACAAAAGACTTGGCCATGCAAGCTTCAGAACAATGAATAAGTTGTTAAGATTGAATTTGGTTAAAGGTCTTCCTGAATCCTTTTCTAGTGTTGAAGGTCAAATTTGTGGGATCTGTGCTAAAGGAAAACAAACTAGAAATCCTTTAAAGTCTTCAATGATGTACTCACATCTAAGCCACTAGAACTTCTTCACATGGACCTCTTTGGGCCACAAGAGTTCTAAGCTTGAGTGGCAAAAGATATGGATTTGTAATCATTGATGACTTTACTAGATTTACCTGGGTTATTTTTCTATCTCACAAAGTGATGCATGCCTTGAATTCAGGAACTTTTGTACCACTGTCTTAACCACTTATCCATATAAAATCAAAAACATCTTAACTGATCATGGGGTGAATTTGAAAACACATCCTTTTCTGATTTTTGTGCTGAATTTCAGATATTCCACAAGTTTTCTTCACCAAGAACTCCAGAACAAAATGGAGTTGTGGAAAGAAAGAACAGAACTCTTGTGGAAATGGCTAGAACCATGCTTCTTGAGAGTATTTACCCAAATTCTTCTGGGCTGAAGCTGTGAACACAGCAAATCACATACTCAATAGAGCATTGGTCAGACCAAAATCAAGAAAACCCCCTATGAATTATTGAAAAACAAAAAGCCAACTGTTTCCTATTTTAAAGTCTTTGGGTGCAAATGCTATGTACACAATAATAACAAAGAAAACCTTGACAAGTTTGATGCTAAGAGTCAGGAAGCTATCTTCCTTGGCTATTCTGAAGTGTCAAGGGCCTTCAAAGTGTACATAATAAAAACCAAATCTATTGAAGAATCTCCACATGTTATTTTAATGAAAACTCCTTTTCCACTAATGATTCTAAATCTTGCAGGGAAAACACAAGACAATGAAGAGGATGACCTCATTGTGGATTCTTCACCAACCGTTGAGGAGAGTAATAACATTGAAGAAAACCTGAACAACAACTCACAATCTCCAAATGGTTCAGGTAATACTGATTCAGAAGTGGGTACCTCTCAACAGGTAATTTCTGAACCTCGATTTCTAAGAGATCACCCATTAGATAGTGTAGTTGGCAATCTAAATGATAGAGTTAGGACCAGATCATCCTTTTTGCAAAACATTGAAGAAGACTCACTAGCTCTAATTTCCCAAATTGAACCCAAGTCAATTGATGAAGCCTTATCCAGTTCTGATTGGATTAATGCTATGCATGATGAACTTCATCAATTTGAAAGAAATCAAGTGTGGGAATTAGTGCCTAGACCTAGTGACCAAACAGTGATTGGCACTAGATGGGTTTTCAGAAATAATTTGAATGAAGCTGGTCAAGTAATAAGAAACAAAGCTAGGCTAGTTGCAAAGGGGTATAACCAAGATTTGGAATTGACTTTGAAGAATCTTATGCCCCTGTAGCTAGACTAGAAGCTGTGAGAATTTTCCTTGCTTTTGCATCCTCCATGAAATTCAAAGTCTTTCAAATGGATGTTAAAAGTGCATTTCTAAATGGATATATAAGGAAAATGTGTTTGTTGAACAACCTCCTGGATTTGATAATGAAAAATATCCTAACCATGTTTTCAAGCTTAATAAGGCACTCTATGGTCTTAAACAAGCTCCAAGAGCTTGGTATGATCGTTTGAGTTCCTTTTTACTTGAAAAAGGATATTCTAGAGGTAATGTTGATCAAACATTGTTCACTAAAACAGTAAAAAATCAATAATTGTGGTCCAAATTTATGTTGATGACATATTTTTGGCTCCACCAATAAGGCCTTTGCACTGAATTTTCAAATCAAATGCAGAATGAATTTGAAATGAGCTTAATGGGAGACTTAACATTCTTTTTGGGGTTGCAGGTTAACCAACGAATGAAGGTATCTTCATCAGTCAAACAAATATGTCAAGGAGCTACTGAAAAGTTTGACTATCAGAACCTTAAACATTCAAGCACACCCATTGCAATAAATGCTAAGCTAGAAGAAGACCCATCTGGTAAGTCAGTAGATCCAAAGACCTACAGAGGTATGATTGGCTCTCTCTCTACCTTACTACTTCTAGACCTGACATTCAGTTTTGTGTGTGCTTATGTGCTAGATTCCAATCAAATCCTAAAGAAAGTCATATGCTTGCTGTGAAAAGAATTTTTAAATATCTTGTTGGAACATGTGACTTAGGAATTTGGTATCCTGCTGGTTGCAAGTTAGAATTGTTTGCCTATTGTGATGCTGATTATGCTGGGTGTAAGTTAGATAGAAAAAGCACAAGTGGCTTGTGTGTATTTCTAGGTGGGTGCCTTATTTCTTGGGCTTCTAAGAAGCAACATTCAGTGGCTCTGTCAACAGCAGAAGCTGAATATGTTGCAGCAGGTAGATGTGGAACTCAGATTCTCTGGGTGAAACATCAACTTCTTGATTACAACCAAGATTTAGGATGTGTACCCATCCTATGTGATAACACAAGTGCAATCAATCTTTCTAAAAACCCCATTCAGCATTCTAGAACAAAACACATTGAAATCAGGCATCATTTCTTGAGAGATGAGGTTGCCAAGAAATCTTTTGAACTCCATTTTATTGTAACTGAAAACAAATTGCAGACATATTCACAAAACCCCTTCCTGAAAATAGATTCTCATCTTTAAGGAGAGAACTTGGTCTTTGTAAATGTCCATCCTTCTGATCTCTCTTAAAGTTTGGGTTGAATGATGCTTTGTCTAAGGGGAGTTCTTTGTATTTCATACTTCTTGCTTCCTCAAGCTACATTGCTCATATCTCTCTCTATTCCAATTCCATTTCCCTTTTTACAATAAATTCTTCACTTCTGATTGTGTTGAAACTTCTTGGTATATCAAATAGTGATTTGGAGAAGGACAGGCTATGCTTGTCTAGACACTTTCACTATGCGTGAGAACATATCTCCGCCAAGTACTAAGAAGTCAATATGCAATAGTTGAGGGGGAGCTTTTATTGTTCAAAGAGAATGTCTTTTTCTGATTTCAAAACTTGCACAGTTTTAACCTTCATTTCTTTCTGATAATGATTCTTCAACTCTTATTGTATTGAAATCTCTTGGTATATCAAATGGTGACTTGGAGAAGGACAGGTTATGCTTGTCTGGACACTTTCACTATGCGAGAGTATATGTCTCCGCCAAGTACCAAGAAATGAATATACAATTGTTGAGAAGAAATCTTTGTTATCCAAAAAGAAACATTCTTTCTGATTTCAAAAAAAAAAAAAAATGCATATCTTTATTTTGATGAAAATGATTGAAATCATCATCTCAGGGGGAGCTAGAAAATTCACAAGTCATCTTTTTGCAAATTTCAGAACCCTTCTTGCATTTCATCAATTCCTTGCATGATGTCCTCATTCTAAATTCTAGAGTCTCAAAGTGAACCTTGAGTGATACATTATATTTTTTACTAATCAACTTTCCACTATGTCTCTCAATCCACAGAAACTCAGATCTCTTCCTAAACTAAATTACAATTGTGTCTTGAACTTAAAACATTACCTTGTTTGCAACTGATGGCTGGATGTATTTGAATTCTATCCTACAAACTCTCCAAAATCTTGTAAAATTCAACAGAACAATGACATCTGTGCTGAGAAACTGCACACCTTCACAATGAATGAAGTGCTATGCATGTCATGAGGCATTCTTGTTAACTCTGTTCAAAGGGATCCAAATTGAAAATAACCTCAAAATTTAAGCAATTATGTGCTATGCTTTTTGATGATGACTGAGTAACTGGAAATATTGGCGTCTAAAAACGTATATTTCATGTCAAAAGTCATCATTTACCCCTTTGAGACTTGACAATGACTACATCTTGAGTATCCAGGGACTATGGTGTGTAAAAAGCACTAGTACTTGAGTGAAAGAGATTTATCATTTGATAGTTTGTTAAAAGAACAAAAATATGAAAATTATTGGAGATTTGTTTAGAAAGAATCATCTTCCTCCTTCATCAAGTTGTTCTTTAAGTTTGTGTTTTACTTTCAACACACTGTGTTTAGTCTGATGATATCTTTAACTCTTGAAAATTGAGAAACATGGCAGATTTTGGTTGATTGTAAGATACATTATATCCCTCATTTATCATTTTGTTGATTCAAGTCTTGGAATGCTAATATCCTGTTGGAAATTGTATGAAATACTTGAACTGTAATGAATTTTTGTAAAATACAGCAAATGATTTTTAGGCCTCTTAAAATCCTTCAAATGATAATTCCTCTCATTATTTATCATTATAAGATGTCCCCAAATTTCTCAAATTTCCTCTCAAAAATTCTCATTTCTCTCAAAGGCTGTGTCGACACAATCCTCTCTCGCGACACATAATTCAGTCAGGTCGACACACCCTTCCTCATGTGTCGACACTGCCTTCTTGCCAGAACTTTTTCAAATCTTTCGGGTTCACCTTAAACCCTTGTTGTTCCTGCGGGGCAGTGTACCTCTGCATCCCTTTTTGAGCATCAGGTCGACCCGACGGCCAAACTCTCACCATTCCGGCAAAATTTTCACCATCTCTCTCTAATCTTCAATCACCTCACCAATCTTCCATCTCCTCTCTGACATTCCACTCCTTCCTTGCACCATGGTCCGCAAGTTGGGTCCCCGCCGTGGCGCAAGGTCTCAGGCTTCTTCAAGGCAGGTTCCGGCACAGGTTCCAGTTGAACACTTGAAAGAAGAACCAAGCGAAGAAATGATCCTGCAGAGCTTCCAGGATCCTCTTCTGCACCTCTCAGAGCTTCAAAGAGAGGTAGGACCTCCAATGCTGGCAGAGGTAGACAAAGTTCAAACCCTAGATCAGATATTTCGGGCGATTCCTCTGACCATCATGAGGAATCATCTTCGTCTTCCTCTACTGAGTCTCAAGAGGATATACCCTCAGAATCCGTCAGTGCTGCCAAACTGATTTTGAAGCCTAGAATTCTTGACCTTTCTGACACCCAATTAGCAGACTCTCTCCCTGAAATTCAAACCTATTTCTCCTTTCAATCTTGGATTCCTTTCATTTCTGAATTTCAAGTCTGCTATCCAAGGTTAGTTAGAGAGTTCTACAAAACCCTCACCTGCACAGAAGTTTTAAATCCAAAGTCAAGGGGATAGAGATAGACATGCCAACTGATGTAGCAGCCTCCATTTTCAAAGTGCCAGATGAGGGGGCTGACTACCATGAATTTGAATTTGACTTACATGAAGCCTACTCAATCTTGACAGGCCATCCTGCAGATCCATCAGATGCCAAACAAACCTATGTGACAAGGTTTAATGCCAACTCATTTCCACCTGTGTTAAGGGTAATTCACCACATCTTGACAACCATAGTTACCCCTCAAGGTGGTGGGCGAGATAGACTGACAGATATCCAGAGATTCATACTCTATTGCATGGTCAAAGATATCAAGGTCAACCTTCATGTGATTCTTTATCAAATCATTTCTGAAACTACAAGAACAGACTTGAAGAGATCACTTCCTTATGGAGCACATCTGACCTCAGTGTTCAAGCACTTTGGTGTGCCATTGGAATCTGAAAAATCCCAGTCCATTCCCAAGTCAAATATCTATACATTCAAGAATATCCAGAAGTTCATGGGATTTAGATTGGAGGGAAATCAAATTAGAAGAGGACCAGCTGTGGTTGAGGCTCCTCCAGTTCAAGAGGAACAGCCTCAAGACCAAGGGAACAGCCCCAACCTCAGGAGGACCAGCCTCAGGCTCCAGGGGATCAGCCCCAAGTACAGGAGGAACAGCCTCCAGCTGAAGGGACCAGCCCCTAAGTCAAGAGGATCAGCCTCCTATGCATGAGGATCAAGCTCTTAATGAAAATGTCAGTCCTTTTCATGATCCTCTCTCACCTCAGCTTCCTCATTTTTCTCCACAACCCTCATTCCAACCATCCACATCTTCTGGTGGGCCTCCTGTTCCACCAGAATTGATATCTTTCCTAAATGACAAATTTGAATCCTTCAACTCCTCACTTCAATCCATGTCCTCATCTTTTGAGCTACGGATTCAAAGACTGGAAAACACAGTTTCTGCCCCAATTTATTGAGCAGAAGGCAGCTTCTGATTATGCAGCTCAGCGATTTAACAGACTCATAGGAACTCTGGGAGATTCCTATATTGAGCTAAAAGAACATCAGGACAAGTTAGAGAAAGTTCTTCAGGGAATTTTGGCCAATTCCCAAGCAGATGTCTTCAACACCAATCAAACATTGCATGAGATTTCCAGCACCAGACTATCATTTGCTCATTTTGTGGATGATTTGGAAGTATGAGAAATTTCAATGAGCACATTGACAAGCAGCTCACAGATTTGACCAAGGAGTTCAAAATCATGCAAAGACCTGGTTGGTCAGCTGGGTCATCAAGTTCTCAACATGTTTCAGATGAATTGAAAGAACTCAAAGCACCTTGATAGAACATTCTGATAGAATGGAGCATTATCTCACACTCGGCTGACAACTATCCATGAACAGATAAAGTCAAGCATGAAGTCAATGGATAAGAGATTGTCAGATATTGAGATGCTTCTAGCTCCAATTCCTCCTCCTCCTCCATCTTCTACCTAATGTACATTTTTTTTGATAATGTCAAAGGGGAGAAGATTGAATGAATTGTAATGATCTTTTGAATGAAATGAATGACATGAAATGGTTGTTTGGCTTCAATACAAATTTTTGTGTTTGTGTGTGAATACTTGTTCAATTGTTGACTTGTGTGCACAAATCTTCTAATTTCAAGTAACGTTGTATCTCACAAAAATATCATCAATTGTTACTGAACAATATCAAAAGGACATTGACAAGTATGAACAAAAGAAAAACAAAACTTAATCAATAAAAATTGCTTAAAAATCACACTTCATCAAAACCACATTCAAATATGGATTTAATGTTGCCATCATCAAAAAGGGGAGATTGTTGGGTTGAATGTCTAATTCATATCATTTCCCTCCTATTTTGATGATGACAAGAAGTGTTCTTAAAGCAATTTAATTGGAACATGTCAAAAGCATCATACCTGAAAGTCATGCTCAAAAAGCTTTTTTCAAACCACATTTATCATTTGTGGTAATGATAAATCATTTAACTAATGATATATGTGTTTATTTTTCAGGTACAAACTTTTTATGCAAAAGATGTGTCGACACACCCATCAATGGTGTCGACACATCAACACAGACTCAAAGAAATTTGCAAAAATGTCAAGAGTGTGTCGACACATGTCAAGTGTGTCGACACGAGTGGCAGTTTTCCAGAGATCAGGGTACCCAGGTCGACACACTCCCAGGGCAGGTCGACACTAGACCCAGTTCCCAGAACAGCCAGTTTGAGGAATTGGGACACCAGGTCGACACACTCCCAGGGCAGGTCGACACTAGACCCAGTTCCCAGAACAGCCAGTTTGAGGAATTGGGAGCAGGTCGACACACTCAAGAGCAGGTCGACACGGGACCTTTCTCCCAGAACAGATTCTTCTATCTTTGGAACAGTGTGTCGACACAACCACCAGGGCAGGTCGACACACTACGGAAACTTTTCATCCTAAGAGCTGATGGCTGCCACGTGTCCTTCTAGGGCGATCAGAATCTTCCTAGGGAAGCGTGCCCTTGTACCCCAAAGGGTATCTTTGGAATCCTAAGGGTATAAAAGGCTCCTTTTGGCCTCCCTTCGAAGAGAGAGACCCAACCAACCTCTTAGAGCCCTGAAAAATTCCTGGCGGCCATAAGAGTTCGTGTCTCCCTCCTCTGCTTCCTGGAGTCTCCTGAACACCTCTTCTCACCAATTCAAGGTGTGAGAATTGTGGTTTGATCTTTAAAGAAGCCTCTGAAGCATCTCAAGGAAGTAGATCAGGTAGAAGCCATCGTTGGAGAAGAATTCAAGGAAGGTCCAACCTCCCAGATTGCAGAGCATCGTCTTGGACTTCATGTTTACAAGCTTCTTCCCAATTCAAGCTTCTACAAGGGAGTACACTTGAAGAACGAAGTCATTCAATACCTTTTTACTTTACTTCTGTTCTTCTGAGATATCTCTTGAGATTATGCAAGTGCTTCTGCATAATTCTCATTAGTGTTCTCAAATTTCGACTAGATCTGTTGCTAGGAGATCTTGTCTTAAGTTGGTGTCTAGCAAGTCTATGTGTGAGCCTTGTGCTCAGATTGTTGTGAGCCGGTGCGCTCAGTGTTGAGTTGTCAAACTCAAGTGTGTGTTGAGCAGTCTTGCTCAGTTGTTCTAGAGTAGTCTTGCTCTAGAAGTGGTGTGAGTTGTAAGCTCTTCAGTGTTGGAGTTGTCAGGCTCCAGTGGGTGTGTTACCCAGTTGTGTTAGTGAATCCTCACGGGTTGTGAGGGTGGATGTAGGAATCACATGGGTGATTTCCGAACCACCTAAAAATCCTTGTGCATTTGTGTTCTGTGGTTTGACTGGTTCATCCGCTAGATGCTTGCATAGGACTCGTTTCTAATTCACTTAATCAACTTGATTCTCATCTAAGTTTTTCAACTCACTCCAATCTAATCAGATCAGCAGCTTTTCACTGATATTATTGCCTCTGATTCTAAATAGTTTTAAAATTATTTAAGCTTCCGCAAAAGTGGCTAAGATCTATTCATCCCCCCCCTTCTAGATCTTTTCCACACATTTATTTCGATCCTTCATATGACTATGGTTACCGCGCCTCATTAGTCTTCACCCCCTAATTTTGTAACCTTATTTATTACTAGTTGTGTTTTGGAATTGTTAAGGGTAACCTACAGGGCATTTTTTAGGCTCATTATTATTAACATTTTTTCAGGGAAAAATTTTCTAGTAAGTGGTCGGAAGTGTGCTGAGGCGGATTGAACCTTCGTTTCACAAGATTTCTTCTCTTTAAAACCATCTATCTGTTGCGCCTCGGCTTCTTCCGCCGCCGATAATTCGGGGATGACGTTTGCAGACCCCCGACATTCCGGGGGGAGCTACCTCAACCATTGGGGAGACTCCCCAACGACTCTCATGTCTGACATCAAGCCCTGTCGTGAGTTGAGAGTCTCTCTCCTATAAACAAACCACATCTTTGGCAACCCAAGACCTTCTCCTTGGCTCTTTGCAAGGAAAGGATAGAACCTATCCCTGTGAAAAACCTGACTTTGAGAGCTCAGATCCAGCAGTTGGAGCTTCCTCCGTTGATCTACAGCGACTAAAGCTAGCTTGGACATAGGAGGAGGCTTCCCCGACCTCGGACTGGAAGCTACAACACCACACTGAAATACGAAGAAGGTGTTTTGGAGGCTTCTTGGGACTGGCCCAAGGAGAGCTTCAACAGCAACTTGGATCCCTTTGGAGTTTTTACAAGAGGCATAACCCACCCCTTCGTCATGATGTGTCTAGGAGTTTCTATCATTTTTATAGATTTTCTCGTGTCCTGGATTCCCCCATTCTTCTTGTTTTTGAGCTCGATCTGTCTTTTGCATAGACCGGAACTTGACGGCAAGATCCTTTCCGTCAAGCTCTTCGATTAGCGGCCAACGATATTGCCGTTAATCCTTTAACGGCCAGACATGCCGTTAAGTTCTTCAGGACAGAACAGTGAGCTGTTCTATCCTCCTATATGATAAATTTCCGATGTGTTTTCGCATGAGGATATATTGTAAACACTATATGTATGTAATATGGTTAATGGAATGTGTTTGTGAAACTTTTACTTTTATGTGATTTATCTAGTTTTTGTTGTTAGAATTATGTAATGCATGTGAAATGAAGATCATGGGTATGGTATCTTACTGTTTGCATGATCCATGTGTAATTTGACTTCCATAAAATTTCTAGATGATGTAAATGCATGACACTCCATGTCCCGAAAATTTGGAATTTTTCCCATGATTATGAAACTTGTTATAATTTATGTATTAGAAAATAGAGAGCATGCCTAGATTGTTTTAAAAACTTTGGAAAATTGCCTGTTGTGCAAAAATTTTGGGGAAAATTTCTATGACATTATGAATGATAGGTACAGACCTGATTGGAAAGCAAGAGAGGAAAGGTGGAGTTAGGAAATCTCGTAATTAAGAGGAATTTGAGTAGTAGTAGGAATATGAACTTGTATTTATATAAATACATCTCTTAAACCCTCTTGGCCGACCCTAGCTCGTTGCCAAAGGTTTTTGTATGTGGAGAAGAGGCCAAGGAGGAGAGGATCTCGTGGCGAGAAGGAGTTCTTGGAGCTTCTTCCTCTTTCTTGGTTTCTAAGCCCTAGAGATAATCGAGTCAAATGTAAGCATTTTCACGAGCAAAACTCAATTAAATCCATCTGTAGATTGTTCCATACATCAGGAACAAAGCCCTCTTGTTTCACTCTTTTTCATCGAGCCAATCTTTTGTTCTTGATTTTAGAAGATCTGCAAACATGATAACCCCGAGACATCATGTTTAATTCAAATCTCTATTGTATACTTGATCCCATGCTACAAATTTTTACTGTAGATACTTCATGTTGTTGGGGATCTTTTTGCCTCTAAAGGCCCTAAATTTCACCAAGCATGTTGATCGAATTTAATCAATCTTTCTCTCTGTGTCATGTTCTGAATAACTCATTCTTGCTCATGTTCAACCCCTGTATGACCATGCTCTCTCTCTAATTCTGATTTACTGGAAGTACCCTTACATGTCTACTTTAATTTGAAACTTGTTTCGTGATTTTTCATCGACTAGTAATTAGTTATGATTTTTCAAAGTACCCTGTGTCCAAACAACCAAGTTGGCACGCATCCGATGTAGAACATGTTTCCCGCTCTAACTCAGGTGAAATACCTGAGAACGCGACGGCTCGACACGCCGCGTTCTCAGAGCCATCGCGACCATCGTCATGTCCCATTCTGAACGCGACAGGAGACCCCGTCGCGTTCTGGCCGCCTGAGCAGACAGCCCTGTCGCGACCCATACAGGACCCTGTCGCGATCTGCCCTGACCTGTCACGATCCTTACTGGCCTACGTCGCGTTCACAGATTTTACATGAAAACCCATAATATTTGTTACTCTTATGCCTTTTAACAGTCATACACGCAGTAAAACACCTATTTGAAAAGGAGCTATATTGAATGCTTTAAAATACATATTCACGACTTCTTTTCTGTCTATGATTTCTCTTACACATGCACACACCTGAACCATCCATATATGGCTGAAATCTGGCATAAAATATCTCATAATGTATTTGGTAATTTATTGCAATAAAGTATACTAATTGCCCTATTTTAAAGGACTTGTATCGTTTCTTGCGTTGTTTATATACCGATATCGACGTTCCACTGTTCTAGAATTCCTCTAGAACGTCGAGCACTTGTTTCTATATACACACTTTCTTGGCTTGGACGAACTCTCCGTTGGATACTCCTTCTGTCGGACTAGTGAGTCTTTGTTCAAGGCCTCCTCTGATCATGGATTCCCACATGGTCGACGAGCCGGTTGTACCCTAACACCTATTACACCCTTTAGGGATCAATATGGTCCAAACAGCTATTAGAAGTTCGCTCTCATCTCGAATCACGCCGGACCTCTGGACCTGTGCTTAACATGGCCCGTGGTAGGGTCGTAAGTTCCACCTGACTGCCAACACCATGTGCGCGTGTTGTGCAACGTTACTATCGCCTTGTTACTCGGAGAGTTACGTGCATTGTCCCTTAGCCCTCATCTATACTCTACTCGCTCATCTATTCACTTCACGTCACTCTACTATCTCATCTATTCATCTAGTACTCTCATCTATTTCTTGGTACTCTATTGGCCATTAAATTGATTGTCTACGATAAAAACATGACTATGCTAGGCAACATTATAAGGCTCGGTCTGGTCCTTGGGAGGAGCACCTGAAAGGCTATACTCGCGAGGGTCTAATGATCTGGGTGATGGCATACACCTAACGCATGAACATGCAGATTCGATCTATGACAATCAATTTATCAAACAGTCAATTATTGGTTTACTTGAATCTCGTTTGAAAGAATATCGCCAACACTTGCTATCGTGACTTGTGCACTGTCGTGCAACTTTACTTGTTATCTTGATTATACAGCCAATCCGATATCAAAACTTGTCATGCATACTCTCGTGCATTGTGATATTGTCCCTCGTTATCGTGTACCAGTACTTTCTATATGTTTTCTCGTATTCTCTCTAGTTATCCTACTTTATAAGACATTAATCACTTAAAGCATGCTTGATCCTGAGATTTAAGTCCTACTGGGCGTTATCGCTCACCCTGCGTTATTTGTCGTTGTGTTCTCAGGTGAGATCGAGGATGAACCATACACTCAAGAGGATGGGAACGACCTGTAGTGATGTCATGAGTACCCTAGCGTCCTAGCACTATGATTAGCGTTGTAGTAGTTAAATTTAAAGTTTAGTCTTTTGCTTCTATTTCAATGTAATTGGGCCCTATAGATTGGCTCTGATATTAGTGGTTGTAACTAGGCATTGGAATGAATTAATGAAATGAATTTGCTTTAGTATTATTCATTGTGCAATGGTTTGATGTCTAGTGCTTGCTCTATACCCGTTCACTTGCAACTGCCTTCGCGCTCCGATATTCCGCGTCGGGGCGTGACAACTTAATTGGGAGAGACCAACCAACATCACAGAAATCAAAAGCTTCTTAGGACTGGCTGGCTACTACAGGCGGTTCATCAAGACTTCTCCAAGATTGCCGTTCCTCTCACGCTTCTTACACGAAAGGAGAATCCCTACTCCTGGAGTAAAGAGTGTGAGAAGAGTTTTCAAACTCTAAAAGAATGTCTAACCTCTGCACCTGTTCTCACTCTTCCAATAGAGGGAGAAGGTTTCTTTGTCTACACAGATGCCTCAGGGATTGGGCTTGGTTGTGTATTGATGCAGAAGGAGAAAGTTATTGCTTACTCTTCCATACAACTGAAGACGCATGAAGTCAACTACCCTGTGCATGATCTTGAGTTGGCTGCTGTAGTCTTCGCCTTAAAAATCTGGAGGCATTATTTATATGGTGAGCAATTCACGGTCTATTCAGTCCATAAAAGCCTGAAATATTTATTCTCCCAGAAGGAACTTAACATGAGGCAGATAAGATGGCTTGAATACCTAAAAGATTTTGATTTCAACATCCAGTACCATCCAGGGCAAGGGAAATGCTGTGGCTAATGCTCTTAGTAGAAAGTTGATGGCATCGTTATCAAGTCTAGTTCTTGAAGAGATGAAATTACTAGAACAATTCGCAAGGTTAGACTTGAACATTGAACATAGGGACGATCGAGTCTTGGTTGCCAATATTAAGATTCAATCTGACATGCTGGGAGAACTCAGAGCACAACAGGATAGTGATCCATTCTTGGTTCGCATCAAGGAAACCATAGAAGAAAGGCCGGACTTTGCTATGACCGAGGATGGGAGGTTAGTATTCCAAGGAAGGACATGTGTACCCAACAATGAAGAACTAAAGAGGAAATTAATGGATGAAGCTCACAAGATGAAGTACACTATTCATCCTGGAGGTGCCAAAATGTATCAAGACATGAAAAGAACATTTTGGTGGCCGAACATGAAGAGAGAGGTAGCCGAACATGCCGCTCATTGCCTTACTTGTCAACAGATAAAGGCGGAACACATGCACCCTGCTGGCGTGCTTAGACCACTAGATATCCTGGAGTGGAAATGGGAAAGCATTAGCATAGACTTCATCATGGGTTTACTCAAGACTCGTGGTGGATTCGACGCCATATGGGTCATTGTCGATAGACTAACCAAATCTGCCCACTTTCTAGCTATAAAGAGTAAGTGGTCGGTGGAGGTATTAGCTGCCTTATATGTCAAGAAGATAGTGAGACTACATGGAGTTCCATCATCTATTGTCTCGGATCGGGATCCGAGGTTCACGTCTCATTTCTGGAGGGACTGCAGACTGCACTTGGTACTATACTCAATTTTAGTACTGCTTTTCACCCGTAGACTGATGGGCAACTGAGAGAACCAACCAGATTGTAGAAGATATGTTAAGAGCTTGCACCATAGATTTCAAGGGCTACTGGAATGAACACTTATCCTTGATCGAGTTCGCTTACAACAATAGCTACCAGGCGAGTATTAAATGACACCATTCGAAGCACTTTATGGTAGAAATTGTAGATCTCTTGCATGCTGGAATGAAGTCGGGGAACAGCAATGGCTAGGCCCGGACATGGTGCAAAATACTACCAGGGATATACAGGTGATTAGAGACTGGCTCAAGACTACTTAGTCCAGACAGAAGGGTTATGCTGACAGAAGGAGGCGAGGTTTAGAATTTCAAGTGGGGGACCATGTACTCTTGAAGTTATCCCCTACCCGTGGCATCCAAAGATTTGGTGTTAAAGGAAAGCTCAGTCCAAGATTCATCGGTCCTTTTGAAGTGCTCGAAAGGGTTGGTGATGTTTCTTACTGACTCGCATTGCCACCAAATCTGACATGTGTATACAATGTGTTTCATGTTTCCATGCTGAGAAAATATGTGTATGATCCTATGCACATCATTCGCCATGAGAAGTTGATGTTGAACAAGGACATGACATATGAGGAGAAACCAGTCAAGATACTAGAACGGAAGGTGCAACAACTCAGAAACCGTCCCATCCATGTGGTGAAAGTACTGTGGAATAACTGTGGAGTGGAAGAAGCCACATGGGAACTTGAAGGAATCATCAGATGAAACTACCCCGATCTTTTCGGTAAGATAATCTCTCCTTCATGACCCTATGAATTTGGGAACCAAATTCTTTTTAAGAGGGGGAGGATGTAGCAACCCGATATTTTAAATAATTAAATAAATTGAAATAATGGGAGAAATGTGGTGCGGACACGAGACGCATGTGACTCCGGAGCCACGGACCCGCCGAGCCGATCTCCTTGTGGTTGGGAGATGAGGACGCACTGCTTAGCTAGTATTTTTACTTATTTGTCATTAGTTAGTGTTTATTTTTCACTAAGAGTTATGTGTCATTTTTAGAGATTTCTAGTTGTTTAATTATCTTTTGTGGGTTTAGGTGCAAATGTGTGTGCCTATAAAACTATGTTAATCGGATTGAGAAGGGGATGATGAATATTTTTTTAGAAGATTTTACCCTAAAACTTGAGCAGCAACCGCCTTGTCTTCTTCCTCCTCCCTCCTTCCTATTTCTTGCGGCTGGAAGGTGCCGCCGCCACTTCATCTCTCTCCTCCCTCTTCTCTCTTCTTTAACTCTTTCTCTCTCTTTCCATTCTCTCTTTCCTCCTCCCTGTTCCCACTCGTAGTAGCACCCCTCCCTGTTTTATTTTTTTTTCCTTGCACACGTGGCTGCTTCCTACCAGCCACCGCCACACCTAGGTTCGCCCCACCTGCACGTCCGCTAGCACTACTCCCCCTGCGTGGACTCCCACGGCACTGCCGCCCTCGCTCGCCCGCCAGTGTAGCGCCACCGACCTCTCCGACCGTCCTTCGGCACCCACATCCACGCGTGAGGGGCCACCTGCACTCTGCCAGCACCCCAACACCGGCCAGGTGCACCTCCACTCACGCAGATGAACTCCGGCGACGCTGAGCAGATTTACATGTACCCACCAGCGCTGCCTCATGAGTTCTTTCAGCCGTGTAGGCCGAGGACACCGCCCAGACAGCACCCCGAGCGTCCCGCCACTCCTCCATGAGATCGTCGTCCCGGTTCAGTTTTGGCCCAGTCTACAACACTCTCGTTGGGTCCCTCTAGCAACACCAGACACGCCCCCTCCGACCCAGCAGACCCGACCAGCAATTAGGTACATGGTTACTCTCCTAAATTACCATGTTTATTTAGTATCTGCTTCGAGTCTGTCGTGCCTGAGTGAGAGAGAGTTTCCTTCCACTTAAAGGGTTTACTGTCGGATTTTAAATTGATGTGGGTGTGAGATCCTAGTGCTTTATAAATTGCTGATTGATTAGTTAACTGTCGAACTGTGCCCTATCTAGAGGCCGGTCCTCACTCGACCAAGATCCACCATTTAAATCGAGAAGGATAGGCGAAACGAACGCTTGCCATGCCAATTGCTCCTACTTGAATGTCAGTTGTCTAATCATGTTGATCTGCCCCCTGAAAATAAATTAAATTGCTGAAAATTTCATTAGATGTGTCGCCTGTTCGGCATCAGTTTTGGTATCAGAGCTTAGGACTAGATTGGGTGTGTCAAGTTCTTTTAATTCCACACAAATTAGGTAGTGTCAAAAAAAAAAGTGCTTTGCATTCATTTTTAGTTGTCTGCATTAGTGTCTTATATGCTCACTTGTAGAGGCAATGGTTACCTGCTTGCTGAAACTATGGCTAAGGAAAATAGAGAACCCAATCTTGCTACTGCCATCCAGAAATTAACGGCCCAATTTGGCCGTTTTGGTGAGACCCGTGTGGGAATAGATGCTAGAGTGGCTCATTTAGAGGAGCGTCCCGTGGACCAAAGAAGAGGTGATCCACCACTTGCTCATGATGGTGTTCCTAGAGGACCACGTGGGTGGAGGCCAAATCCTAGACGTGACCCTGACATTTATGGAGAGGATAGACATTATAGAGAGTGGGATGATCCTGATGAGAGGGTTACGAGGAATGTGAAAGTAGATGCCCCTGGTTTTGAAGGATCACTTGAGCCTCGAGTGTATCTAGATTGGGAATCGGTCATGGACTATTACTTTGAGTGGTTTGAGATGTCAGAAGCCCGAAAGGTTAGATTTAAAAAGATGAAGCTTGAGGGTCGAGCTAGGGCCCATTGGCTCACTGTGGAGCATCTAATTGCAGCAAGACGCGAAGAACCAATCCAATCTTGGGATGAGATGAAACAAAAGCTACGAGAGAAATATCTTCCTACTACCTATAGGCAGCGACTCTTTGATCAATGGCAGAGAATCTCCCAGGGGAATATGTCTATCTAAGATTATATAGCGCGATTCGATGAGTTCCTCACTAGGTGCAATGTCAATGAGGACAGTGAATTGACGTTATCGCGCTTTAGGACAGGCTTAAATGTAGACATCCAACATGAACTCTACATGCGGGATGTGACCACCTTGGAACATGCGTACCAGGTGGCCCTTGATGTTGAACGGTTCCAACCACCACCAGCCCCTAGGAGGCCACCCATACAACCAATAGAATCTCGTAGGTGGACCAACCCTGGTCAGCAGCAGTATACCCCTAGGAACTCAGAACCCCTTCTTCCTACCCCTCCCAACAACATGAGCCGCCGGCCACCCCTTTTGGACCGTCCCCAGAACCAGCCAATCTCTCGCAACCCCACCAACCAAGCTGGAACATCCACATTTCAGGGTAGAACCCAAGTGCCTCAAGATAGGAGTGCCATGAGGGGCAAGGAAGTGATAGGGGAAGGAGAATCTAGTAGAGGCAACCGATCCCGAGATCGTTGCTTTAGGTGCCATGGTTATGTCCATTATATGGACCAATGCCCTACTAGAGCCTTAGCCATGGAGGTTGATACTGAGGAAACTGATCCAGATCCTGAAGAGGAAGTTGAGGATTATGATCCGCCTCCTAAATTTGCTGAGGAATTTGAGGAGGACACAATTGGGGTAGATCAGTCACGTGGTTGCTTAGTGAGAGTGGAGCCAATTGTTGACCCCTTAAGTAGCCACTCATTAGGAGTAGCTCATTGCACTTTGACTCAACCTAAGGAAAGTGACGACTGGCGGTGAACCTCCATTTTTCATACTTATCTTAAACTTCGGGGAAAGGTTTGCAAGGTCATTATTGACAGTGGGAGTTGCATAAATGCCACCTCCACTAACACTGTGAAGCGCCTAGGATTGACCACTGTGGATCACCCAAATCCCTACATGGTCTCTTGGGTGGATGAGTCATCTATTCCCATCCAGCTAAGGTGTCATGTCCCTATTCAGTTCAACTCATATCAGGACGACATCTGGTGTGATGTGCTCCCAATGGAAGTAGGCAGCATCATTTTGGGCTGACCTTGGTTGTTTGACATGGATGTTACACTTTATGGGCGTTCAAACTCCTGCTCTTTCAAGCATAAAGGTAAGAAAATTAGGTTGAACCCTATGCCGCCTAAGAGCGCTCCCTAAAGGCCAAGTGGAGATCAGAAGGGAGCAAGAGAGGAGAGTGTGGCGACCTCTTCCAAATCCATTCACTTGATTAATGCCCGCCAATTTGGGAAGGAGGTCAAGAATGCTGCCTATGTTTTAGTTGTTGTGGTGAGAGAAGCAGCTGACAGAGCACCTGATGAGCAGTCAGTTGAGGTAGAAGCCCTTTTAGGGGAGTTCGAAGATGTATTTCCTAAAGACCTACCAGATGGCCTCCCACCCATGCGTGACGTCCAACATGCTATTGACTTAGTGCCAAGTTCTACCTTACCAAACCTTCCACACTACCGCTTGAACCCCATTGAGCATGCTGAACTGCAGAAGATAATTGAGGAGCTTTTAAGGAAAGGCTTCTTGAGGGTGAGCAAGAGTCCCTGTGCTGTGCCCGCCCTCTTGATCCCTAAGAAAGATGGTACGTGGAGAATGTGTGTGGATATCCGTGCCATCAACAAGATCACTGTGAAATATAAGTTTCCAATCCCCAGACTAGATGATATGTTGGACATGATGGCTGGAGCAATGATATTTTCCAAGAATGATTTGAAGATTGGCTATCACCAAGTACGAATCAGGCCAGGGGATGAGTGGAAAACGACATTTAAGACAAAGGATGGCTTGTATGAATGGTTGGTCATGCCGTTTAGGCTTTCTAACGCCCCAAGTACTTTTATGAGGATGATGACAGAAGTGCTTCGACCCTTCATTGGTAAATCAGTGGTCGTATATTTTGATGATATCCTCATTTATAGTCGGACCTGAGAAGATCACTTGGGACATCTGCGTGATGTCTGTTTGACCCTTAGGCGAGAGAAGTTGTACGCCAACCCTAAGAAGTGTGTTTTTATGACAGACTCAGTGTCCTTCTTGGGATTCATTGCCTCATCTGAAGGAGTGTTTATAGATTCCGCCAAGGTTCAGTCAATTCTGGACTGGCCTGAGTGTCACGTCCCGAGAATTACGCAGCGGATATTAGTTCGAATAATTCGAGTCGATATTCCGAGACGTGGACAGTCGGAAAATAGGCCTCTAGCTAGCACGCACTAAATGTGTATCAACACAACATCATAATAGGGCCCAAATGTTGAACTAAAAATAAATTGTAATCAGATCTCAACTTATTGTATTCCAAATGGAACTGTTACAACTCTTAGTCAATGGGATAACATAACTAGACTCAATAAAAAGGAAAGTACATTTACCCCTCACTTCCTACTACATGTTCTAACTCTCAAAATAAACTGCTATAACTAGACTCATAATTGAATCGCTCATCACTCGGATGCATTCTCATCCTCGACTTGCTCTTCCTCTTGAACTTCATAGTCACCTAGATTTGGGTAAAAGTAGGGGATGAGCAAACTAGCCCAGTAGGATTTACATCTCAATGTGCGGGCAATAGTAATTAGCAATTTAGAACTAGGTAAGCACAATGAATGTCATGATATGCATGTGTGAATAAAACAGATTGAAAACATGATGCATGAAACAAGCTAGATAGAGTGATCATGATAGATAAGATCTGGAACGATATAACAAGGGAGAACTAGCAATAGATCACTTTGTGCAAGCACGCAAGATTTCACTTGATGTCGATAGTTTTCAAGAAAACAAGATATCACTAGTTGCAATAGATGCAGGATGGCCATATCACGTAAGCAAGCAAGCAAGAATGCACAAGCACGATCAAGTAATACTAATCAGGCACGTAGACACTAATGTACACCAAGGAAAGATCCACCAAGAATGCACACAGGTCACGTGTATGTGGTTATGTATCTAACATTCAACAAGCAAGAAAGTACTCCCAGTGCAGATGCAACGCCAGTAATCATTATACCCCATGGTTAACAGTATATTTATGACTCGCCGTCATTGGGGCTAGACTGGAGCCCTTGGACACACGCCGTGCCCTGTCAGCCATCTCATGTAAAATTTTAAATGTAGATACCCACAGTCATAATAATGGCCAATGAGAGTTTCAATAAGAAAGCATGTGTAATGTCATGTTCATGATGATGATGAGAAGAAATAAATAATTAAATTGAACATGATTCCATGAGGACAATGGTCAAGAGATAAATTCGACAGCTGAACGGTTTGATTTATAATTTAGTTCAATCTTTACATTAATGGCTTTAGTCTAGATTGTAATTCATGCTCACGAGAACAAGAAGAGAAAGGAAGTGCACGCCCTTGATGTATAAGTGTGTAGTGATGTACGCGTGTCAATTCACAATCCGTCGGTCTCAAACTCTCGGAAAAACACTTAACATGATGGCATGCAATGAACAATGCATTTAACTACATATGGGTTTACAAGATTTTAAGATAAAATTTATCACTTAAAGCAAGCTAGAATGGTAACAAGAGTAAATCACAAGTTTCATGTATGATCATTTCATTAAGAAAGCAATTAGAATAATATTCATGTAATTAAGGATTTTTCAATGGGTTAAACACTTTTAAGCCATTAAATAGACATCATGCAATGATCAGACCCAAGACAGGCAATATTTGGCAAAGGTAGTGTCGACACAACCCATACTGGTGTCGATACCATGCTTCGAACACAAGGCAAAAACATGAAGAATTGGTCAAGTAGTGTCGACACAGGATCAGGTGGTGTCGACACAGTGCTTCAAATACAAGGCAAAAGGTCAAGTAGTGTCGACACAGGATCAGGTAGTGTCGACACTAGAGACAGCTCCCAGAACACCTTCTGGGCAATCTGGGACAGTGTGTCGACACTAGCCCAAGTAGTGTCGACACTAGTAGCCTTCCAGAACACCTTTTGGATAAAACTGGTCAGGTAGTGTCGACACTAGATCAGGTAGTGTCGACACTAGAGACCTTCCCAGAACACCTTCTGGGCTGTGCTGAGACAGTGTGTCGACATTAGCCCAAGTAGTGTCGACACTAAAGCCCTTCCAGAACAAAACCTACAGGTCAAGTGCAACCTGAAAACACATCTCATGCAGAATTTACTTACCCTGCTTATAACTTTCTAACGAATGACATTTAGATGAAATGTTCAACAAAAAAGATGACAATGTTAACTAGTGGAAGAACTTTGATGTTGGGGGTTTGATCTAATTCGGTTTCGAATCCCAAGAAACATATGAAGAACAAAAAGTCAAGTGTAGCCCGAAATCATAGTATCATGCAGTGACTCTCTTCCCACGCCTATAACTCTCTATCCAAAGACTTTTGATAAAACTTCCAACATAAAAGATGATCATGACTTCAAGTAGAAAAACTTTTGTGAATGAAGTTTAGTCGAATTCGGTCTCTAATCATATGCATAAAAAGAAGAACGGGAAAAACCCTAACAGTGCGCGACTTTGGAAAAACACTTGTAATTCAAAATCTACTAGATGAAATTCGATGAAACCAGAGAGAAATGAAAGCTAACTTGATGATCTACACATTGGTATAGGATATGTTAAGGTTTGGCCCAAGAAACCTACCTTCTGGGTTGAAGTAGTCTCGTTTTTCCTGAAAAACCTGTGTTCAGACCACTTGGAGGAGAATGCTTATAGCTTCGTGTATACTGCATGGAATTTGGGCGTTCCACTTGGGTAAGAACGTAGACTTGACCCTCTTTCCAGGGGTATAAGCCTTGCAAGGTTTGGTTTAGGTTTGACCTACCTTTGGTCGACTTCAAGATGATGGTCTGTGCAGGTCGCAGCAGACGCAACATGGGAAGAAGATGAGCTTCTTGTGGTCGATCCACAGATCCTTAGCCACCAAGAACTCCTCCACACAACCCCAGAAAGTTATAAAACTCGTTCCTAAGGTTTGGTGAAGAGTATTTAAGCAACCACGGTGTTTTAGAAGTCCTATTATGACTAGGAAAGCCAGGTTGCGGTTTGTCATGTTAGTTTCCTACTTAGGGAGGATTTCTTACTCCCATAGAGTGTGTGAGGCTTTAGGAAACCTTCCACCATAGATAGGCACGAATTTGGGTTTCCAAGAATGCATGGTTGCATCCCAATTTAACTCAAATTGCCTTTTTCTAATTTCAGCCTATTTAGAGTTACGAATTTTCCCTGTATTTTCTAGCTTTATTGGATTATTGGGCTATATGATGAGTATGTTTTCATACTTGGAAATTATTTATTTCCATTTATTTGAATTCTTAATAAAGCTAAAATTTTCAGGGTGCTACACCCTCCCCCACTTAAGAAAATTTGGTCCCCAAATTCATGTATAGAAAATTATTGTACAAGTGAGATGTACTTACTTGTGAATAGCTCCGGGTATCTTTTGCGCATTGCTTCCTCAGTCTCCCACGTGTCGTCCTCTTCTAGGCGTTGATTCCATCTAACTCTTACCAGTGGGATAACCTTGTTCCTTAATTGGCGCAGTTCCCGGTCCACGATCTTAATTGGCTTCTCTTGATATGTTCCGTCTTTGTTGAACTCCAGAAGCTCGTATTCTATGACATGGTAGGGATCACGTACGTACTTCTTCAGCATAGATACGTGGAATACATCGTGTACTCCTTCCAGCTGGGGTGGTAGTGCCAGATGGTATGCAACTTCGCCTACTCTCTCGAGGATTTCGAAAGGCCCGACGAACCTTGGTGATAGCTTGCTTTTAATTCCAAACCTCCTAATTCCACGGCCTGGAGATACTTTTAAGAATACATGATCACCTACCTGAAACTCTAGGTCTCTCCTTCTCTTGTCTGCATATGACTTCTGCCTTTGTTGTGCTACTGCCATTCTTTCCCTGATAAGCTTTACCTTCTCTGTGGTTTCCCTTATCATCTCTGGTCCTAGCACTTGCCTTTCGCCAACTTCATACCAGCAAACTGGAGATTGGCAACTCCTGCCGTAAAGTGCTTCAAATGGTGCCATTTCAATGCTTGCCTGATAGCTATTGTTGTAGGTGAATTCTACAAGAGGTAATTGTTCATGACAGCTACCTCCAAAATCTAGGACACAAGCTCTAAGCATATCCTCAATCACCTGATTGGTTCTCTCCGTCTGACCATCAGTCTGTGGATGGAAGGCCGTGCTGAAGTTAAGTTTAGTCCCCAAGGAATAATGCAATCCTTTCCAAAAGTGGGATGTGAACCTAGGGTCTCTATCCGACACGATAGACACTGGTACTCCATGTAGTTTGACTATTTCCTTCACATATATTGCAGCTAAGACATCAACTGACCACTTATTCTTTATTGGTAAAAAGTGAGCAGACTTTGTTAGGCGATCGACTATTACCCATATGCCATCGAATCCACCTCTAGATTTAGGTAGTCCGAAAATAAAGTCCATCCCTATTCCTTCCCATTTCCATGTCGGGATTTCTAAGGGTTTAAGTTTGCCTGCAGGACGCAAGTGTTCTGCCTTGATCTTTTGACAGGTTAGGCATTTGGCGACATATTCAGCCACCTCCCCTTTCATATTAGGCCACCAAAAGCTTCTTTTCAAGTCTTGATACATTTTGGTAGTTCCAGGATGAATGGTATACCTGGTCTTGTGAGCCTCCTCCATGATCATTTTCTTTGTCTCTGCATGGTCGGGTACACAGACTCGATCCCAGAATAATAGTCTTCCATCTTCAGTTAATGAGAAATCTGGCCTCTGGTCTAGATTAGCCTTAATCTCCACAAGTACAGGGTCATTGTTTTGGAGTGCTATAATGTCTTCATGTAGGTTAGGTTGTACTCTAACACTTGCAATCAGGCGTCCCTTCTTCCTAGTGTCAGCATCAATATCCAACTTGGCAAAGTCTTCCAACAATCTCCATTCACCCACCATGAGACTAGACAAGGTAGCCATCGGCTTCCTGCTAAGAGCATCTGTCACGACATTTGCTTTTCCTGGATGATATTGAATAGAGAAGTCGAAGTCCTTGAGATACTCCAACCACCTCCGCTGTCTCATGTTCAAATCCTGCTGAGAAAACAGATACTTCAGGCTTTTGTGGTCAGAAAACACAATGAATTTCTCACCATAAAGATAATGACGCCATATCTTCAAAGCGAAGACCACCGCAGCTAGCTCCAGATCATGTACGGGATAATTGTCCTCGTGCTTCTTTAATTGTCTGGATGCGTAGCATATAACCTTCCCTTCTTGCATCAGCACGCAGCCTAAGCCGATCCCGGATGCATCGGTGTACACTTCAAAACTACCCCCATTGACTGGTAGTGCGAGCACAGGTGCTGAGGTGAGGTGCTCTTTCAATGCTCGGAAACTCTCTTCACATTCCTCAGTCCATGCATATGGATTTTCCTTCCTGGTAAGCCTGGTCAATGGTACAGCTATCTTTGAGAAATCTTTAATGAAGCGACGATAATAACCGGCTAACCCCATAAAGCTTCTAATCTCCGACACAGTTGTCGGCCTTGCCCAGTTCTTTACCGCCTCCACCTTAGATGGATCTACAGCGATTCCCTCCTTGGATATGATGTGGCCAAGGAAAGACACCTCTTCCATCTAGAATTCACACTTACTTAGTTTAGCATAGAGTTGATTGTCTCTCAGCACTTGCAGAGCAATCTTCAAGTGTTCTTCATGTTCTTCCTTGGATTTGGAGTAAATAAGGATGTCATCAATGAACACCACTATGAACTGGTCCAAGTATGGCCGATAAATATTGTTCATAAGTTGCATGAAAGCCACTGGAGCATTGGTTAATCCGAACGGCATGACCACGAACTCATAGTGACCATATCTACTCCGGAATGCAGACTTGTGAATATCCTCTTCCTTTATTGTCAGTTGGTGGTAGCTCGACCTTAGATCTATCTTGGAGAAATATTGTGCGCCAGAGATCTGATCAAACAGTTCATCGATGCGGGGCAGTGGATACTTGTTCTTTATTGTCAACTGGTTCAACTGATGGTAGTCAATGCAAAGCCTCATTGATCCGTCCTTCTTCCTGACGAATAATACAGGTGCTCCCCAGGGGGATGTGCTAGGCCTGATGAACCCTTGATCTAACAATTCTTGGATCTGCCTTTTTAACTCCTGCAATTCAATGGGGGACATGCGGTATGGAGCTTTGGAAACAGGGGCTGCCCCAGGGAGTAGCTCGATGGTGAAGTTTACTTCCCGTTCAGGTGGTATTCCGGGTAATTCTACTGGAAAGACATCCGGGTAGTCTCTAGCTATGGGGATGTCTTCTAGATTTGGTTTCTTCTTTTCAGTCACCATGACCGAAACTAGGAAAGCATCACAACCCTGGTTGATTAGCTTAGAAGCTTTTAGGGATGATATCATGATGGGGTGTTTATGATAGCGATTCCCAAGTAGGGAAAAGGTTGGAAGATTTGGACTTCTAAAAGTGACCATCCTATGACGACAATTTACATCAGCATCATATTCGATCAGCCAATCGACACCCAATATGGCATCATAACCCTTCATGTCTAGACAGATAAAATCACCAGGGAGATTGTGTCCTCCTACTATAGTTTCACATTTTGGAAAGTAGTGGGTAGGTTTAGATTCTGAGCCAAGTGGAGAGGCTACAGTGATCTTGGATTTCAAGGGTACAGGTTGGACAGGTAGAGTTGCAGCAAATGTGGTGGAAATAAATGAATATGCAGCTCCCGTATCAATAAGCACAAAAGCAGGTTGAGAGTGTATGGAAATAGTACCTTCCACCATACCCCCTTCCTCGGGTAGGTCAGCTTCTATGACAGCATTAAGGCGTCCCTGACGCCGTGGTACATTCTGGGCTCTACCTGGTTGGTCCTTTATCATTGGACAGTCAGGAATACGGTGATCACGACCACCGCATCTCAAGCATGCCCCGAGCTTCTTCCAGCACTCCTCAGCTCGGTGTCCTGGTTTATCGCAGAATTTGAAGTTCTCAGACAACTGCCTACCTTCCATTTTGACTCTTTTGTCTCCCGCAGCATCTCTTCCAGCATTTGGCCTCTTGTTGTTGCTGTTAAAGTTGTTATTGTTGCTACGAAACGTTGGAGTAGTGTTAGGTGCTCCCTTCTTGACAAGGACTGGCTTAGAGTTGTCCTTGCCCCTCATGCCCTCTACTTTGGCCATGGTGTCTTCTACCAGCTGAGCTCTTTGGACCATCTCAGTGTAAGTTTGAATGTTGTGTGGTCCGAGCCTTTCAATGAACATGGGCCTGAGTCCATCCATGAAACGGTTGGCCTTCAACCTTTCTCTGCCCACTAGATGTGGGGCATACACTGCCAGGCGAGCGAACTGAGCTTCATACTCAGCCACAGACATGCTCTTTTGTTTTAGTGCAGCAAACTCTGCTGCCTTCTTCTCCTTCACTCTCTCAGAGAAATACTTTCCCCGGAATATCTCCAGGAATCCGGCCCACTCTAGTTCAGCTACGTTTGGCAGGTAGGCCGAGGTGGCCTTCCACCATGCTCGAGCATCTTTAGTAAGTTGGAAAGTGGCCAATACCACTTTCTCTCTATTGGTGCATTGCATTACTTGGAAAATCCTTTCTATTTCCTCTTGCCAATTCTCTGCCTCATCTGGGTCAGGGAACCCATAGAAACGAGGGGGTTCAAACTCCTAAAATTCTGGTGCAGATCACCGACTCCGTTCCTTGCAGCTGCAGCCTGATTTCCAACCTGAACTACATTTTGCAGGGCCTGAGTAAGTCCAGCCACAGTGTCTTGCATAGCTTGCCACTGGTTGCGAGCCATTGCAGTTGAGTGAGAGTGTTATGAGGGTTCCTGAGAAAAGGATGGAAACCAATTAATGTCTCTAGATACATTATAAGAGTCAATGGGTAGGAGTGTTTAATTCTTTCTAACATATTCCCAGTCTCTACCCATTCTCACCAGGAACTGTATTTAATTTTTCATGACCTAGGTTCCATAGGTATCTCCTATTCCTGAGACATATCCTATTTGGTATTCCTAGGCTCTGATACCACTAAACTGTCACGTCCCGAGAATTACGCAGCGGATATTAGTTCGAATAATTCGAGTCGATATTCCGAGACGTGGACAGTTGGAAAATAGGCCTCTAGCTAGCACGCACTAAATGTGTATCAACACAACATCATAATAGGGCCCAAATGTTGAACTAAAAATAAATTATAATCAGATCTCAACTTATTGTATTCCAAATGGAACTGTTACAACTCTTAGTCTATGGGATAATAGAACTAGACTCAATAAAAAGGAAAGTACATTTACCCCTCACTTCCTACTACATGTTCTAACTCTCAAAATAAACTGCTATAACTAGACTCATAATTGAATCGCTCATCACTCGGATGCATTCCCATCCTCGACTTGCTCTTCCTCTTGAACTTCATAGTCACCTAGATTTGGGTAAAAGTAGGGGATGAGCAAACTAGCCCAGTAGGATTTACATCTCAATGTGCGGGCAATAGTATAAGTGATTAGCAATTTAGAACTAGGTAAGCACAATGAATGTCATGATATGCATGTGTGAATAAAACAGATTGAAAACATGATGCATGAAACAAGCTAGATAGAGTGATCATCATAGATAAGATCTAGAACGATATAACAAGGGAGAACTAGCAATAGATCACTTTGTACAAGCACGCAAGATTTCACTTGATGTCGATAGTTTTCAAGAAAACAAGATATCACTAGTTGCAATAGATGCAGGATGGCCATATCATGCAAGCAAGCAAGCAAGAATGCACAAGCACGATCAAGTAATACTAATCAGGCACGTAGACACTAATGTACACCAAGGAAAGATCCACCAAGAATGCACACAGGTCACGTGTATGTGGTTATGTATCTAACATTCAACAAGCAAGAAAGTACTCCCAGCGCAGATGCAACGCCAGTAATCATTATACCCCATGGTTAACAGTATATTTATGACTCGCCGTCATTGGGGCTAGACTGGAGCCCTTGGACACACGCCGTGCCCTGTCAGCCATCTCATGTAAAATTTTAAATGTAGATACCCACAGTCATAAATAATGGCCAATGAGAGTTTCAATAAGAAAGCATGTGTAATGTCATGTTCATGATGATGATGAGAAGAAATAAATAATTAAATTAAACATGATTCCATGAGGACAATGGTCAAGAGATAAATTCGGCAGCTGAACGGTTTGATTTATAATTTAGTTCAATCTTTAAATTAATGGCTTTAGTCTAGATTGTAATTCATGCTCACGAGAACAAGAAGAGAAAGGAAGTGCACGCCCTTGATGTATAACTGTGTAGTGATGTACGCATGTCAATTCACAATCCGTCGGTCTCAAACTCTTGGAAAAACACTTAACATGATGGCATGCAATGAACAATGCATTTAACTACATATGGGTTTACAAGATTTTAAGATAAAATTTATCACTTAAAGTAAGCTAGAATGGTAACAAGAGTAAATCACAAGTTTCATGTATGATCATTTCATTAAGAAAGCAATTAGAATAATATTCATGTAATTAAGGATTTTTCAATGGGTTAAACACTTTTAAGCCATTAAATAGACATCATGCAATGATCAGACCCAAGACCGGCAATATTTGGCAAAGGTAGAGTCGACACAACCCATAATGGTGTCGACACCATGCTTCAAACACAAGGCGAAAACATGAAGAACTGGTCAAGTAGTGTCGACATAGGATCAGGTGGTGTCGACACAGTGCTTCAAATACAAGGCAAAAAGGTCAAGTAGTGTCGACACATGATCAGGTAGTGTCGACACTAGAGACAGCTCCCAGAACACCTTCTGGGCAATCTGGGACAGTGTGTCGACACTAGCCCAAGTAGTGTCGACACTAGTAGCCTTCCAGAACACCTTTTGGATAAAACTGGTCAGGTAGTGTCGACACTAGAGACCTTCCCAGAACACCTTTTGGGCTGTGCTAGGACAGTGTGTCGACACTAGCCCAAGTAGTGTCGACACTAAAGCCCTTCCAGAACAAAACCTACAGGTCAAGTGCAACTTGAAAACACATCTCATGCAGAATTTACTTACCCTGCTTATAACTTTCTAACGAATGACATTTAGACAAAATGTTCAACACGAAATATGACGCGGTTAACTAGTGGAAGAACTTTGATGTTGGGGGTTTGATCAAATTCGATTTCAAATCCCGAGAAACATATGAAGAACAAAAAGTCAAGTGTAGCCCGAAATCACAGTATCATGCAGTGACTCTCTTCCCACGCCTATAACTCTCTAACCAAAGACTTTTGGACAAAAGATCCAACATAAAATATGATCGTTACTTCAAGTAGAAAAACTTTTGTGAAGGATGTTTAGTCAAATTCGGTCTCAAATCATGTGCATAAAAAGAAGAACGGGAAAACCCTAACAGTGCGCGACTTTGGCAAAACACTTGTAATTCAAAATCTACTGGATGAAATTCGATGAAACCAGAGAGAAATGAAAGCTAACTTGATGCTCTACACATTTGTATAGGATATGTTAAGGTTTGGCCTGAGAAAACCTACCTTCTGGGTTGAAGAAGTCTCGTTTTTCCAGAAAAATACAGCTTCGTGTATACTGCATGGAATTTGGGCGTTCCACTTGGGTAAGAACATAGACTTGACCCTCTTTTCAGGGGTATAAGCCTTTCAAGGTTTGGTTTAGGTTTGACCTACCTTTGGTCGACTTCAAGATGATGGTCTGTGCAGGTCGCAGCATACGCAACAGGGGAAGAAGATGAGCTTCTTGTGGTCGATCCACAGATCCTTAGCCACCAAGAACTCCTCCACACAACCCCAGCAAGTTCTAAAACTCGTTCCTAAGGTTTGGTGAAGAGTATTTAAGCAACCACGGTGTTTTAGGAGTCCTATTATGACTAGGAAAGCCAGGTTGCAGTTTGTCATGTTAGTTTCCTACTTAGGGAGGATTTCTTACTCCCATAGAGTGTGTGAGACTTTAGGAAACCTCCCACCATAGATAGGCACGAATTTGGGTTGTCAAGAATGCATGGTTGCATCCCAATTTAACTCAAATGGCCTTTTTCTAATTTCAGCCTATTTAGAGTTACGAATTTTCCCTGTATTTTCTAGCTTTATTGGATTATTGGGCTATATGATGAGTATGTTTCCATACTTGGAAATTATTTATTTCCATTTATTTGAATTCTTAATAAAGCTAAAATTTCCGGGGTGCTACACTGAGCCAAAGAGCATCCATGATATTCGTAGTTTTCATGGCTTGGCGACCTTTTATAGACGTTTCATCAAGGGTTTCAGCACCATTATGGCCCCTGTAACTGATTGCCTTCGCAAGGGAGTGTTTAAATGGACCAAGGCAACAGAGGGTGCCTTCAAGGAGATCAAGGAGAGGATGACACAAGCACCAGTTCTACACTTGCCAGATTTCTCTAAGGCATTTGAGGTTGCTTGTGATGCTTATGGAGTTGGCATTGGAGGAGTTTTGAGTCAGGAAGGCCACCCAGTAGCATATTTTAGTGAGAAGTTAAGTGACTCATGGCTTAACTATTCCACGTATGATAAGGAGTTTTATGCGGTTGTGCAGGCTTTGCGCTATTGGCGTCATTATTTGCTACCGCGGGAGTTTGTGACATTCTCAGATCATGAGGCCTTGAGGTATTTACACTCACAAAAGAAACTAAACCTCCGTCATGCTCGCTGGGTTGAGTTCCTCCAAGATTACACATTTGTATTGAAGCACAAGGCTGGAGTTGAGAATCGCGCAACAGATGCGCTCAGTCGGAGGGTTCACTTGTTGTCCCTGGTTAGTGTGGAGGTCACTGGCTTTGAAAAGGTGAACGAGGATTATGAGGGTTGTCCAGACCTTGGTCATATTTATTCTACTTTGAAATCTGGGCCTACCCATGAGCATAATGATTATCTCCTGCAGGATGGGTACCTTTTTCGTGACCGCAGGCTTTGTGTTCTCCGGACCTCCTTGCGAGACTTTCTAGTTTGGGAATTACATGCAGGAGGGTTAGCTGGCCATTTTGGAAGAAATAAGATGATACAGGTCGTGGAAAGTCAATTTTATTGGCCTAGTCTCAAGCGAGATGTAGCCCGAATTGTTGCCCAGTGCCGCACATGTGCTATTGCCAAGATGAGAAAACAGAATACATGCCTATACACCCCTCTTCCTATACCTAATTGCCCTTGGCAGGATGTGAGCATGGATTTTGTTTTAGGGCTGCCTAGGACCATCCGGAAAGCTGATTCCATCTTTGTGGTAGTGGACCGATTCTCTAAGATGGCCCATTTCATTCCTTGTTCTAAGACCTCAGATGCCTCCATGGTTGCTCATTTGTATTTCGATGAGGTCGTTAGGTTGTATGGCATTCCAAAAACAATTGTCTCTGACAGGGATGTTCGCTTCGTTAGCTACTTTTGGAAAACCCTGTGGCATTTTTTGGGGACTAAACTTAAATTTTCTTCTGCTTATCACCCATAAACTAATGGCCAAACAGAGGTGGTCAATAGAAGATTGGGAAACTTACTACGCTATTTAATGGGTGAACATGTGAGAAATTGGGATCTCCTTTTGTCTCGTGCCGAGTTTTCATACAACAGTTCTGTCAATAGGTCAACAGGGTTGAGTCTATTTGAAATTGTTGACGGGTATAAGCCTAGAAAATTGATGGATCTCATTCCTCTACCCGTCCAACCTAGAGTGTCAGAGTTTGTTGAGTCATTTGCTAAACATGTTAGGAGTCTTCATGAAGAAATTAGCATGCAAATTGATATAAATAATGACATGTATAAAAAGTGGGCAGATTCTCATCGCCGACAACATGAATTTCAAGAGGGAGATTATGTTATGGTCAGGTTACGAGCTGAGCGGTTACCCTCTGGAACTATGAAGAAGCTCCATGCTCGAGGAGCTGGCCCCTTCCAGATTCTTAAATGGGTTGGATCAAATGCCTACGTCGTGGATCTCCGACCAGAATATGGTATCAGTTCAACATTTAACATATCAGATCCGGTGGCTTATAAAGAACCGACAGCAATACCCAATAACCCCTTTGAGCCTTCTTCCCCCCTTGAAATGGACCCAACACCTGAGTGTCCACCAGCCAAAAACCCAATATGGCAGGAGCAGATAGAGCAAATACTGGATGAACAGGTGATCTCCACGAGGAGCCGAGAGTGTACCCTTATTACCTTGTTCGCTGGAAGGATAGACTACCATCAGATGATACGTGGATCACCAAGGAGGAGCTACAGTGCATCGATCCTGACTTGCTGGAGCGACATCAGAGCAGCATCAGCACACACCCGACGGAGTCGAGTTCTTGCCACCTGGGGAGAATTGGTGCAGACACGAGACACATGCGACTCCGGAGCCACGGACCTGCCAAGCCGATCTCCTTGTGGTTGGGAGATGAGGACGCACTGCTTAGCTAGTATTTTTACTTATTTGTCATTAGTTAGTGTTTATTTTTCACTAAGAGTTATGTGTCATTTTTAGAGATTTCTGGTTGTTTAATTATCTTTTGTGGGCTTAGGTGCAAATGTGTGTGCCTATAAAACTATGTTAATCGGATTGAGAAGGGGATGCTGAATATTTTTTTAGAAGATTTTACCCTAAAACTTGAGCAGCAACCGCCTTGTCTTCTTCCCCCTCCCTCCGTCCTGTTTCTTGCGGCTGGAAGGTGTCGCCGCCACTTCATCTCTCTCCTCCCTCTTCTCTCTTCTTTAACTCTTTCTCTCTCTCTTTCCATTCTCTCTTTCCTCCTCCTTGTTCCCACTCGTAACAGCGCCCCTCCCGGTTTTATTTTTTTTTTCCTGCATGCGTGGCCGCTTCCAACCAGCCATCGCCACACCCAGGTTTGCCCCACTTGCACGTCCTCCAACACCACTCCCCCTGCGTGGACTCCCACGGCACCCCCGCCCTCGCTCGCCTGCCAGTGCAGCGCCGCCGACCTCGCTGACCGTCCTTCGGCACCCACGTCCGCGCTTGAGGGGCCACCTGCACTCCGCCAGCACCCCAACACCGGCCAGGTGCACCTCCACTCACACGGATGAACCCCGGTGACGCTGAGCAGATTTACGTGTACCCGCAAGCGTTGCCCCACGAGTTCTTTCAGCTGTGTCGGCCGAGGACACCGCCCAGGTAGCACCCCGAGTGTCCCGCCACTCCTCCATGAGATCGTCGTCCCGGTTCAGTTTTGGCCCAGTCTGCAGCACTCTCGTTGGGTCCCTCTAGCAACACCGGACATGCCCCCTCCGACCCAGCGGACCCAACCAGCAATTAGGTACTTGGTTACTCTCCTAAATTACCATGTTTATTTAGTATCTGCTTCGAGTCTGTCGTGCCTGAGTGAGAGAGAGTTTCCTTCCACTTAAAGGGTTTACTGTCGGATTTTAAATTGATGTGGGTGTGAGATCCTAGTGCTTTATAAACTGCTGATTGATTAGTTAACTATCGAACTATGCCCTATCTAAAGGCCGGTCCTCACTCGGCCAAGATCCACCGTTTAAATTGAGAAGGATAGGTGAAACGAACGCTTGCCATGCCAATTGCTCCTACTTGAATGTCAGTTGTCTAATCATGTTGATCTACCCCCTGAAAATAAATTAAATTGCTGAAAATTTCATTAGATGTGTCACCTGTTCCGCATCAAAATGGATTAAATAAAATCTAATAAATACTAAAAAAAACTATGTGCTTAATTTAATTAGCTCATGCAAAGGTTAATGGGCCAAATTGGGAATATGAATGATGGAACAAGAACAAATACTCCAAAATTCGTAACCATAATTATGGGGAAAATAGAAAAGGGTAAAAGAGGGATTGAAACCATGACAATTGGCCATGAATGGCAAGCCAAATCGTCCCCCACCATTACAGCAACCTTCTAGAGGGTTTCCACTCTAATGGGGAGAGGAGATCACCAAAACAAGGAAGGGAAGAACTGGAATTCGCAACCCCCCATTCCTAGTCCCATTAGGACGTGAATTACACCCTAAACATATAAGAACTCATCCTAAAACTAAAAGGGAAGGATCACATACTTGCTGGGGTCATGGGAGGCAGAGCTAGGGCGTCAGGAGCAGAGGAGGACGGCTGGGAACCCAAACTTTTCCTCAAACCGTGCTCTGCTGCATCCTGCGCATCGGTCTAGTGTTTAAGCTTCACAAGGGTAGGTATTCTCGGGCCAAAGAAGCATCTAATTCATCCTATATTGTAGAGCATCATGTCCTCTTTCATTGGCAAGTGATATGCCCAAATTCCATCATGTATTCGTTGAGATATAAACGTTTTCCCATCGTTGCGCAAGACTGTCCTATTTGTTGTTCATGCATGTTTACACACCTTACAAGACCAAATCGATCCGGTCCAAAGGCATAGATCTCTTCATCTTGATGTCCTCTACAAGTTTCATGTTCACCACTTTGTCCCATGTGCCCTAGTTTAAGAGATATAGGCATTTTATGAAGATCGCTACATGTTCCCTGCGTTTTTTGGGTTGCATGTTGAATCGCGTCCGCGTCAGACGCCGTGATTCAAGAGAGTGGTATCGCATCGGCTTATGCCGTCGCAATTACCAGAAATGCATCCTTCGAGGGTGATGCGATTTGGCACGCCCAACATCTCAAACTGCGGGCCATCTGACCTGTTAGACGACCGCTAAAATGCGACCGATTAGGTCGACACGTTTCTCTATGTTTTCCCGCCTCTGGGAAAGCGCGCTGTTTAACTGTTTAGGGTTTCAAGAACGCGGCGGCTTCTGCCAACACGTTTATGCCCGCCTTATAATCGCGTCCATGACCCCCGACGCGATTTAGCTGCCTTATTCCAGCACCGAAATTAGCCCTATTTAAATGATGAGTTGGACTCTTTGAGCATGTTTATACGCTGTAAAGTGGTGTAATGAACAGTAAACCAACATGTTATTAAAACTTGATTTATGTCCCATAATTCCTTAATTTAAACTATAATATGCACGATCATTTAATGTTCATGATTTCATGCACATGCACACACCAATATTCATCCTTGCCATAAAATGATATGGAAAATACATGAAATAATTTATTTGGTAATTTACTTAAATAATTGTGCCTTAATCTCCCATTATAATAATAACCTTGTCTTCGTTTATTTCATGGTTTGAACACCGATATCGCCGCTCCACTGTTCTGGAATTCCTCTGGAACATCGAGCAACTTGTTTCCTTTACACACTACTCTCTTGACAAGTTGGAACCTCTCTATTGGACATTCCGTTCTGGTAGACAAGGGACCTTTTGTTAAGACCTCCGTAAGACTCCGTACTATGTGGATTCCCTTATGGAGACCGAGCTAGTTGTACCCTAACGCCCATAACACCTCTTAGGGATCGATATGATCCAAACAGCTTTAGAAGTTCTCTCTCATCTTGATATCACGCCGGACCTCTGGACCTGTGCATAACATGGACAGTGGAAGGGTAGTGAATTCCACCTGACTGCCAACACCAATTGCGCGTGTTGTGAAACTGTTACTATCTCCCGTTTAATTCGACGTTTTATGCGCATTGACCTATAGTTCTCTTCTATACTCTACTCTCTCATCTATTCACACTCTCTCTGCTATCTCGTCTATTCATCTAGTAATCTCATCTACTTCTTGGTACTCTCTATTGGCCATTGACTGATTATCTAAATATAAACAATATAACTAATGCCTGGCAATATATAAGGGCCTGGTCAGGTCCTGGAATGTGCGCCCAAAAGTACTATTTGCCCACGAGAGTTAAATGACCAGAGTGTTTGGCATTACACTCAAGTGCTATCTATCTCGACTATCTAATTGACAATCAAAGTGCTATACTATACTCGTTGTGCTATTTTTACACTTTGTGCTATTTGTGCTGTGGCCATCCTACTATGTGCTTTATTTGGAAACTTGTGCTATTTCAATCACGTGCTATCATGCTGTTTCTTGCATTACTTGACTCTCTCTCGCTTTATCATATAGTAACTCTGCTTTTAATACATTAATCATGTAAAGTTGCTCGCACCATGAGATATAAATCCTACTGGACGTTGTCGCTCACCCTTCGTTATTTGTCATTGTGTCTCAAGTGAGGCTGAGGAGAACGAATACACTCACGAGGATGGGGAGGACTAGGAGTGATCCACGAGTGCCATGATGTCACCGAGTTATCCTAGAGTGTCTTAGTAGTTTTTTATTTCCATCTTATGTATTAAAGTCAATTGGGCCCTATGTTATGGCTCTGAGTTAGTTGTTGTAATAGACAATTGTTGAATTATCAATAAAGTTATTTGATTTAGTTTTATTTAATTGTCCAATAGTTTGTTGTCTATTCTACGCTCTATACTCGCTTACTTGTAACTGCCTCATGTTCCGATATTGCGCGTCGGTGCATGACATATGGGGTTTTCACAGCTGTATTCATGTAAAAACATCTTATTCAATCACTTTAGCATAGTAAGAAAGAAATTGACTTTTTCTTTAGTGCGATTACATGAACAAATGGCTGAACAAAATTATGTCATTGCTGTGGGGGTTTGTACCATTGTAGGAGGGATGTTCAATATCGATTTTTATAGTACTATTTGGGACGTTGATATGTTAATCCCTATGCATGTCTATTTGTCGGATTGCCTACCTAAACCAAAGATAGTTGTAATGCAATGATTAGAGAAATTTGAAGATTGTCTCAATGTGAAAATTGATGTTTTATTACTAATCACAAGTTTCATGTTTAGCATAGTACCTCATACTGCCAATTACAATAAATAATTACTTTCAAAGAAGTTCTAATGATAAATAGTCGATATGTACTTGAGACATCTATTTGTGTCAAAAGCCCTAAATAAATAACAGTTCGAGATATTATTCTACCGCCCTCCATATATAGAAATAGTTGTTAGAAATAACTACTCTGACTGTGACATAGCCTCTTGTTTTGTGTATTGGGTCACAAATACAAATAGATGGTGGGCATCACATGAGACACAAATATCTTTTAAAGATGGAAGTTATCCTATAGATATTTGACATAGTATTTAGTATACTCTTAGTTCTTGCAACCAGAAAACATATGTTCAAGTGACACTAAACAAAAATTTAAAGACAATATTAGTGTTGCAGCTTCAGAGGAAGGCATGATCGGACAATATTTGAGTATCGGATAGATTAATTGAGTTAAATTTAAGCCACAGAGCTTGATTAAAACCTATAATAAAAGCAATAACGAGAAATGCATAAGAAATCTCAAACAGATAATTGTTGTGATAAATAAGTAATGAGAATTCTGAAGAATCGTTTGTTGGGTACTTTTGCGGCATATGGGGTTTTAACGACTGAGTTCATGCCAAATCATCTGGTTCATTCACTTTAGTACTTTTTTTTCTCTCTGTCGCACATCTAGTGGTGGCAGACCACTTTGCAGACCACGTTTTTTCCCAATGCTCCCCGGATCGAACCCGAGGTGCACCTGACCATCCCAGCGGAGGATCCACTGCGCATCGCTTTAGTACTTGCAACACGGACAGACTTGCTTCAGTGAGATTAGAAGTATGTTTAAATACAATAGTTTTTGTCGCTGCTTCCGACGAAGGCATGATAAGACAATATTTAGGTATCAGAGATAGATTTGAGTCAAATTTAAGCCACTTATATATCTTGATTGAATTTGAAACCTACAATACAAATAATATTAGGAAAAAAAATCACAAACAGCGGTACTAAATTGTGCACGTACGATTACATATCTATACATGCATTTCCACGCTCGCTGGTCGCTTCGTTGTAATTGAGATAAAATCAGCCGGTGAGGAAAGCGTCCACCTTGGCGTTGGCGGCCATGCTCAGGAACTTCATGCAGATGGGCGGCTGCACTTTCGCCATGGCGAGCAGCGCAGCCGGCAGCGACCATATCCCGTCGCCGCAGATCATGCCGGAGGCGACGGCAGGTGCAAACTTGTCGGCGTGCGCCCTGTTCCTCCTCTCCCACAGGAAGAGTATCAGGCTTCCCAGGCACATGTCGATGGTAAAGTAGGAGCCCAGATAGAAGGGGATCGCCATGGCCATGACGTTGGGCAGATACTTGTGCCAACCCTTCTTCGTGTGCTCCACAGCCATCTTCAGCCCGTTGAACGCCATGGCCCCCAGGAAGAACGCCAGGCAGAGGCTGAGGCAGTTCTTGGGGAGAGTGGAGAAGCCCTGCACACCGACGAGGGCGATGCCGCGGTAGACCTGTGCGTAGGGGGCGGGGTAAGCGCTGCCCTCGACCCCCACGGGGAAGGACTTGTAGAAGATCCAGAAGACGCAGGGCCCGATGACGCAGCCCATGGCCGTGCCGGCGATCTGGCTGAAGAACATGGACCGTGGGGACGCCAGTGTGAGGTACCCCGTGCGGAAATCCTGCATGAGATCGGAGGCGGTGGAGACGATGTTCATCATGACGCCGCAGGCGGCGAGTCCGGCGAGGACGCCTCCCCCATTGACGCCAACCCACATGCCGAAGACGAAGATGGCAAGCTTGCCGTAGCTGGAGGCGAGGGACCAGTCCGTGAGGCCGCAGCCATAGGCGTTGCAGAAGGCCAGCACCGGGGCGATGAAGTAGGTCACCAGGATGTGGTACCACCTCAGGGTGGGGAAGATGAAGGGGACGCCGATGCAGGATATGGCTGCCAGCCCCACGTACATCGAGATGGACAGCCACTGCGGAATCTGGTCCTTGAGGAAGAACTTCACACGGCGGGCTTCCTCGGGGTCCCCGACGGCATGATCATGAGCTTCTCCTCGCCGGCCCCGGCGCAACGCCTCAACAGCGGTGGCACCACGTCCGTTGGAAGACATTGCCGTCGTGGCGGCGGATGGGAGCACATGATCTGATCTCTCCTCCTCTTCCTCCTTCAGAAAGTCTCTATCAGCCTTCCACCTCCGGTTGATGTCGATCAACGATGTGAGCAGCACCCTGAAGAACTGGAAGAGGCCGTCGCCGAGTATTACGGCGATGGAGATAAAGACCTTGTAGCCTGCGAAGCCGTGGAGGTTGGAGGCGGGGAGTTCGGCGGAGTACCAGGACCCCTTCTTGGACTGGATGTAGGGCCAGAGGATGCCCCAGGAGATGATGGAACCAAGGAGGGAGGAGAGATTGATGTTGTAGGGGCAGATCATGCCGACGCCGACGTACGTGGCCGAGAAGTCGAAGTAGAACTTCTGCCGGTAGGCCTGAAGGCCGAAGGTGGGGAAAGCCCCGAAGCCGCAGTCGTCGCCGCCAGTGTAGAACCACTGGAAAAAGGACCAGGCGAAGCTTCCGACGAAGGACTTGAACAGGTAGGCCACCTGCTTTCCGGCCTTGCGGGCGCCGCCGCTGGTGTGGAAGCTGTTGATGAGGTGGGCGGTGGCGGTGCCGCTTGGGTACCGCAGCCGGAACTTGACGATCATGGTCTTCCTGAGGGTCACCAGAGAGAAGAGACCGACGAAGCTGACGAGGAGGAGGAAGCCCACCATCCAGCCTAGTGAGAGCTCCTTGACGTCGATGGCGGCTGCTGTTCCTCCTCCCATGGAGTCTGCCACCCGCCGGCTCATGGCGAGGAGATAGCTGCCGAAGCCGCCGCTGAAGGCGATGCCGGTAGTGGCAACGACGCAGGTCTGGACGACCGTGTTCTCCTGGGGGGTGAAGGGCGTTTGGAGGAGGCCGACTCGGGCTAGGAGCGCCGTCCAGGAGCGGATGAGGAAGAAGCCCAGCAGCCCGGCGGAGACATTGAGGGAGGGGATGATGCCCGTCGTCAAGCTCAGCTTCATGACCACGAAGCTGAGGAAGAAGCCGATAACCAGGCTCACCGCGAAGGCCCGCGCCGTGAGCTGCTCTCGCCATGACGGAACAGCCGGTTCCTCCAGTGCATCCTCCTTCTCGGCATGTTTCGGAAGCTGCAGGCGGTCGTCGCCCTCCTGGCCCCTTGTCACCATGCTTCCGTCGACGTCAAAGGCGTCACGCCCAAGATGATCGTCACCTCGCTCGATATCAACTTCTTCCCCTGTTCTGGGCTTCGGCCGTCCGGGGCCTCTCTCCGGGTGATCCATCCAGCTGCGATCTCGGCCGCTCCTCCCTCTAATTAGTACGTAAATTGCGACGCACAACGGCACAAGGGTGACATATTTATAGATAAACCGACGGGGAGAGAGACCTAGAAAAGTTAAAACCGAGGTGCACAACAGCAGCGGTAACGTAACGTAATCCAATTGCAACGACAGCTAGGAATCGGATTGGGATTATAACTGATCGCAGAGAATCTGGCGCTGCCTAATATTAATATTAATTAAATAAACCACACCCCGAGACATTCCAAGCTGTTAAAAATTTAAAAGAAAATAGGAAAATTAAACCATTTTTGGGGTTCGCCTGCTTACTATATTGCTTACTATATATAGTCCACCCAATATTCAGCACTACTGATGACCAATTAATGGGAGCGCGCTCTCTCTAGCTAGCTAGAATCGTCAAAATAGGCAATAGGTGTCGTTGACAACTCCAACTAAGGGTCAGCTGTCGCTACAACAGATCATTATTAAGATTTGCTTATGAAGAGTATTCCCGGTAGATGCTGCGTGCTATTCGTAGTTAATGCTTATTTATAATTTCGGGATAATGGGAAAGAAACGGCGGTGACTTTATTGTTAAATTCGCTCTTTTCTAATTCCAGAAAGGCAATTTCTTATCTCTGGCGATGACTAAAGGCGAGTTATTAACTAATATTGACGCCATTTACTCGAATTCGTGTGCAAAGATTGTTTAGTAATGTATTTTTATTTAAGGAAGTTATTCGTAATAACGATCGAGGACACACTCCCATCCTAGCTATTATTAATTGAAGAGGACGACACCCTATATGTGACTGACCGACCCATTGTGGTGAGGACACCCCAATGGCATGAGCACCCATGGACCAAACAAAGGCACGCCAATAGTGGGCCTGTTAGAATCTTGCCCAAGATGGTGTGTCGACAAACACAGGAAAAGGCGGCCCCAAATTAAAGATTGTTGCAAGAATGCATGAAGGTGAGTTACATAGGGGTGAACACATTTCCATTCGATCCGAATCGGTCTATTTTTTAGTCAACTCGAACCGAATCGAATCTTAAGATGGACTCGAACTGAACCGGTTCGGTTTGATTTAAATTAAAGTATAATAGGGTGTTTGGAAGTATTTTTTTTTTAAACGATTTCTATCTAAAAATTAACGACGTCTTTGCTTTCTACTAAAATTTTAAAATTATAAAAAAGTGATCTTATCTGTTTGGTAAGAAGTGTTTTTTTTATTATTTGTTTAAAGACCGGTGGGCTGGAGGGGGGGGGGGGCGCAGGGGTGTGGGGGGGGGGGGGGGGAGGAGGAGGGGAGGTGGGGGGGGGGGGGGCGCAGGGGTGGGGGGGGGGGGGGGGGGGGGGGGGGGAGGGGAGGAGGGTGCAGGGGTGTGGGGGGGGGGGAGGGGAGGAGGAGGTGGGGTTGGGGGGGGGGGGGAGAGGAGGAGGAGGAACTAGTGTTCCTAAAATAAAAACAAGGTCAGACTTGTTTTTTTTTCTAGAGAGATTTACATAGGAAAAAAATTTTGCTCTAAAAAAAAAACTGCTTGCCAAACGTGTCTTCATGTCTGTCTTCTTTTTTTTTTTAAATTTAGAGAAAAAATAGGTAAAAAAGTGCAACCCACCAAAAATCACAATGTAAGACCGAGGTTTTGAACCCGCGTTGCAGAAAGGCTTCTGTCCATGCGCTAACCATCTGCGTTAGATTTTGTTTGGGTAAGAAATACACACATTTTATATATGTATTCGGTTTCAGAAAATGAAATCAAACTGAACTAGGTAGGGGCTCAAACTGAACCGAACCGGTTCGATTTTTCAGTTTGAACCGAATTCTGAACAACCCTAGATGAGTATAAGTCTCCTTCTGGAGATTGGAGATCGTGCTCCTAGGATGCTGCTTAATGCTTTTTCATACATTCACAAATGATTGTGGTACTCTTATGGCAAAAGCTAGAGCTCTTCGAAGATCCCGGTTGGGTCGATCGGTTAGAACTCTTGCTTAAAAGAAAGAGGTCCCGAGTTCGATTCCTGGGGGAGGGGGGGGGGTTCTTCGTTACCAAAAAAAAAAAAAAAAAAAAAACTAGAGCTCTTCTTGATGGTATGGGATACTAATTGGAAACTTTCTCCAGTCAAATGGTTCGTATAGAATGCTAGAAGCTTCTGGTCTATGTCAGAGAAATCTGGAAAATCATGACTCAAACTGTAGTCTTAATTCATATCTACAAGGAAGGAAATTGAAAAGCTGATGATAGACTTGCTGACTTAATTAGCTTGCTATTCTAAATGTAATAGTTTCTATCCTAGCTAGTAGCATTTGCCTTCTCCTGTTCGGGGGGCTGCCGATTAGAGAGAGTAGTGATGCCCGGCCGGTATCCATTTGTAATGTTTGTTTCTTATATATAATAAAAATGTGAGACGGTGGAGTGGGTGCATTCTCTTCCACTAGAAGGGGAGCACTCGCCTAACCTTAGGTAAGGTCTTTTTTTCTCGAAAAAAAGAGGGCTGATGTGGTGAGAGCCAGTATGTTAGGTTGACATGTTACTGTTAATTCTATGTTGAATGCTATGCTATCTTGGATGTCACGCAAACCTTTTTTTTTAATCTTTTGCTTGTTAAATCAAAAAGATGATCTTTACTACTTCCAGTGATGTTCTCTGATTTGAGCTTTTGAGTTCTACTTGAAATATGTTTTGCTATCATAAAAAGAGAGGAGAATATTGTGCTATAAATCTTTTGATGATAACAAAATAATTTCAGATTTTTGTTGATGGAATCTAACTCATATATCTCTTTAAGATAATCGGTAAAAGGACACAAGCAAAGGATACACAACATCTGAACAAAAGCATCAAAGAAACAAAATATTTAAAATGACTCAAACATGAAATGTAATCTTTAATAGAATAATGTTTTTATGCATGAAAAGTCGATATTTGAAGAGCAAAAGTTGACATTTCTTTTCAACTATTTCAAGCTTTACACTAGTCAACTTCTAGAAAATGTGAAGTCGACTTATGGTAGCAATGCAATCGTTGTAGAAGATTCCTGAAGCGTGTGACTCACATGATTTTGTTACAACAAACTACAGATCTGCCCAACAAACTTGTTGAGGAGCCGTAAGAAACTAGTTGACATGGCAAAAGATTGTGAAAGGTCCTAGAACACCATAGAATAGAAGGTCCCTTGGAGCCTATAAATAGATCCATGTCTCTCGCAGAGCAGAGGTGACGATGACAGTGTAGAGAAGAGCGCAAAGCATAGTGTTATAGTGTGGAATTCCATTTTTTGAGAAAGAGAAGGCTTGTGCCAGAGAGTTGAGAGTGAACTCTATGCCAATGTTTGTTGATGTGCACAGTGCACAAAATTACAGCGCAATGCAAGTCAAGATGTTGCTGAATTGCTCAGATTTGATAATGTACTGTTCCTACTGAGCTGATCAAGTCATGCTGTGGAGAATTGATGATTCTAATCATGTTGTGGTTGGAGCATGGATTATCTGATGATTTTGAAGTTGTAGAGAAGTTATGTTGAAGCTTGAAGACAAGAAGATAAGGGGAGATTTCTTATTGTATTTACATTGCTTTTGTCCCGTGCTTAATTTATACTGTTTGTTATAAGAACACTGTAGGATCGAATAGGTGGATGGATCAGATCTAGAAGGGGGGTTGAATAGATCTAATCATCAATTAATGCGGAAGCTTACGCAATTTAAAAATTATTTCGAATTAAGATATCTATTCAAATAAAACCCCACTGAACAGATGCAATATGTGTGATTAGTATGTGTGAGCAAATCAATTAGTAGTGTGAACGAAATCCTTATGCATGCATCAAGTGCAATACAAAGTCAAACCACAATTCAAACCACTACACAGAGGATTTTTAGGTGGTTCGAAAATCACCTCCAGTGACTCCTATGTCCACCCCTCACACAGTGAGGCCACACTACTCAAAACCTTGAGTACAACACACACTGGAGCACGACGACTCCAGAACACCCTTGAGCACGACGACTCAAGACACAACTGGAGTACAACGACTCCAAACCCTTTGAGTACAACAACTCAAAGAAAACTCAGGAGATAGGCATAATGACCTACTCCAAAAACCACTTGTGGGTACGAAGACTCACAAGCACATGAGCACAACGGCTCTAGAGCAGTAAGGCTCCAAACCAGAGCACTACGGCTCCAAACCTTTGGACCACGAAGGATCCAAGTTCTGCTAGAACAAGCTCAGTTAGAGAATATATCCTCTAGCCCGATATTCTATCTCAATACAATGATAAAAATAGAACAAACAGAATTAAGTGATCTGTGTAGAACACATACACAGATCACACAATGAAAAACTTGGATGAACACTCCAAGAAAATAAATGAAATAGATGTGACTTGGAAGTTCCTTGATGAAGAAGACTTGCAGAAGCTTGAATTGAAGACGCTTGAAGGAATTTGTTGGAGATCTTCTTCAATCCACGATGCTCTGCTTCAGTGGCATCCGGATTGCTAGTTCTTCTTCTTCCTTTTTTGCTTTTCTGCTCCTCAATCTGATGGCACCGCTCTGCTCCCTTTCTGGATGCAGATACTTTATCCTCTCTCCTCTTCTCTTCTCTTCTTCTTTACGTTCTCCTTCCAAGCAGCACTGCTCTGCTCCCTTTCTGGACGCAGGCTCTCTTTTTCCCTTTCTGCAGCCGCCACACCCTTTTCTGGAGATGTCTGATCTCTCTCTCCTTTGGAGTACAAGAAACATGGGTATTTATAGCTCCATGTGTCTATGTGGTGACTTGGGGTACGTGGGCACAGAAATCCAGGTCAAATCCCTTGATTCCTAAGTAGCCACGTGTCCAGAAAAATTTTCATTTTTGGGCTTTAGTCGAAGTGTGTCGACACACAGGCAGACTGTGTCGACAGCACTGGCTTCAACTGTTCTGACTACTTCCTGGGACAGTCATCTAGTGTCGACACACAGGTGGACTGTGTCGACACCACTGGTTGCTTCTCTCAGAACATGCTTTTGGGACAGTCAACCAGTGTCGACACACAGGTGGACTGTGTCGACACCACTGTGACAAATTTGTGTAAACCTAAAAATATAAAGTGTAAACCATTAATACAAGATATTATCTTTAAAATGTAAGATATTAAACATCAAAAACATGTTGTTTAAGCATTGTTGTGATATGTATAAAATGTATAACATGTTCAATATGTCATCATCAAAATCAAGGTATGAGTGATGTTCATTGGTCATCATTAAAATACAACTTTAGGAAATTCCAAAACACACTCAACCCAACAAACATTGTATGTGTGTGTGTGAGAGAGAACACTCTTTGTGTAGCAACTCGAATTTTTAAAATATAAATAAATAATAAAACTCATTATCACATGCGGGACATTTCAACGGAATTAAATGAAAGTTTATGTTTAGACATTAAAATATAAATTACAAGGAGTAATAAAGAAAATGGGTCAAGACATGAATAATTGAGTTGGCCAATGCTGAACAAAGCCTTAAGACGAATAAACCCGATAACGATAAAAGTGATTATCGTAGGTGTAAAATCCACTCAAAATCACATGAAGAGTTATGATGACAAACTAAATAAAGGAATACAAATAATAGTAAAGAAATTAGGGTCAGACAAACATGTTTGGGTTAGTAAAACCATAAACTCTGACTTCAGGTGATAAAACCCGATAAGGTGTTTCCGTTATTTCATATAACTAAAGTGAAATAGATGTTTGAGGTCAAATCATGTTTATTGGGCTAATATGTGGTCAAACAAAAAGGAAATAATGTTTAAAATTCGTATTAACCCAATACCCATTAGTAAAATGGGTCATTTAAGCTTAAACATGAGTTAATTGGGTCATTAATCATGACCCAAACCTAAGCCCAACATGAGAGCACGAATTTGCTCTCTACTACTTGCTAATTGGTGTTGGATTAAGATGGAAATAGCTTCATATGGTAGTTCTAGTCATGGTAGGACTCCTACCATAAGATTTAGAAACCCCAAACTTGGAATTGGCCACACCTAGCATTACGAAACCATCATAAGACCCTCTATGGACAACTTTAGCATGCTCTCTTCATTGCTGGATGTGGAAAGAACCTTCAGGAGCAAGAGATGCGACCCAAGAGCATAGATTGAGGAGTCTTAATTCCCCTTTGTCCCTACTTCGACCTGTGAAGACCTGGGTGTTGGAAGCAACTAAAGGTAGATATTCTTGGGCTTAAACCTAGCAAGGCATATACCAACTTGTTCTTCGTTGAGTCTAGGTTCTTTTGCATGTCTTTTCCCCAATTATTATGTAGTGGTTTCAGAGTGTTAAGCGTTTTATGTAAACCTTGCAAGTTTAGGGATTTTTGTTCATCGCTTAAATCATGTATCCCTAAGTCTTTTTGATTGAAATCAAAGCCATAGTAGCCTTCTACATGATGTTTCCAACAAGTTTCATGAAGAGACTTCTTCTGAAGACCTCTAGATTTCGAGTTATAAGTCAATCATGAGAAAACTATATTGTTTTTACTATTTTCAGGCAAGATCCATGAATGTGAGCACTCCAGACGTCGCATTCTTCATCCCATGAATGTGACGTACAACCCCGTCGCATTTACCAGAAAAGCAACCGAACACACCATCACATTTAAGAGTTTGACCTGACAGCCCTGATACATGAAACTATGTGCTGCGTGGATTTTAATGCCTTCGAGAATGCGACCGTACATGACGTCGCAATTTGACCTTGTTTTCTCGCCCTCGTTCTTTGTGCAATTTTTTATATTAAAATTTTTTAAAAAACACTTTAGAACGTGACACGTCGCGTCGTCGCGATTCGGAGTTGTAGAGACCCTTTGGCAGTCGCGTTATAAAGGCGACTGACCATATTATCTCGTTTTAAATGTCGTAGCGACATGTTGGCCTATCGCAACATGAAGGCGTCAGACATAGCCATCGTGATTTAGTCTTTTTGTAGTAAATAGGTAGAGTCATACTTTGACTGTGTACGGTCTGTTGAATAGCGACATTTGAACCCGTCGCGATTCAGTGGTCAACTTGAGACTGTCTCTTTTAGTTAAACAGTTAAACATGTGCATGTCTTACTCTGTTGTCATGTTATTTAGTTGTCCAATGTCCTAAAAATCATCAACCCATGTGAAAACTATAATAACATGAATCTCTATTCTAATGATCTCTATGAAAGTGATTGATCATGCTCTTCCTTCGATTACACTTCATTTGTTCTTAAGTTCCAACTTATGATTAAAAATCATGATATAAATTGTGTAATAATCGTGTGGTTAGAAACATGTGTTTAGATGAGCCTATCTTGTTAATCTTTCCTTTAATGATCCTTGTTATTTTATGACTTTCAGAATTTGGACTTTCTTTATTTGATATGCTTTCTGATTATTGCACATACTACCGCTCTTTGCATGTATAAGTTAAGAAAGTCTCCGAGTCACGACACTTACATGCTTGCACGATTAGGCACACCCTTCTTGGGGGATTGGAAACTCTCTATTGGTCATTCCATACTGGCAGACTAACGACCTTTCCTCTAAGACGTTCGTAAGTCTCCGTACTCCGTGGATTCCCTCATAGAGGCGAGCTGGCTATACCACAAAGTTCTCTGGAGATAGAGATCACTTCTTCTGTGTACAATCTGTCCTTTGTCTATACTCTTGTCAAGACATTAAAGTCTATGAAAATTTAAAATAAGCCAATATGCTGTCCGATTGATCTCTCGAGCTATCGTCATATCTTTGAACTCCATGAATGATCATGTCCTTGTTACTATGAGCTTGTTCTTGGAAATCTGTGGCCATAATATGTATATGTTTGATCAGCACAATGTGGGACTTCGGTCCAATGACCAATGCCTGTGCAAATAAGGGGACTTGTCTGGTCCTCTGGAGGAGCGCCCTAACATACTTATTAACCACGGAAGTTTGGACTTGTGGTGCGTGGCATGGCACCGACATGTGTGCAAGATTTGTGTGAATGTGCCTTTGTTTGATATGATACGTTTGATCATGTGAATATGTGTAATTTGTGTGAATATGGCCATTTCTTGTTTATGTGATATGATCTCATTCTTGAATTCCTTGTCCAATGCATATGAAAGTCAATACATGATTCGCTATGATATCTGTTGATAATTCTACTCTGTTCAGCCATTTAACTTGTCAGTAATGTCATGCATGTCTAGTCATCATGTTCTTGTAGAGATTCTGCTTATTTAAAATGCTAATCACATATATCATTACCCGCATTGAGATATAAATCCTACTGGGCTAGTTTGCTCATACCTACTCCCTAACATTTCAGGTTGTGAAGATGAGAAGTATGTTTAATGATGGGACTTGTGCATCGAGCGTGGAGTACACTTTAGAGAGTCTTTCTTTATTCTAGTTAGTGAGAGATTAGTAATCATTGTAATTTTGTCTTTCTTTGAGAGATAGATGAGGCTAGTAGTGGAGAGTTGTCCATATTTTGACATTTAGAGATTGTAACGTTCACTTATGATGAATAAAAGAGTTTTAATTTTTGAATTATGGGCCCTATTGATAGTAGTCATTTGTCTATGGCTTCTAAATGCTTGTTTGTTCGTCGCATTCTCGATTTAATTCCGCTGCTAAAATTGGGGGCGTGACAAAGTGGTATTAGAGCCTGGGCTATCCCTAAGTCCTAGGCAATCAGGAATGATAGGATGAGTGTCATTAGAACCCTCAGCTCATGTCAAGAACTCTATACTTACTTGGTGAGATTGGGTAGAATCATGGGCTAGGTCCAAAATTTTATTTAATAAATAAATACCGTAAGTTACAAGGCATTAACAAGGGGCAAAGAAGATTGACAATGTGATAATTTATTTTGAAGGAACTTAAATAAACATCAATGGAGGATATATCTGCACCATTGGTGGACAGACAGAGATCGATTCAGAGACTAACCGAAGCATTACGACAAGCTGCCCAATTGCTAGAGGATGTCTTAGGAGATACAAATGGAAAGAAAAGGTCTAAGGATGAAAAAGGAGTTGGGAAATTTGATAAGAAATAACAAATCACTATCTCCGGAGACTCCAAACCCATAGCCGGAGAGAAACGTCCCAACAACAGTAACAGACCGCAAAGGAGAAAGAAGCCCAAGAAGAACAATAAGAAATTAGTTTCCACTCCTGAAGGAAGATGCAAGCACTACAACAAAGTAAATCACCGGTTCGAGGAGTGTTAGAGGTTTCAAGACAAATGTTTCCGTTGTGGTAGCCAATACCACAAGGTAAAAGATTGCCCTAATGAGAAATCAAGCTCAAAGAATACACGTCAGAACTAACCAAGGAAGGAAGTATGGGAGAGGTATACTTTCTAACCCGCTTTATTTTACCCTGAAGTTACACCACCAATCAATCATTGTATTATGCACAAATCACTAATAGATTCCCCGTAAGTCCAGTTCATAACACATATGAATTTGGGGACCAAATTCTTTTAAGTGGGGGAGGATGTAGCAACCCGAAAATTTAAAATATAAATATATAATAAATTACATTATCACATGCGAGACATTTCAACGGAATTAAATGAAAGTTTATGTTCAGACACTAAACTATAAATTACTAGGAGTAATAAAGAAAATGGGTCAAGATATGAATAACTGAGTGGCCAATGCTGAACAAAGCCTTAAGACGAATAAACCCGATAACGATAAAAGCGATTATCGTAGGTGTAAAACTCACTCAAAATCACACGAAGAGTTATGATGGCAAAATAAATAAAGGAATACAAATATATGTAAAGAAATTACATCAGACAAACATGTTTGGGTTAGTAAAACCATGAACTCTAACTTAAGGTGATAAAACCCAATAAGGTGTTTCCGTTATTTCATATAACTAAAGTGAAATAGATGTTTGAGGTCAAATCATGTTTATTGGGCCAATAGGTGGTCAAACGAAAAGGAAATAATGTTTAAAATTTGTATTAACCCAATACCCATTAGTAAAATGGGTCATTTAAGCTTAAACATGAGTTAATTGGGCCATTAATCATGACCTAAACCTAAGCCCAACATGAGAGCACGAATTTGCTCTCTACTACTTGCTAATTGGTGTTGGATTAAGATGGAAATAGCTTCATATGGTAGTTCTTGTCATGGTAGGAATCCTACCATAAGACTTAGAAACCCCAAACTCGGAATTGGCCACACCTAGCATTATAAAACCATCATAAGACCCTCTATGGCTGACTTTAGCATGCTCTCTTCATGGCTGGATGTGGGAAGAACCTTCAGGAGCAAGAGAGGTGACCCAAGAGCAAGGATTGAGGAGTCTTCATCCCCCTTTGTCCCTACTTCAACCTGTGAAGACCTGGGTGTTGGAAGCAACTAAAGGTAGGTATTCTCGGGCTTAAACCTAACAAGGCATATATAAACTTATTCTTTGTCGAGTCTAGGTTCTTTTGCATGTCTTTTCCCCAATTATTATGCAATGGTTTCAGAGTGTTAAGCGTTTTGTGTAAACCGTGCAAGTTTAGGGATTTTCTTGTTCATCGCTTAAATCATGTATCCCTAAGTCTTTTTGATCAAAACTAAAGACATAGTAACCTTCTACACGATGTTTCCAACAAGTTTCATGAAGAGACTTCCTTCTGAAGACCTCTAGATTTCAAGTTATAAGTCAATCATAAGAAAACTGCATTGTTTTTACTATCTTCGGCAAGATCCATGAATGTGTCCACTCCAGACGTCGCGTTCTTCATCCCATGAATGCGACGTAGAACCCCATTGCGTTTACCAGAAAAGTGACCAAACACCGCATTCAAAAGTTTGACCTGACAGCCCTGACACATAAAACTGTGTGACATGTGGATTTCAGTGCCTTCAAGAACGCGACCGTACATGACATCGCAATTTGACCTTGTTTTCCTGCCCTTGTTCTTTGTGAAATTGTTTATATTTAGAAAAAATAAAAAACACTTTAGAATGTGACGCGTCTCGTTGTCGCGATTCGGAGTTGTAGCGATCCTTTGGCAGTCGCGTTATAAAGGCGACTGACCATATTCTCGCGTTTTAAATGCCATAGAAATGTGTCGGCCTGTCGTGACTTGAAGGTGACAGATATAGACATCGCGATTTAGTCTTTTTGAAGTAAATAGGCAGAGCCATACTTTGACTGTGTATGGTATGTCACCTTTACTGACCATATTTTCATAGACGTTTGAACCTGTCGTGATTCAGTGGCGACCCTAAGACTGTCTCTTTTAGTTAAATAGTTAAACATGTGCATGTCTTACTCTGTTATGTTATTTAGTTGTCCAATGGCCTAAAATTTATCAACCCATGTGAAAACTATAATAACATGAATCTCTATTCTATTGATCTCTATGAAAGTGAGTGATCATGCTCTTCCTTCGATTATGCTTCAATTGTTCTTAAGTTCCAACTTATGATTAAAAATCATGATATAAGTTGTGTAATAATCGTGTGGTTAGAAACATGTATTTAAATGAGCCTATCTTGTTAAACTTTCCTTTAATGATCCTTGCTATTTTGTGATTTTTCGAATTTGGACTTTCCTTATGTGATATGCTTTCCGATTATTGCATATACTACCATTCTTTGCACGCATAAGTTAAGAAAGTCTCCGAGTCACGACACTTACACGCTTGCACGATTAGGCACACCCTTCTTGGGGGATTGGAAACTCTTTGTTGGTCATTCCGTACTAGCAGACTAGAGACCTTTCCTCTAAGACCTCCGTAAGTCTTCGTACTTTGTGGATTCCCTCATAGAGACCGAGCTAGTTGTACCACGAAGTTCCCTTGAGATAGAGAGCACTTGTTTGTGTACGATCTATCCTTTGTCATTACTCTTGTCAAGACACTAAGGTCTATGAAAATTTAAAATAAGCCATTATGCTGTCCGATTGATCTCTCGAGCTATCGTCATATCTTTAAACTCCGTGAATGATCATGTCCTTGTTACTATGAGCTTGTTCTTGGAAATCTGTGGCCATAATATGTATATGTTTGATTAGCACAACGTGGAACTTCGGTCCAATGACCAATGCCTGTGCAAATAAGGGGCCCTGTTTGGTCCTAGGGAGGAGCGCCCCAACGCACTTATTAACTGCGGGAGTATGGACTTGTGGTGCTTGGTATGGCACCACCATGTGTGCAAGATTTGAGTGAATGTGACTTCGTTTGATATGATACGTTTGATCATGTGAATATGTGTTATTTGTGTGAATATAGCCATTTCTTGTTTATGTGATACAATCTCATTCTTGAATTCCTTGTCCAATGCATATGAAAGTCAGTACATGATTCCCTATGACATTCATTGATAATTCTACTCTGTTCAGCCATTTAACTTTTTAGTAATGTCATGCATCTCTAGTCATCATGTTCTTGTAGAAATTCTACTTATTTAAAATGCTAATCACGTATATCATTGTCTGCACATTGAGATATAAATCCTACTAGTCTAGTTTGCACATACCTGCTCCCTAACATTTCAGGTTGTGAAGATGAGGAGTATGTTTCATGATGAGACTTGTACGTCGAGCGTGGAGTACACTTTAGAGAGTCTTTATTTATTCTAGTTAGCGAGAGATTAGTAATCATTGTATTTTGTTTTCAGAGAAATAGATGAGGCTAGTAGTGGAGAGTTGTCCATATTTTGACATTAGAGATTGTAACGTTCACTTACGATGAATAAAAGAGTTTTGATTATTGAATTATGGGCCCTATTGATAGTAGTCATTGTCTATGACTTCTGAATGCTTTCTTGTTCGTCGCATTCCCGATTTAATTCCGCTGCTAAAATCGGGGGTGACATTGTGTGTATGTGTGCTTGGTGTTACAACACTAAGTGGTGTTCCGATACTCTAATATGTGTGTGTTCTATATCTTTTTCATAAGAAAAGTGTGTGGTTAGGCTGTTGTACTCTGTAGATTTTGATGATCACAAAAACACTATGTTTAACTCATGTTGTGAAAATCACAAAAATACTAAGTATAATTCATGTTGATGAGCCAGGTGTTTGAATTATTTATATTTGATTTGAGGGTCTAACTTTTGTGCAAGTTGAAGTTCAAATGGACTCCATTAAATCCCTTGTAACATCTCAAGCTTTCCGGCTTTTCGTTGTGTGTGGGATGACTGGCCTTGTCACGACGGAGGTGCCCGTCGCGACAGTCATCCCTTGTTGCGACCGCCTTTGGCGTCGCGTTCTTGTCGCGCCGGACAACGGGTCATGAATGCTTTCTACTTTTTGGTCATCTGACGTGTTAGAGTGGCAGGCGTGGCAGATGAGACTGTCGGGTTGTCGCGTGCCCAGGGAGGGCACGTTCTGGTCGCGGTATGGCTGCGACCGCGCGATAGGTTTGTATCGCGCGCCCGCCTGTCGCATTCTGGGGGCCGGAGGAAAAGCCTTGGCCGGTTTCCCCTTTTCCTCTTTCTCTCCTTTCTCCCTTTTCCTCTCTTCTCCGAGGGGAGAGGTTCCCTCTCTCGCCTTCATCCGGCGGTGGAGCTTGGTGGAGCGGCCGACGGCTCGTGCGGAGCGGGAGCGGCGCCGTGGGAGCGAGGAGGAGGTGGCGAGCTCGTCGTGAAGGCCCCTTGGGGGTTTGGTTCTTCCAAATCGATTGGGATTATTGTGCCCTTTCCAATCCGAGTGATTGGAAGTCTCTTTGTGTGTTTGCATGCTTTAAATGCTTTCCCTATGCTCCCCTCTCCATGGTGGTTATATCTGTAGCATGTGGGGGACCCCGGGATGTAGCATCCCGGTGGTCAGCCTTCTAGCTGATGTCGCAACCGCCAAGCATGTTGCGACATCAGAGAAGGCGTCGCCCCTATCTGACGTGACCTTATCGCGGCGTGGTTGGCCGTCGCGATAAGGATCGTGTCGTGACCCGGTTGGCCATCGCGACAATGTTGCTGTTGCGGCCTGGTCGGCCGTCGCGAGAAGGGCGTCGCGACTTGGTTTCCTGTCGCGACAGCCCTGTTGTCGCGTCCCGCTAACCCGTCACAATAGGTTCTTGTCGCGGTGGCCCTGACCATCGCGATGGCTTAGGAGGGCGTGACAAGACCTGGTATGTCTCGAGTGGTTTCCGTGGCCTTGGTCGGCGTGTGCCCCAAGGCAGGGTGTGCCGTTAGGACCTTCTGGTGGGAACGCGACAGGTTGCCTCCCTGCGATCAGTGACGAAGGTGACACCTTGTGGCCGTGTCCTAGCGGTGTCACTAGGAGGCTCGCGTCAGTCTAATAATCGATTGTCTATCAGTCAATCGATTATTAGAAAGAGCGTTGTTGTCTATGTTGTCTGGTGTGTTCCGGTTTCTCGGGCCGTGCCTTGTGTGCCGGCATTGGCCGACAGCCCTTCTGGGGGTTTCCGAAAGGGTGCCATGCCATGCATGGCGTGCTGTGGGCTTGTCTTGGCTACAAGCCAGCTGTGCTGTTTCTGTTGGTGGTTGCCACGCCAGTTCTCTCTTTCGTGGTGCTCGGCACTTGAGGGCTTTGTTGGGCGGCATGCTGCGAGGCAGGTGCGCGTGCCAGCGTCTCACCCTGGGGCGACCTGAGAATGGGGTGTGGCGGAGGCGGGTTGGCCAAGTCATGCCTAGGTCCGGGTGTGGAACCTACATGCGGGTGTGCTGAGTTGTCCAGCAGGGGGACTGTACCCTGGTGGGTTATAAGGAAGGATGGTATCCTTACACAACAACTCGAGTTTTGGCGTAACGGCAATGCCTGAGATCCTATATACCCGGTATCTCAGGCATTGCCGTTACGCCAAAACTCGAGTTGTTGTGTAAAGATACCATCCTTCCTTATAACCCACCACAGGGTACAGTCCCCTGCTAGACAAACTCAGCAACACCCGCAAGCAGGTCCACACCCGGACCTAGGCATGACTTGGCCAACCGGCCTCCAACACACCCTCATTCTCAGACGCCCAGGGTGAGACGCTGGAACGCGCACCTGCCTCGCATCATGCCGCCCAACAATCTCCCCCCCAGCGCACCCCTGGGAATCGAGACACCGCGACCTGCTTGATACCAGGTATATAGGATCTCAGGCATTGCCATTATGCAAAAACTCGAGTTGTTGTGTAAGGATACCATCCTTCCTTATAACCCACCACAGGGTACAGTCCCCCTGCTGGACAACTCAGCAACACCCGCAGGCAGGTCCACACCCGGACCTAGGGATGACTTGGCCAACCCGGCCTCCGCCACACCCTCATTCTCAGGTCACCCCAGGGTGAGACGCTGGCACGCGCACCTGCCTCGCAGCATGCCACCCAACAGGCTTGTCCGCGAGACAAGTTGTTACCATTTTCTGGGACCCCTAGCCTCACGCGCCTGTGTCAGAGGGTGTTGCTCCGGGCGGCGGGCGTGCTCAAGTCTCGGACTTGGAGCAAAAGGGGAAAACGGTGGGGGCAGTGGCGTGAGCCGTTTGTAGAGCTCTCTTAGCTAGTCTGGGTCTCCTAGGTGGTTCAGGCGCCTCGCTCTGCGTTGGTTTCGGAGCCACGTAGGGAGGTCAGGCGTGGGGCCGCAGTTCGGCCGGACTGCGGTGTTTGTGGTTGTGTTCTTCGCTATGACTCGCTAGCCTCCCTCTACCTAGGGAGGTCGTAGGCAGGAGTCAGCGGCTGGCGAGCAAGAGGGGTGGACTGTGTGTCCCTCTCTTAGCTGCCGGTGGTGGTGGCTTGGTTGTTCTTGCTGTGACGTTGCTTCACACGCTGTTTCCTAGCTTGTGTTTTCGTTGCCCTGGTTTACACGGTGGTTGTAGCCTAGCCATGTCTCGCTTCCTTGGCTTTGGTTAGTTTGGCCTTGTGGGCCGTGCTTAGTGGTTTTCCGCTCTGCGGGTTCTCTCGGGGTGCCTGGTGTAGGCACCTGACTGCTCTTTCTGTAACCCGTTCCTTGGTGCCTTCCGTGGTGGCACTGTAGGGTGTAGTTCTCTGAGCTCATGGCGTGTCCGAGGTGCAGGGTGGTTCTGCTTGTGGGCCCTCGACCTTGTGGAGGTCTGAGGTTTCCGTGCCTATGGTGAGACGTTCGTTCTCACTTGGTTGCTTGGTGTCTCTCGGGGTGACACCTGGTTGTTCCTTCCCGACCTCGTGGAGGTCCGGAATGTTGGTGCTTGTGTTGTGAGACTCTGGTCTCACGTGGCTGCTCCGGTGTTCCATGAGCTTCCTTGTCTCAGAGGGTGTGTGCCGAGTGTTTGTTTCCGCATTGTGTTGCTCTGGCCCGACCCCGGTTGCTGGTCGTGGCATTACTCTAGTCGCTTCCGCATGTGTTGACTCCGTTGGTTCTGCGGGAGTCGTGTTTGGCCTGACCTAGGTTGTGGTCGAGGCGTTTCTCTATTTCCGCTTCTTTTTAGTACTCTGTGGTGGCGTTTCCTGCTTTACTGCTTTGTAGAGTAGTTTTGCTTTCGCTTGTTGGAGTTCCTACTACTCTGGATGGTGAGGGACTGGTTATCCCTACTGAGCCTTGTTCGCGAGGCTCACCCCCCTACTCTCTTTAGGTAGGGACTCGCTGTCACAGGAGTTCATTACCGGGATGGTCGTGGTGGCGTCTTGTTCGCCGTGCGTTGCCAGAAGTGTGAGTTGTGAGCGTGAGTGCTCTTTGTACCGTGAGTTGAGAGTGGCCTTTTTGCAAGTCCTCGGGGTATGCCCCTTATGGACTGCACCTTTCTTTCTATACCTGTACTTTTATTTGGGACATGTTGTACATAATTTCCTTATTAATGTACGAACTTTCTTGTTATAGTTATTTGAATTCATTGCTTATCTCTCTGGACTAAATTCTAACCCTTCTGGGTCTTCGGATCCGTGGGTGGTGGCGCGACCTTCGGGGGTCCCTGGCGGGGTCCCTGGCGGGGGTCTGGGAGGTCGGGTTTTTATAGTGGTATCAGAGCTCAGGGGTCCAACGAGATTTGTAACGAGTTAATAACTATGGCTGTCCCAAAGAAAGGTACTCGTGCGCTGCTGGCCCGTCCATGTAGAGTGCTGTTAGGTGAGCATTTGGCTCTTTCTTACAGGTGGCTAGATTTCCAGCAGGGTCTGAGTGTGTTGCTGTGGTTGCAGGGTGCGCGTGTTTCGAGCGTGGTTGCTGGTTCGCTCGTGCTACGTTTGGGTTCGTCATTAGTCTGCGCGTTCGTGTGGGTGTGTCGCGAAGGCTGAGAGAGCCTACGTTGTTAGGTTGAGTGTGGTTCTACAATTTTTTTAACTAATCTCTCTCTCTCTCTAGTTTTGATGATGACATTATGTGATTTTGTGCTTGTTGGGTAGAACATGGTACATACCTCTTTCATAGAATAATAATGCCCAACCAACATGGTTTGAACATTTTACACTTCATACTTTGATGATAATGTATTGTGCTAATAGTTTATATGTTAAATTTTCAAGGCCATACAGTTTTTATCATGGTGGTGTCGACACATCCCTTGGTGGTGTCGACACTAGATCACTGTCCCTGAAGCCATATTTGAAGATAGGGTCAAAGTGTGTCGACACACTCAATGGTGGTGTCGACACTAGTTTCGGATTCCAGGAGACCCTTTTGTCTGACTGGGACAGTGTGTCGACACACTCAATAGTGGTGTCGACACTAGACCCAGCTTCCAGGAGATGATTTTGCCCGTCTGGGATAGTGTGTCGACACACTCAGAAGGGGTGTCGACACACTCCGGCTAAAGCCTTCTCATCTGATTCCTCTGGACACGTGGCCGCTTGGGGTTCAAGGGGACTTGGCTTGGATCATGTGCCCACGCACCCCAAGGGTACAATTGGACTTATGGGGCTATATATACCCCCAATTATCGGCCCCCCAAAAGATAGGAGACCTCCAGAATATTCCAGAAAAAGCTTTTGGCGGCAAAAAGGGGAATCTCCCGTTCTCGTTCATCTGGTTGCTGTGGTGACCATCTACATCCTTAGACAGCACAGGGATTGAAGGAGAGCTCTGGAGAAGGAGCTAAAGCACCTCTCAAAGGAGCAGATCCAGTAGAAGCAAGGAATTGAAGGAATTTCTGGTGATCCAAAGGCTACTGAAACAGAGCATCGCCAAGTGATTGAAAGCATCAACGAACTCTTCAATTCAACCTTCTGCAACAGAATCTCCATCAGAGGACACAAATACTGTATCTATTCCTATCATTTCTGAAGTTGTTCTCCTGATTCATCCATGAGATTTGTGCATGAAGTGATGCACAAGTTTCTGTGAATGAATTTGTCTTGAATCAGATCTTTGCTAGAGGATTTGATTGTGGTGGTCTTGATCTAGCTTGTGTCTTATGAGCTATTGAGCTCGGTTTGTGTGAGTTGTCTACTCAGTGTGTGGTTGAGCAAGTATGCTCAGTTTCTGGAGCGGGTGTGCTCTAGAATTGTGTGTAAGTTGTTGAACTCAAGGGTGTTGGAGTCGTCGTGCTCCAGTGTGAGTTGTACTCAAATTTGAGTATGTGTCCTCACTGTGTGAGGGGTGGACGTAGGAATCACAAGTGTTATTCCGAACCACCTAAAAAATCTATGTGCAATGGTTTGAATTGTTGATCTGCGTTAGATGATTGCATAGGATTGCGATTTCACACTGATTACTTATTGTTTCACACCTTCTTTCACACACTCATACCCTAGATCTGGAAATTGTTTATGTAATTAGATCTCTGGGTTAAAATAGTTTTAATTTTCTGAAGCTTCCACAAAAATTGGTAACAGATCTATTCAACCCCCCTTCTAGATCTGCTTCACCTAATCACTCGATCATACATACGTGTGGTGTGGTCTTCACCGGTGCATGGTTGTGGTCTGCAAAACCAGTAGAAGGTGTTCTAGCCTTGTTGGCTACCCCCTTCTTATTGGGGTGTGTCCTTGTTGGATGTCCCCTTCTTGTTGGGGTGCGTCCTTGTTGGATGTCCCCTTCTTGTTTGGGTGTGTCGTTGTTGGATGTCCCCTTCTTATTGGGGTGTGTCCTTGTTGTATGTTCCCTTCTTTTCAGGGTGTGTCCTTGTTGGATGTCCCCTTGTTGTTGGGGTGTGTGCTGTGTTGGCTATGTGTTGGGCCTTGTGTGCCTATGCGCCGATGGGTGCTGTGCTCTGCTCAGTCAACGTCGTTGCTCGAGCTAAGCAGATGCTTTGTGTGCCGTGTTGCACCGCTGGTTGAGCGTTGCGACACCTGTCTATGGTTGTTGTCGGCCTTGTGCTGGCTAGTTGTGGACTCTGGTGAGGTGCTCCCGGAGTTCTTCTCTGTTGGTTCTGGTGGAGGTGAGGTTTTCCCCAGAACTTTGTTGTGCTCATTTCTGGTTGTTGCGGCGTTGCCCTCAGGGTTGAGGTGCATCGCTTGGCTGTTGTGTTCTGGTGGTGTTTCCCAGAACTATTTGTTGTTGTCCTAGTGAGAGTTCCTCTCCCTCTGGGACTGCTTCTGTGCTCGTTAAAGTCTTCCGCTGGGTTGCCTCTTTGGTTTGAGGGTCTCTGTTGTCTAGTTGGTTGCCGTTGCTGCCCTTGAGATTGAGGTGCATCGCTTGGTTGCTCTGTGTTCTGGTGCGGTTTTCCAGAACTGTTGGTTGTTGTCCTGGTGAGGTTCGCTCTCAGGACTGTTCCGGGCTTGTTTTGCTGGTTGTTGTGCTACCTCAGGGTTGAGGTTTGCTGCTGCTGTGTTGGCCGTTGTGTTCTGGTGGGTTTTCCCTGAACGGCGCCTTGGCGGTTCTGGTGGAGGTTCTCCCAGAACCAGTTGTGTTGCTTCCGCTGTCTGCTGTGTTCTCTCTGTTGGCTGTTTGTTTGAGCTACGTTCTGGTGATGGTTTCCAGAACGGCTCTTGGCGCTTCGGGTGGAGGTCCTCCCCAAGCTGCCCTATGTTGTTTTGTTTGTTGCTGCTCTCTCTCTATGGAGAGGAGCTGTCGCCGTTGCCGGTGGACTGTCCATGTTGCAGTCTGCCTGGGTGCCGTCGATCAAGGGTGGTGCCTTTGACTGTGTGTCTGGCCGTGGTGCTGGCCAGGTTGTCTTCTTGTTCATTTTTCGGGTTTCCCGGCTGCGCTGGTGGGACTTTGTGTGTCCCCAGGATCGGGAGGGTTGCTTCGTTTCTCGTGCCTTGGTGCTCTGCCAGATGGTAGTCTGGTGAGTGCCATGGGTGTTCGGCTAGCTGTGCCTTCTGTGGGAGTGCTAGCTTTGCGTGGTTGTTCCCTCTTTCATGTGAGGAGGAGGCCTGTTGTGTGCCTTCTTCCTCTGCTTTCCGTAGGTTGCTCGGGGTGGTGGTGCTGGCGGGGCAGTTGGTGCTGTGTTCTCACACTGTGGCGACCTTTGTGGTGAAGGTCCCTCCCCTTGTGCTGTCTTGAGGTTGAGCTGGTTACTCCTCTCGTGCGCGTGGTTTCCTTGTGGTGCGATAGGTTGTGGTGACCTATTGTCCCGTCTCTTGCTGCGTTGGTTTCTTGTTGCCTGACAGAACGATGTGGAGCAGCGTGCCTTGTGTTCCGTGTGAGGCAACACCGATTTTTATTGGTTTGGCTTGCTTGTGCAGGCATCGTTCCAGGGTGTGTTTTGGCTTGTACCTTGGTCTGTGCCTTGGAGGTACTTGTCGCCGTTTGGTGTGTGGCCCTCTCCACCTGCGTAGTGGGAGCGGTGCCTTGTGTTGTGGGCTTCTCAGAGCCAGTGTAGTTGTTGCGCTCCTGAAGCTGCTGGATTTCCCAGGGACTCCCTTCCGGTTGGTCATGAGTCGTTTCAGGCCATGGGTGTAGTCGTGTACTGCACCTGGAGTGTGTTTCTTTTTCGATGTTTTGTGTCCTTGTGCCTTCAGGGTTCGGGCCGGTGTGGCCTATTCTGCCCCCCCTTTTTTTTGTGCTTGCGGCTTCTGTGGGCGGCTTTGGCAGGTCTCTTGTGGAGAGTCCTTTCTGTTAGCCATGTTGTTTCGACCGTTGGTACAACTGTGTTGCATCTTGCCCGAGTTTGGTGCTTGTGGTGGCACCCTCTGCTCGTGCTCGAGTGGTTTGTTTTCGTGCCGTTTGGAGCCCTGGTGCATTGTGTTGCACTTTGGGTGGCTCCTGATGCTTGTGTGGCACCGTGTGTTGTGCTATATTCCTGATCGTAAGCTTCGTGCGTTGTTTTGCGAGTTGCTCGATGTTCGAGGCGATGAGCTTTTCACCTCTAGGACACTTTGTGCTGGCCAATGCCATGTGGTCGATACCGTTACTGCTGTGGGGTGGCTGCTTTGTCGTGTCTAGGTAGCCCTATCGGTGGTATGCCCGGCTTTGGTCGTTGCCCATATCGGGTTTTTCCCTCTCGCTTTGGGAAACGAGTGTGTTCGGTGGGATACCCTGCTTCGGTTTGGGTCCCTTTGAGGTCGACGTGTGCTTTCGACCTTTGTAGTTGTTTTCGCTTCCCGTGCAGGTTGCCGACGTCTTGAGTTGCTTGGTTCTTGCCAACCTCAGACGTCTTCCTTGGTTTGCCTCTGCGCGTGTGCCTGTGGAGCGTGTGGTTTAGCTTTCTGTGGCTCCACAGTCGTTGTGTGTCCTTGTCGGACCACGAGGACGATCTAGGTGAGATCTAGTGGTGCCGGCAGATACTGTCTTGCTCGCCGTGGGTTCTCCATGTGCGTGTTTTCCGCTTGGTTTTGGTCACCATTAAGAAGCTCTCGTTTGGCCTTGCCGTAGGTACTAGCTGTTGCTAGTTGTGCGGAGCCATTCAGCGGAGTCTTATGGATGACCTCTTAGCATTTTTCTCGGTTGCCGTCAGTAGCTGGGACCTCTATCTAGTCGTTGGTGATAGAGGGAGTTACTGACCGGTTGGTCTCAGTAGTGTGGGCTGTTGAGGGCTCAGTTGTGGTTTTCAATTGGCGTTCTCAGTGTTTCTGGTCGGCTTGGTGCGCGCCGCGCCTGTGGAGTTGTCGACATCTGCTTGTGTGCTCCGCACCGGTTGGGTCGTGCTTGGTGAGCTGTCGGATGTCTGGTTAGCACTCCCTTTGTGCTAAGTCGTGGTGGTGACCACCGGAATGCGCGGTGCGACTTAGTGGTGCCATTGCACCTGTTGCCCGTCACGAAAGTCATCCCTTGTTGTGACCGCCTTCGGTGTCGTGTTCTTGTCGCGCCCGGTCAACGGGTCATGACTGTTTTCTACTTTTTGGTCGTCTGATGCCTGTCAGAGTGGCAGGCATGGTAGACTGACCTATCGGGTGTCGCGGCGCCCAGGGAGGGCACGTTCTGGTCACGGTCTGGGCGGCCGTCACGATAAGGTTTGTATCGCGATGCCCCGCCTCGTCGCGTTCTGGGGGCCGGAGGCTAAAAGCCTTGGCCGGTTTCCCCCTTTTCCTCTTTCTCTCCTTTCTTCCTTTTCCTCTCTTCTCCGAGGGGAGAGGTCTCCCCTCGTCTTCCTCCGACAGTGGATCTTGTGGGCGGCCGGCGGCTCGTGCGGAGTGGGAGCGGCACCGTGGGAGCGAGGAGGAGGTGGTGAGCTCGTCGTGAAGGCCCCTTGGGGGTTTGGTTCTTCCAAATCGGTAGGGATTCTTGTGGCCTTTCCAATCCGAGTGATTGGAAGTCTCTTTGTGTGTTGCATGCTTTAAATGCTTTCCCCATGCTCCCCTCCCCATGGTGGTTATATCTGTAGCGTGTGGGGGACCTCGGGATGTAGCATCGCGGCGGTCGGCCTTCCAGCTGATGTCGCGACCGCTGAGCGCGTCACGACATCAGAGAAGGCGTTGCCCTGGTCCGACGCGACCTTATCGCGGCGCGGTTGGCCGTCGCGATAAGGGTCGCGTCGCGACCCAGTTGGCCGTCGCGACAATGTTGCTGTCGCAGCCTAGTCGGCCATCGCGACAAGGGTGTCGCGACTTGGTTTCCTGTCGCGACAGCCCTCTTGTCGCGTCCCGCTTTCCCGTCACAACAGGTTCTTGTCGCGGTGGCCCTGACCATCGCGATGGTATCACGAAGGCTTAGGAGGAAGCGACAAGACTTGGTCTGCATCGGGTGGTTTCCGTGGCCTCGGTCGGCGTGTCGGCATGTGCCCCAGGGCAGGGTGTGCCCTTAGGACCTTCTGGTGGGAATGTGATAGGTTGCCTCTGTCACGTCCCGAGATTACATAGTGGATATTAATAATGCGGATATAATTCGAGATGCTATCTCGAGATGTGAACAGTCGGCAAATAAGCCTCTAGCTAGCACGCACTAAATGTATATCAACATACATCATCATAGGGCCCAAATATTGAAATCAACATACATCATCATAGGGCCCAAATATTGAACTCAACTAACTTTTTATTCAAATCTCCTTATTGTATTCAAATGGAACTATTACAACTCTTAGACTATGGGATAACAGGACTAGACTCAATAAAAAGGAAAAGTACATAATACTCCTCACTTCTACTACATGTTCTAACTCTCAAAGAAAATTACTATAACTAGGCTCATAGTTGGATGCTCATCACTCGGACGCATTCCATCCTCGACTTGCTCTTTCTCTTGAACTTCATAGTCACCTAGATTGGGTAAAAGTAGGAGATGAGCAAACTAGCCCAATAGGATTTATATCTCAATGTGCGGGCAATGATATAAGTGATTAGCAATTTAGAACTAGGTAAGCACGATGAATGTCATGATATGCATGTACATATAAAACTCATTAAAACTTAATGCATGAAACAAGCTAGATAGAGTGATCATGATAGAACAAGATTTTAGAACAAGATGACAAGATAGAACTAGCAACAGATCACCTTGTACAAGCACGCAAGATTTCACTTGATGTCAATAGTTTCAAGAATGCAAGATATCACTAGTTGCATTAAATGCAGGATGGCCATATCACGCAAGCAAGCAAGCAAGAATGTACGAGCATGATCAAGTAACACTAATCAGACACGTAGACACTAATGTATACCAAGAAAAGATCCATCAAGAATGTACACCAGGACACGTGTATATGGTTATTGTATCTATCATTCAACAAGCAAGCAAGATTCCCAACGCAGATGCAATGCCAATAATCATTATACCCTATGGTTAACAGTATATTTATGACTCTCTGTCATTGGGGCTAGACTGGAGCCCTGGACACTCACCGTGCCGGTCAGCATCTCATGTAAAATTTTAAATGTAGATACCCACAGTCATTAATAATGGCCAATGAAGTTTCAATAAGTAAGCATGTGTAATGTCATGTTCATGATGATGATGGGAACAAGTAATAAGTATTGAACATGATTCCATGATAACAATGGTCAAGAGAAAATTTGGCAGCATAACAACACGATTTATATTTAGTTCAATCTTTACATTAATGACTTTAGTCTAGATTGTAAATCACACTTACGAGAACAAGAAGAAGAGAAAGGAAGTGCACGCTATCTCCAGAGAAACTTAATGGTACAACCAACTCGTCGGCCATGTGGGAATCCATGGTCAGAGGAGATTTACGGAGGCCTTGGAGAAAAGGTCGCTAGTCTACCGATTCGGAATGACCGTAGAGAGTTCCAATTTCCCAAGAAAGGGCTGCCTAGATGTGCAAGTGTGTAGTGATGTACGCGTCTCAATTCACGGTCTCAAAACTCGCGGAGAATACTTAACATGATGGCATGCAATGGACAATGCATTTAACTACACATGGGTTTACAAGATTTTAAGATAATAATTATCATTTAAATCAAGCTAGAACGGTAACAAGAGTAAATCACAAGTTTCATGAATGATCATATCATTAAGAAAACAATTAGAATAATATTCATGTAATTTAAGACTTTTTAAATGGGTTAACACTTTTAGGCCATTAATAAACCATCATGCAATGATCAGACCTAAGACATGTGAATTACACGCTAATATCAGATTTAAACAGACCTTGGGTATAGCAGTAAGTTTTGTAAAAGTAATAGGTGGGGTTTCATGAAAATCCTGAGGTTGCGACGGACCCTTGTAAGGATCGCGACGGGGTCAGATCAGAACGCGACAGTGCCTTGTAAGGATCGCGACAGGCTTGTCTGATCAGGCAGGCAGATCACGATGGGTTGCTTATGAAGAAGGCGACATGCCTGTCAGACCCGTAGGTCAGGTCGCGACGGCGGTCCGGTCGTGATCAGATCGCGATGGAATTGTTGTCGCGATCTGCCTGAGAATGCGGCCTATCAAGTCATCGCGTTCTCAGGTTCTTGGCTTGCGTCTGCCAGAGAAAGGACAATGCTTTGGATGCGGACCAGACTTTCCTTGTTTTGACACAGGGTTGTTCTAAAATTAAGAACAAATCATAGAGTGTATGAAAAATAACGAAACTAGTTTTAAACAACCTAGACATGCAAGGGTGCTTCCAGTAAATCGGAATTAGAAAACCATGATGGTTTCTATAGGCTTTAATCAAGTCCAACACAAATGTAAAACCAAGTGCAAGCCGAAAACATAGTGTCATGCAGAGACCCTCTTATCATGCTTATAACTCTCTAAATAATGACATTTAGATAAAATGTTCAACACAAGATATGACGATGACAACTAGTAGAAAAACTTTCATGTTGTGAGTTTTGTATATTTCGGTCTCAAATCGCATGCAACATATAAAGAACAGAAAAAGCCCTGACAGTGTGCGACTTGGGGAAAACGCTTATAACTCAAAATCTACTCATTCGAATTCAATGAAACCAGTGGGAAATGAAATTTAACTTGATGCTCTACACATTGGTATAGGATATGTTAAGGTTTGGCCCGAGAAAACCTACCTTATGGGTTGAAGAAGTCCCATTTTTCCAGAAAACCCGTGTTCAGACCACTTGGAGGAAAACGCTTAATACTCCGTGTATACTGCATGGAATTTGAACATTCCACTTGGGTTGTAGGAACTAGACTTGACCCAATTTTCAGGGGTATAGGCCTTGCAAGGTTTTGGTTATGGTTTGACTCATCCTTTGGTCGACCTTCAAGTGGACGGTTTGTGCAGGTCGCAGCAGACGTGAAGGGGAGAAGAAGAACGGCTTGGTGTGGGGATCTCCTGCTCCCCCAGCTGCAAGAACTCCTCCACACGACCCCAATAAGATGTAAACTCATCCCCAAGGGTTTGGTGGACCTCCCACCCTAGTTAAGCATGAATTTGGGTTGCCAAGAATGCATGTTTCTATCCCAATTCAACTCAAATTGTCTCTTTCTAATTTCAGCCTATTTAGAGTTACGAATTTCCATGCATTTTCTAGCTTTATTGATTTTTGGGCCAAATTGTCCATTGGCCCCAATATGATAATGGGTCATCAATATATAATGTTGGAAGTCTCTCCAATATTTTTATTAATTTATGGTTGCATCGTAGTTTCGTGTTAACGATTTTCCGACTTGTTTCTAATTTGGATAATGGGTCACAATAACTCTTAAACCTAGTCCAAGTGATTTTTATTGACCCAAATTTCTTGATGGTCATTAGAGGATATTATTTGAAGTTCGTATATGATTTTTATATTTAATTTTTTGACTCATCCAAGTATGCGTGATAATGATTTTTCGACTTATTCATGAATTACGATAATAAGTCGCGAAACACTTTAAACTTGCTAATCTGATTTTTCTTGGCACAAATTGTTTGTGAAACATTTAGTAATAATGTTTAGGGTTGATTTATAATTTAAAGAATTTTTCGATTGTTTTAGCATATACGTTAATGATACGTATGTTTTAAATACTCCGATATTATGGAAATTATTTATTTTTATTTATTTGAGTTTTTATGTAATTCAAATTTTCGGGGTGCTACAGCCTCCCTGTGTTCAGTGACCGAAGGTGACACCTTCGTGGCCGTGTCCTAGCGGTGTCGCTAGGAGACTCGCATCTGTCTAATAATCGATTGTCTATCGGTCAATCGATTATTAGAAGAGCGTTGTTTTCTGTTCTATCTAGTGTGTTCCAATTTCTCGGGCCATGCCTTGTGTGCCGGCGTTGGCCGACGACCCTTCTGGGGGTATCTGGAAGGGGTGCCGTGCATGCCTGTGCCTGCTGGGCTTGTCTTGGCTACAAGCTAGATGTGTTGTTTTTGTTGGTGGTTTCCACGCTAGTTCTCTCTTTCACCCGGTGCTCGGCACTTGAGGGCTTGTCCGCGAGATAGGTTGTTACCATTTTCTGGAACCCCTAGCCCCGCGCGCCTGTGTCAGAGGGTGTTGCTCCAGGCGGCGGGCGTGCTCAAGTCTCGGACTTGGAGCAGAAGGGGAAAACGGTGGGGGCACTGGTGTGAGCCATTTGTAGAGCTCTCTTAGCTAGTCTGGGTCTCCAAGGTGGTTCAGGCGCTCGTGTAATGACCCTCCTTATACCGGTACGGTTATACCAACCCACATCAATATAATGAATGCCGCTACAGTGGGACATTTACCCAACAATTATACGATAGGCTGAAATATACATAAATACATTCACATAACAGCGGAAAAGAAATAGCCAAGAGTAACTTCTTATTCCATCATCCACATTCTATTCACAGTCCATATATAGAAAAAAGAAATCTAAACTTTTCATAACTGAGAAATGAAATAAATACATTGTCCACAACTTCCACTAATAAGTACACAAATCCCAAATGTAGAGCAAGTCTACTCTTATACATACTTATGAAAAATAAAGTACAACGCCAAGTCGAAAATAAGGTCTCCTACTCCCGCTCCGAGTCACTCCTAACGATCTCCTCGGAAGAAGTAGAAATCTCTGCACCTGTACGCTGAAGCAAGAGTGAGTTCAAAAGAACTCAACAAGTAACACCAAACACACTAAACTTACATGCATCACATAACTTTCATATTTTCATACTACGCAATAACATATAAAACATGGATTTAACAATTAATTCAAGTAAAATCCTAAACATGATTTCTACACAGGTTACACATGAAAATGTCTTATACAAAATTTCAATAACTTAAAGCCTATCACATGCTTTCTACACACTTTTCAATATATTAAACTAAGCTCATTTAACCACATTCACACACACTTACAAGCTAAACATTAGTCATTTTAAACATGGAGTCTGTACACATAAATAAGAGACAATTCTAGCATGGATTCTATAATCATTTTCACATGGATAACACATTTATACTCATGAAAAGTTTGTGTTTTGCTATGTACATATTAAACCATTTAAGAAGTTATCAATTTACATGCTGTCACAAGAATTCGTATTAACACATGATCACTTGCACAATTTCACAATTTACACATTCACTTTCACTTAAACACAAGTTCACATTTATTAAATGCCGTGACACATAGCCCAAACCACCTTTTAGAAGGACACACACTAATCACATCACATATCTATCACCTAGGCATTACAGTGATAAATCTTAGTTACTGTGCAGAACCGGGAGAAGCACTCTCCACCCTAACCAGCGATACTTGTTCGCCTCCAGGATTTAATCCCAATGCCCGTGGGACATCACACACTATGAACCTTCCTGTGGGGACTTTACCACAGTACGGTTCCACAGCCCTCTAAGGTAGCAGTGTCACCCATTGGCACATTTACACATTTTTCTTAATTTCCAACACACACTTAAGGCACAATTTTTTTTTACACATCCATTTCATGCTCACACATTTACACATTTCAGTATTACCTAGCATGGTACTAATGTTCTCAGAATTTACACATTCAAAATAAGTCTAATCGTGCAGAATTTTGCAGATTTTAATACCAACACATTAACATACTTTAATTTATCAATATCACACATGAAATTTAAATGTATATCTACTATCATTATTTCAATACAAAAATTTAACCAAAAACCTATTACAGGTTACCCATCATATATACAAATGTTTGTATTTTTCTGAATTACACACTAATTATGAAAATTCTAACAGTGGATTCACTTAAAACTAAAATAACCAAACTAACATGGATTTTCATTGTTTGGATTCACAATTCATTATATACATGTATACTAATAGTTCTAATCATGTACCAAATTCTAGAGATTTAACTATTTCCATATCATTTAATAGAATTTCTTCACTAATTAAGCATGCTCACTATTTTTCAGTTCAAAAAATCTAAAAATTTACAGAGTTATCAGAAAATTCCCAAATCTTGACAACATGCCCTGACATTGATTTAAGCACCACAGAAAATTTCTGTCACTTAAATTCAACAAGGATAACATAAACAAAAATTTACAATATTCAGAACCTGTTTAACATATATTTCAATTTTTTTTATAAATAATACACTTAAAGAAATTTCACAGAAATTACAGAACATGCTCAACGACACATATTACATAACATATAAAATTTACTATATATCCTCATGCGCAGAAATCCAAAAATAGCTTATAAAGGCAGACAATCCACTGTTCTTGCCTGAAGAACTCAACGGCAAAGGTATGGCCGTTTACTCATGTTAACGGCAACATAGGGTGCCGCCAACTCAGGATCTTAACAGCAAGGGATCCTGCCATTATGTTCCTGTCTGTGCAAAACACAGACTGAATGCAAAACTTGGTGAAATTGGGGAATCCAAGACTCGAAATAAAATCCGAAAAATTTCTAGGACTTACTAGACACATGTAAGAATGATGTGGATGGGGTACTTGCCTCTTGGAAAATCCACAAGCAATGATTTAAGCCGGAGAAGCCCTCCTCGTCCTGAGCCAAAGAGCCTTCAAAACTCCCTCGATCCGAGTTTTGTGTTGATGCAGAGCGCAAATAGGTGTCGTAGAAGTCTTCTCCAATGTTTAGACTCTCCTCCAGTCGCTGTAGAATGCTGGATGAAGTCTCCAGTCGCCGGATTTCAGAGCTCACAGATTGGGGTTTCACACAAAGATCTAGGGTTTTGACTCAAGAGTCAAAAAGGGTTAGATCTGGCCGGGGATGGGGTGCTTTATAGAGCTAGGGTCGGAGACGAACTTGGGTAAGGCTGGGTTACCGTTGGAGAACGGTTACCATAACAAGGGGCGAAAATCTCGAGGGCATTTTCGGATCTGCAACCTCAACGGATCTGGGAGGTAAACGTCAACATCAATAGCCGCCAATTCTTAGTAGGCATCCATCGATGTGGCCGCTGACTCCCTATAGACGTCAACTCATGTTGACGCCAACAGGTCGTCTGCACAGAACTTAAAACTGCTCAAACAGGCACACTTATACACATTCTCACACCATACATGGTCAATATACATCTTACATATAATGTATACCTTAAATGCAATACTACTCATACCATACAAATAGAATATACATATATATAATAGGTATACATTCATATATTTACAACAATACATCAATTAGTTATATATATATATATACATACATATATCCGTACACACTAGCATCCATTTTCACACAATTAAACACGTACACAGGAGAGGAAATTCTAGGGCCTTACAGCTCGTCTGGTGCGGACCAGCTAGTCCTTCTCACTGCCTCGTTCTGCGTTAGTTCTGGAGCCACGTAGGGAGGTCAGGTGTGGGGCCGCAGTTCGGCCAGACTGCGGTGTTTGTGGTTGTGTTCTTTGCTGTGACTCGCTAGCCTCACTCTACCTAGGGAGGTCGTTGGCAGGAGTCAGTGGCTGGCGAGCGAGAGGGGTGGACTGTGTGTCCCTCTCTTAGCTGCCGGTGGTGGTGGCTTGGTTGTTCTTGCTGTGACGTTGCTTCACACGCTGTTTCCTAGCTTGTGTTCTCGTTGCCCTGGTTTACACGGTGGTTGTAGCCTAGCCGTGTCTCGCTTCCTTTGCTTTGGTTAGTTTGGCCTTGTGGGCCGTGCTTAGTGGTTTTTCGCTCTGCGGGTTCTCTCGGGGTGCCTGGTGTAGGCACCCGACTACTATTTCTGTAACCCGTTCCTTGGTGCCTTCCGTGGTGGCACTGTAGGGTGTAGTTCCCTGACCTCGTGGCGTGTCCGAGGTTCAGGGTGGTTCCACTTGTGGGCCCTCGACCTTGTGGAGGTCTGAGGTAGCCATGCCTGTGGTGAGACGTTCGTTCTCACTTGGTTGCTTGGTGTCTCTCGGGGTGACACCTGGTTGTTCCTTCCCGACCTCGTGGAGGTCCGGAATGTTGGTGCTTGTGTTGTGAGACTCTGGTCTCATGTGGCTGCTCCGGTGTTCTGTGATCTTCCTTATCTCTGTGGGTGTGTGCCGAGGGTTTGCTTCCACACATGTGTTGACTCTGTTGGTTCTTCGGGAGTCGTGTTTGGCCTGACTCGGGTTGTGGTCGAGGCGTTTCTCTATTTCCGCTTCTTTTTAGTACTCTGTGGTAGGCATTTACCGCTTTACTACTTTATAGAGTAGTTTTGCTTCCGCTTGTTGGAGTTCCTGTTGCTCTGGCTGGTGAGGGACTGGTTATCCCTACTGAGCCTTGTTCGCGAGGCTCACCCCCTACTCTCTTCAGGTAGGGACTCACTATCGCAGGAGTTCGTTGCCGGATGGTCGTGGTGGCGTCTTGTTCACCGTGCATTGCCAGCAGTGTGAGTTGTGAGCGTGAGTGCTCTTTGTACCATGAGTTGAGAGTGGCCTTTTTGCAAGTCCTTGGGGTATACCCCTTAAGGACTGCACCTTTCTTTCTGTACCTGTACTTTTATTTGGGACATGTTGTACATAATTTCCTTGTTAATGTACAAACTTTTTTGTTATAGTTATTTGAATTCATTGCTTATCTCTCTGGACTAAATTTTAACCCTTTCGGGTCTTCGGATCCGTGGGTGGCGGCGCGACCTTCGGGGGTCCCTGGCGAGGGTCCGGGAGGTCGGGTTGTTACAGCCCTCCTCTGATCACTATGGTAATCTTCTATAATTGGGAAATGGCTTTTTACTCTGCTTTCTAGTTAAGTTGAAGTGGATTATTTGTGTGTAAGTTTATTAAGGTACCCTACATCTATATATAAGCATAATATGATTAAGTGGTGGTGACAATATGGAAGCATAGTTGCAAATGATGACCAATAGTATTTTTAAGTTGACACAACAATTTCTAGATTCACAAATAGATTATTTTTGACTAACAAATGAACTAAAATTTTGACAAACCAATAACATTTTTAGGTTGACAAATAGAATTTTTATAGCTGATAAATAATTTTTTTGAATAACAAATAAATTAATTTTTTGACTAAGAAATAATATTTTTGGTAGATATATAATATATTTTAGACTAACAAATAAATCATTGGCCATTAGACACTAATTAATCACTGTTGTCGCAGGCCTCTAGTCACCATCACTGGTCATAATGTCATCATATCAATTTACACCAATAATCCAATTGAGATTTACTCTTAATTGAGTAGCAAGTCCATGACCACAGTTTCTTATATGGCAATACCGTAACTCATTATGTTCCTCTTTTTTATTATTAAGTATCTATAGGTCTCGTGTTGTCACACCCCGATGCGGAATTTCGAGACGTGCAGTTGTAGTCAGATCATAAATAGAGCAAATATGTAGAGAAGGAGATGACAACACTAAAAACCATAAGCCAATCTTAATTCAAATAACAACTCCTTATTGCAACCGTAAAACTTCAGAGCCAACCATAGGGTCCATTGTTCAAATACATAATAGACTCAATAAAATAATCTACTACAGACTCTATTTCAAATTCTAGGATTTCTATTCCATAGCTGCATGATATCTGTGGTGCTCTTCACTCTTCCCCTTCCCCTTCGTTATTCAAAGCCTCATCATTACTACCTGAATCTGTTTAGGGAAAATAGGTGTGCACACTAATGCCCAGTAGGATTTATATCTTATAGTACGAACAATGATATAAGTAATTAACATTTTTAAATAGCAGAATTCTTACGGGGCGAAAGACAAAAACATGCATGATATTACTAACAAGACCAAATGAGGGATTAGAGAAGAACACCCAACAGAATTTTCATAACGAATTAGATAAGCTTTCATAAACATTGATAAAGAATTCAAGAATGAGTACTTATTGAATGAACAAGAACTGACCATGTTCACACAATAACATATATTCACATGATCAAATGTATCTTATCAAACGAAGGCATATTCACACAAATCTTGCACACATATCGGTGTCATGCCACACACCATAAGTCCATACTCCCATGATTAATAAATACGTTGGGGTGCTCCTCCCCAGGACCAGACATGGCCCTTATTTGCATAGGCATTGGTTATTGAACCGAAGTCCTATGTTGTGCTGATCAAACACATATACATATTATGGCCATAGATTTCCAAGGGCAAGCTCATAGGAACAAGGACATGATTATTAACAGAGTTCAAGGATATGACTATAGATCGAAAGATCAATCGGACAACATACGGCTTATTTTAAGTTCCATAAACTTTAATGACTTTGAGCAAAATAGAATAGGATGCACATGGAATAAAGAGTCCTCTAACTTCAGGGAACTTCAAGGTATAATTGGTTAGGTCTCTATGAGCAAATCCATAGAGTATGGAGACTTCCTAACTACGTAGGCAAAGAATGACAATACATGCAATAATCAGAAAGCACATCCAATAAGAAAAGTCAAGACATAGTAAGGATCATGGAAAGAAAAACAAAGTAGACTCATGTCGAAACCTAGCATGTACTCTCAAAGTTTTTATCGAAATGTTATAACTTTGCCTTGGAACAAAGGACAAAAGGGCATAATCAATGAAGAGTATGATCAATAACTTCCATATAGAATGTTAGAATCATATTCATGAAATTAATGTTTTTAACATGTGGTGATGACTTTTAAAGTACAGACGTAGACTAATCGACATGATGACAAGACCAAGAAAACGACGTAGACTCACTTGCTTGATCCATAACTCCAAATCTAGTGTTCCTGGGACGAAACTATAACGAAAAAGGATTGCTGGAAACAAAAAGTAAACAGATCTATGGCTTTGGCTTGACTCAGTTACATGAGATATAAGAAAACATGTCACGCTCCCCATTTTAGCAGCGAAATTTAATTGGGATTGCGACGGACAAGCAAGCATTCAAAAGCCATAAGCAAATGACTAATATTGTCACATCCCGAGAATTACGCAGCAGAATTATTTAGAGAATTAAAGTCGATATTTCGAGACGTGAGTAGTCGGCAAATAAGCCTCTAGCTAGCAAGCACTAGATGTGTGTCAACACAATCATAATAATAGGGCCCAAATAATGAGCTCAACTAAACTTGTATTCAAATCTCAACACTTTGTTTCATTTAGAAATAACTATTACATAATCTCTCATTGTTGTACTACAAGACTGTGACTCAATAAAAGAAAAGTACAGATAACCTCACTTCCTACTACATCAAACTACTCTCAAGGTAAACTATGGATAATAGATTTGTTGGAACGCTCATCACTCGGACGCATTCCCATCCTCGACTTGGTCTTCCTCTTGCACTTCATAGTCACCTAGAAGGTTAAAAGTAGGGAACGAGCAAACTAGCCCAATAGGATTTATATCTCAATGTACGGGCAATGATATAAGTGATTAGCAATTTAGAACTAGGCAAGCACAATTACCAAGATATGCATGTGCGAATGAAACTCGTTAAACACATTACATGAACCAGATATATTAAATGATGATGATGGAGCAAGATCTAGAATAAGGTAACAAGATCAAACTAGCAATAGATTACTTTGCACAAGCGCGTAAGATATCACTTGATTGCAATAGTTTGTAAGAACAAAAAATATCATTAATTACAATAAATGCAGGATGGCCATATAACACAAGCAAGCAAGCATGCACGAGCATGAACTTTTAGCACGATTCACTTAATCAGGCACGAAGACACTAATGTGCACTAAGGAAAGATCCACCTTGGAATGCACAATAGGACACGTGTATGTGGTTATTGTATCTAGCATTCAACACGCAAGTACTTCCAGCGCAAATGCAATGCCAGTAATCAATATACCCTATGGTTAACAGTATATTTATGACTTCTTGTCATTGGGGCTAGACTGGAGCCCTTGGACACTCTCCGTGCCCAATTTGCATCTCACTATTTTCAAATGTAGATACCCACAGTCATTCATGGCCAATAAGAGTTTCAAGATGTAAGCAATTGAAATGTCATGTTCATGATGACGATGTCTAGAAGTAGCAAGTAAAGTGAACATGATCTTATGATAAAAATAGTCAAGAGATAATTTCGGCAGCATAACAACATGATTTATATTTTAGTTATCTCTTTACATTAATTGCTTAAGTCAAGATTATAAATCTACACTCACGAGAACAAGATAAGAGAGGAAGTGCATTCTATCTCCAAGGAACTTTAATGGTACAACCAACTCGGTCTCCATGAAGGAATCCACAGAGTACGGAGAATTAGGGAGGTCTTAGAGGAAAGGTCACTAGTCTACCGATACAGAATGACTGACTGAGAGTTTCCAATCCCCCAAGAAGGGCTGCCTATAAGTGCAAGGGTGTAGTGTAGACGTGTCTCAATCCACAATCCATCGGTTTAAAACAAGCGGAACGCCAGTAACATGATGATATAATACTAGATAGGGCTGTTCATAATTCGGTTCAAACCGAAAAACCGAACCAAACCGGCCAATTCGGTTCGGTTCGGTTCGGGTTGAGAAGTCCCATGGTTCAGTTCAGTTTTGCACAGTGAAACCGAATAAACCGAAATATATAATAAATATATTAAAATAATAAATATAACATAAAACAGCGCCTAGCCCAGTGGGCTAGCGCGCTGTTTTCTATTGGGGCGGTCCTTGGTTCGAAACCCAGGACCGCCCCGCGCCTGGTATTAGAAGGTTTTTTTTTTTTTAACCCAGGACCGCCCACGCCAAGGTTGTTTCGGTTCAAACCGAACCGAACCGGTTCGGTTTGAATAAAATTTCGGTTCGGTTCAGTTTCCTCAAAAAAGAGGTCCAAACTGAACCGAACCGGACCGTAAATAGCCCTAATACTAGACCTGCACTATTTTCAACATGATTTGCATTATTTTAACATGGCATCTATTCATTTTAACAATCTAGAACATGAAGATGAATAAGTCATTCGTACAAGAGATGGTTTATGCAATCAAGAATAATTAGAATAAGCTTGAGATCTTTATATCTTTTTCATGGGTTAACATGTTTTAAGCCACTGGACAGACTGCACAATGTACACTAATACCATAGCATGCAAGACTAACACTCTTTACTGTAAAAACATGTCTTAGGTTGGCCTCTAAATTGTGACAGGATTAGTTGTTACATTTAAGAAGACCGTACACAGTTCTGAAAAATGAGCATCCTGTAACACATCAAATCACGACGGACCTGACCGTCGCCTTTATGTCGTGATAGGTCGACATGTCGCGACGGTCCTTAGAACGCGACGACCTTTTTAGTTGCCTTCTTGTTGCGACAAACAACGGGTCGCCATCACCCTTGAATCGCGACGGCTCGATATGTCGTGTTCAAGAGATGTTTTCAAAATAATAAAATAAAAATAGTGCAAAAATCATGAGCGGGAAAATGGTCCAAATCGTGACGGTATACTTCATCGCATTCAGAATTGGCATTGAATCCCATGTGAAACACAGTTTTATGTGTCAGAACGGTCGGGTCAAAGTCTTAACCATGACAGAATAGTCGGTCGCCTTTTTGATGAATGCGAAGGTCTAGTACGCCGCGTTCATGCAATGAAGAACGCGACGTCTGGAATGGTCGTGTTTCTAGTTCTTGCCCGAAAACGATGAAAATGGTGTAACCATGCATACTACGCTTATAACTCGTGATGTAGGGCTCCTGGGACAAAAGTATGAACATGAAATGTAATGACCCTCTTTATACCAGTACGATTATACTAATCCACATCGATACAAAGGGCTCCGTCACAGTGGGACATTTACCTAACACAACACAGTAGGTTAGGATGTACATAAATAACAAAAGAGAGTACAACGGAAATATAAGACATTCTTATTCCATCATCTTTCACATATTCCACAATCTATATAGTAGCAATGTAAATAATAGATGTCCACAATTATACAAGTCCATAAAATAATGACATTGTTCACATACTAGTAAAAGAAAAGTAGACTAAACAAGTGATCTCCTTAGGTACAGCTACTCCTCTCACCCGGAGTCGCTCCTCACTATGTCCTCCTCTAGCATGGAGACACCTGTCTCACTTGTATGTTAAGGCAAGTATGAGTCTTCCAAAAAGACCCAGCAAGTAACCTATTGGCACATCCTTATACATATCACACACATGCTATTCTTTTAAACAATAAGAGAAGTACATGGCACATGCTTCATGTCAATTAAGCAAATGTACATGAATAACCTATAGCGTGCTTTCTACATATGGTAATTAACTTGATTCATTGTGTCAATTTAAATTCACATCATTTCATAATTCTACACAATTTGATCATGGGATTATGCACATAGTAACTAACAATCCTAGCATGATATCTAACATTTTTCACATGCTCTTATAATGCATATCCACATCTTTTGCTTGCTGTTTTAACATAAATAAATCTTATTCACATGGTTCCACATCTTTTCACATGATAACACATTTACACAACACTATCACATGACCACATTGCACATTTATACACTTTAATTTTAGTGATACATAGTCCGAACCACCATAAAGACGGACACAGATTCACATAACACATACCCGTCATCTAGGCAATATAGTGACGAATCTTGGTGACTACGTAGAACTGGGAGATGCCCTCTCCACCCTAACCAGTGGTACTTGTTGTAGCAACATAGATTTTTTGAAAAATAAAAATTTAATAATAATAGAAATTAAAGCAATTAGAAAATCAAATAAAGAGAATTAAATAAAACCCATTAAATGAAAAGAAGTAATAGGCTTTATTAAATGGACCCATTGGAAATTTGTGGGCCCAAAATAGGGATTTTTAAAAGAAGAATAATAGGAAAATATCCTAAATTCGTAACTTAATTATTACTTAAATGGAAAAGAGGTATTTAATGTATTAAATATGAAGTTTGAGTTGGATTTGGATTCCTAAACCTACCCTAGTTGCTTGGCCATGAATTTAGCTCCCATCCTAACCCAATTAGAAGTTCTCAAGCTTGGAAAGGGTGAGAGAAATAGGAAATCTCGAAATTAAATAGTAATCAGAGTCCTATTAGGAAATAGAAACCAAAGAGACATAAATACTCTCTTAATCCCCCATGGCCGGCCCTAGCTCGTTGCCAAGGGTTTCAGGACGTGGAGAGGAGGCCAAGGAGGAGGAGAATTCGTGAGAAGGAGGCTTCATCAAAGCTTCAACCCGAGTTCATCAAGTTCTATCCATAGAGGAGGAAAATGACTAAAGGTAGGCATTCTCACAAGCATAAATCATATAATTTTGTCTGTAGGTAGTTCCAATCATCAGGGACAAAAGCCCTCTGGTTTCATAATTTCCCATCAAGCATATCGTTTGTTCTTGATTTTCGAAGTTCTGCAAACCCCATGACCGCGAACCCTCTTGAGAAATTTATATCTTCATGCTTACTTGTCCCCATGCCATGAGATTTTTACTAGAAGAACTGATGCTTTTTAGGTGTCTTTTGCCCCTAAAAGCCCTAATTTTCATCCACCATGTTGCTCGAATTAAATCTTTCATCTCAACTGTACACTGTTCTTTGTTCTTCATGAATACACTTATTTGAACCATGTCGAAATCATGTTTGTTTTCAAATTCCTATTTACTGAAAGTACTCCCGCATGTCTAGGTCAGTTTGAAAGTGGTTTCGTGATTTTTCATCCTTTGTACATTTAGTTATGATTTTATGAACGTCCCTGTGTCAAAACAAGGCCACTCGAACCGCAATCCAAGGAGCTGTACTTTTCCCACTCGGACTCAGGCGTAGAACCTGAGAACGCGATGACCCGATAGGTCGCGTTCTCAGGGCAGATCGCGACAGAGCCAACCGTCACGTTCTGAATGCGACAGGCGCTGGCGTCGCATTCTGTCGGCCTGCACTGACCGACCCGTCGCGTTCTATGTAAACCCCTGTCGCGATCTATTCTGACCCTGTCGCGACCCTTACAAGGGTATGTCACGATCTGGGATTTTTGCAAGAAACCCCCTATCTCTATAAGATCTGACTTTCTACAATAACCCTTTGCCCTGTTAACTATCTTAAACTCAGTAAATAAAATTATTAGTCATGGACATGCAATTAGTTAAATTAAAAAGTCTTTCACTTGATTAATTCATCTCCATGATTCTCTTACACATGCACACACTTGAACCATCCAATATGGCTTAATTTGGCATGAAAATATTTCATAATATATCTGGTAATTTATTCAATAATGTATATTAATTGCCCTATTTTAAAAGGACTTGTTTTCGTTTCTCGCGTTGTTTTGAGAATACCGTTACTGACGCTCCACTGTTCTAGAATTCCTCTAGAACATCGAGCACTTGTTTCTATATACACACTCTCTCTTGACTTGGACAAACTCTCCGTCGGATACTCCTTCTGCCAGACTAGTGAGTCTTTGTTCAAGGCCTCCGTAAGTCTCCTCTATCCATGGATTCCCACATAGTCGATGAGCTAGTTGTACCCTAACACCTAAGATACCTTTTAGGGATCAACATGATCCAAACGGCTATTAGAAGTTTGCTCTTATCTTTAATCATGCCGGACCTCTGGACCTGTGCATAACAAGGCCAGCGGAAGGGTTGTGTATTCCACCAGATTGCCAACACCAAACGCGTGTGTTGTGCAACTGTTACTGTCGCTCGTTACTCGACGTTCCATGTGCAATGTCCACTAGCTCTCATATATACTATACTCGCTCATCTATTCACGTTCACTCTACTATCTCGTCTATTCATATAGTACTCTCATCTATTTCTTGGTACTCTATATTGGCCATTGACTGATTGTCTAAAGATAAACAATATAACTAATGCCTGGCAATATATAAAGGGCCCGATCTTGTCCTGGGATGTGCGCCCGAAAGTGCTAGTGCCCATGGGAGTTAAATGATCAGAGTGTTTGGCATTACACTCGAGTGATATCTATCTCAACTATCTAAATGACAATCAAAAGTGCTATATGCTCTCGTTGTCTACATGACAAACAAAGTGCTATACTATACTCGTTGTGCTATTGATATACTTGTGCTATTTGTGCTATGGCCATCCTGCTATTTGTGCTATACTCGATGCTTGTGCTAAATTAGGAAACTTGTGCTATTTCAATCACGTGCTATCATGATATCTCTCACATTACTTGACTCTCTCGCTCTATCATTAGTTACCCTGCCTTTTAATACATTAATGATTTAAAGCCTGCTTGACTATTGAGATTTAAGTCCTACTGGGCGTTATCGCTCACCCTACGTTATTTATCGTTGTGTTCTCAGGTGAGACCGAGGATGACACATACACTCAAGAGGATGGGAATGACCAGGAGTGAACTCATGAGTACCCTAGTGTCTTAGTACTATGTTAGAGTGTTAGTTAGCCTTTTGCTTTTATTCAATGTAATTGGGCCCTATAGAAAGGCTCTGATATTAGTGGTTGTAACTAGATATTGGAAAATTTTAATGAGAATAATTTGCATTAGTGTTTATTTCTTGTTCAATGATGTGATGTCTAGTACTCACTCTGTACCCGTTTATTTACAACTGCCTCGCGTTCCGATATTCTGCGTCAGGGCGTGACATTTTTGTGGTATCAGAGCCTAGGTTATTCTTAAGTATAGGATAATCTAGGTTGACCTGCCTCGACTAGAGTCAATTATCCTACCTATGTGAGTTGTGGTTAGAGCCATGGGTAACTAGCTAAAATGAACTCACACACGCACGAATTAAATTTCACATCAATATCATAACAATAAGTTATTTTTGTAGGACCTAAGCAATCAAGATGACTGTTGAACGTGCTCAAGTGAGGGGCATGCAACAGACCATCCAAGAACTGACGCGCGCAATTGTGCAAGCTACCCAAGGAAGTGGTAATCGTGGTGGTGCAGGCGACCTGCATCGTAACTTCAGGAGTCTGAACCCACCTAGGTTCAGTGGATCCACAGATCCGGATGAAGCCGAGCACTGGGTCAAAGAAACGGAAAGAATATTCCATGTCATACAATGTGCAGCGGGGGATAAGCTGTTGCTAGCCATATTTCAACTTGAAATGGACGCCCGCGCTTGGTGGGAGTCTGTGGAAGCGACCCGAGCGAATGGACAGTTCACTTGAGCCGAATTCAAAGAAGCCTTCAATTCCAAATACTTCTCCGAGCGTGTGCAAGAAAGGAAGGCTGCGAAATTTGCTGCTCTTAAGTGGAGGAGCCTGACAGTGGCCGAGTATGAGGCCCAGTTCTCTAGACTAGCAAGGCATGCTGAACACCTGGTGAATACGGAGAGAATGAAGGCTAAGCACTTTCTCAACGGCCTTAAGCCTCAATACATTACCCAACTGGCACCTCTCGACATCTAGACCTATGCCGAGATGGTAAAGAAGACTCAGCTATTAAAAGATGCTACGGACTTCACTGACCGTATCAAAGGGAAGTTCGTAAAGAAGGAAATGACTTCTGAACCCTCATCTACCAAGCCGACCAATGGCAAGAAACATCCCTTCAACATCACAGAGGGGTCCAGCCAAGAAAGGAAACCCAAGGTCTTCGTACCCAACACTCCAGTGAAAAGCAACTGCAAGCATTGTGACAAGCCAGGTCACACAGCTGACGAATGCTAGAGGAAAGGCGGCACATGTCTGCGATGCGGAAGCCGCGAGCACCGCTTCCCCGAGTGCCCGCTACTGAGAGAACATGAGAGGCACCCTAAATCACCTAAGAAACAAAGAAGACTGCAAGCCCTGCATGATGAGGAAACCGCTATGGAAGGTGGCATGGTAGAAGGTACCCTACAAGTTTTCTCCTTATCAGCTTTTGTTTTATTTGATACTGGAGCAACTCATTCATTTATATCTCAAAACTTTGTTGATACTCTTAATACCAAACCTATAACCATGGGTTGTGAGTTCTCTGTCACAACACCACTAGGAGAAAAGGAGAAATTGAACAAATACTGCCCATCTACCGATGTAATGATCAGAGACCATAACCTAAAAGCTGACCTAGTGTGTATGCCCATGGAAGGCTATGATGTTATTTTGGGAGCCGACTGGTTGTCCACTTATGGGGAAAGTGTCGACTGTAAGAAAGGGAAGGTTACCTTTAGTGATTTCCCTAAGCTGTCATTCACTGGGATTAGACATAAGAGACGGATGTCTCTAATCTCCGCCATAAAAGCCACAATATGATAAGGAAAGGTTGCATTGCTTTCCTAGCAGCCGTAGTTATTGAAAAGAAGGGTTCTAAGATAGAAGACAAACACATAGTCCAGGATTTTTCAGATGTGTTTCTTGAAGATCTGCCAGGGATTCCCCCGGAACGAGATGTCAACTTCGCCATTGAGTTGATCCCTGGAGCTACCCCGGTATCGCGTCAACTGTACCGGATGTCACCTGCCAAGTTGAAAGAATTGAAGGCGCAACTGATGGAACTATTAGAGAAGGGGTTCATCAGACCAAGTACTTCCCCATGGGGAGCACCTGTGCTATTCATCAATAAGAAAGATGGATCGATGAGGCTATGCATCGACTATCGTCAACTCAATCAGCTAACCATCACGAACAAGTACCCACTGCCTAGGGTCGATGAACTTTTCGACCAAATAGCTGGAGCTCAATATTTCTCCAAGATCGATCTTCGATCTGGCTATCACCAAATGAGGATCAAGGATGATGATATCTTCAAAACGACTTTTAGGAGCAGGTATGGACACTCTGAATTCGTCGTTATGCCTTTTGGTCTAACCAATGCTCTTGCAGCCTTTATGAAACTTATGAATAGCATATATCGGCCATACCTTGACAAGTTCGTGGTCGTCTTCATCGACGATATCCTCATATATTCAAAGAACAAAGAAGAGCATGAAGAACACCTGAAGATTGCACTGCAAGTCTTGCGAGACAACAAACTGTACGCAAAGCTGAGCAAGTGCGAATTCTGGCTTGAAGAAGTGTCCTTCTTGGGCCATGTCATCTCAAAGGACGGCATCTCCATTGATCCCTCCAAAGTCGAAGCTGTACTCAATTAGGAGAGACCAACCAACGTCACCGAGATTAGAAGCTTCTTAGGACTGGCTGGTTACTATTGGCGGTTCATCAAGGACTTCTCAAAGATCGCCATTCCTCTCACGCGTCTGACATGAAAGGAGAATCCCTACTCCTGGAGTAAAGAGTGTGAGAAAAGTTTCCAAACCCTTAAAGATTGTCTTACCTCAGCACCTGTTCTCGCTCTGCCAATAGAGGGAGAAGGTTTCTCTGTCTACACCAATGCCTCAGGAATTGGGCTAGGGTGTGTATTGATGTAAAAGGAGAAAGTCATCGCCTACTCTTCCTGACAACTGAAGACTCATGAAGTCAACTATCCTGTGCATGATCTTAAGTTGGCTGCCGTGGTCTTCGCTTTGAAGATCTAGAGACATTACTTGTATGGTGAGAAGTTCACTGTCTACTCAGACCATAAAAGCCTGAAGTACTTATTCTCCCAGAAGGAACTCAACATGAGACAGAGAAGATGGCAAGAATACCTAAAAGATTTCGACTTCAACATCCAATACCATCTAGGCAAGGGAAACGCTGTGGCTGATGCTCTTAGTAGAAAGCCGATGGCATCTGTTTCAAGTCTAGTCCTTGGCGAGATGCAACTACTAGAACAATTCGCAAGGTTAGACTTAAATATTGAACATAGGGATGATCGAGTCTTGGTTGCCAATATCAAGATTCAATCTGGTCTGCTAGAGGAGATCAAAGCTCAACAAGATAGCGATCCATTCTTGGTTTGCATCAAGGAAACCTTAGCCGAAAGACCAGACTTTGCTATGACCGAAGATGGAAGGCTAGTATTTCAAGGAAGGACATGCGTCCCCGACAATGAAGAACTGAAGAGAAGATTAATGGATGAAGCTCACAAGACGAAGTACACTATTCTTCCTGGAGGTACCAAAATGTATCAAGACATGAAAAGAACGTTTTGGTGGCCGAACATGAAGAGAGAGGTAGCTGAACATGCTGCACACTGCCTTACTTGCCAACAAATAAAAGCGAAACACTTGCACCCTGCTGGTGTACTCAGACCGCTAGATATTCCGGAATGGAAATGGAAAAATATTGGCATGGACTTCATCATGGGTTTACCCAAGACTCGTGGTGGACTCGACGCCATATGGGTCATAGTCGACCGACTAACCAAATCTGCCCACTTTCTAGCCATAAAGAGTAAGTGGTCGGTAGAAGTACTAGCTGCCTTATATGTCAAAGAGATTGTAAGACTACATGGAGTTCCATCATCTATAGTCTCAGATTGAGATCCGAGATTCACATCTCATTTTTGGAAAGGACTGCAAGGTGCACTGGGTACTAAACTCAACTTTAGTACCGCATTCCACCCACAAACTGATGGGCAAACTGAAAGAACCAACCAAATAGTGGAAGACATGTTGAGAGCTTGCACTATAGACTTCCAAGGATATTGGAACGAGCACCTATCCCTTATTGAGTTTGCCTATAACAACAGTTATCAGGCGAGTATTAAGATGGCACCGTTTGAAGCACTCTATGGAAGGAATTGTAGATCTCCTGCATGCTGGAATGAGGTGGGAGAACAACAATGGCTAGGCCTGGATATGGTACAATGAACAACAAAGGACATTCAGGTGATTAGAGACTGGCTTAAGACTACTCAGTCTAGACAAAAGAGCTATGCCGACAAAAGAAGGCGAGACTTAAAATTCCAAGTCGGTGATCATGTATTCTTAAAGGTGTCACCTACTCGTGGCATCCAAAGATTTGGTGTGAAAGGAAAGCTCAGTCCCAGATTCATCGATCCTTTTGAAGTACTCGAAAGGGTTGGTGAGGTTGCGTACCGAGTGGCATTGCCACTGGATTTGACATGTGTACAAAATGTGTTCCATGTCTCCATGCTCAGGAAATATGTATATGATCCTACACACATCATTCACCACGAGAAGCTGGTGTTGAACAAGGATGTAACATATGAAGACAAGCCAGTCAAGATACTAGAACGGAAGGTGCAACAGCTCAGGAACCGTCCCATTCACGTGGTTAAAGTCTTATGGAATAACTGCGGAGTGGAAGAAGCCATATGGGAACCGGAAGGAACCATCAAACGGAACTACACCGATCTTTTCGGTAAGACATTCTCTCCTGGTTGATCATATGAATTTGGGGACCAAATTCTTTTTAAGAGGGGGAGGATGTAGCAACCTGGATTTTCGAAAAATAATTTTTTTAATAATAATAGAAATAAAAGTAATTAGAAAATCAAATAAAGAGAATTAAATAAAACCCATTAAATGAAAAGAAGTAATAGGCTTTGTTAAATGGACCCAATGGAAATTTGTGGGCCCAAAACAGAGATTTTTAAAAGAAGAATAATAGGAAAATACCCTAAATTCGTAACTTAATTATTACTTAAATAGAAAAGAGGTATTTAATGCATTAAATAGGAAGTTTGAGTTGGATTTGGATTCCTAAACCTACCCTAGTTTCTTGGCCACAAATTTAGCTCCCATCCTAACCCAATTAGAAGTTCTCAAGCTTGGAAAGGGTGAGAGAAATAGGAAATCTCGAAATTAAATAGTAATTAGAGTCCTATTAGGAAATAGAAACCAAAGAGACATAAATACTCTCTTAATCCCCCATGGCCGGCCCTAGCTCGTTGCCAAGGGTTTCAGGACGTGGAGAGGAGGCCAAGGAGGAGGAGAATTCATGGGAAGGAGGCTTCATCAAAGCTTCAACCCGAGTTCATCTAGTTCTAGCCCTAGAGGAGGAAAATGACTAAAGGTAGGCATTCTCACAAGCATAAATCATATAATTTTGTCTGTAGGTAGTTCCAACCATCAGGGACAAAAGCCCTTTGGTTTCATAATTTCCCATCAAGCATATCTTTTGTTCTTGATTTTCGAAATTCTGCAAACCCCATGACCCCGAACCCTCTTGAGAAATTTATATCTTCATGCTTACTTGTCCCCATGCCATGAGATTTTTACTGGAAGAACTGACACTTGTTAGACGTCTTTTGCCCCTAAAAGCCCTAATTTTTATCCACCATGTTGCTTGAATTATATCTTTCATCTCAACTGTACACTATTCTATGTTCTTCATGAATACACTTGTTTGAACCATGCCGAAACCATATTTGTTTTCGAATTCCTATTTACTTAAAGTACTCCCACATGTCTAGGCCAGTTTGAAAGTGGTTTTGTGATTTTTCATCCTCTGTACATTTACTTATGATTTTCTGAACGTCCCTGTGTCAAAATAAGGCCACTCCGACCGCAATCCAAGGAGCTGTACTTTTCCCGCTCGGACTCAGGCCCAGAACTTGAGAACGCGACGGCCCGATAGGCTGCGTTCTTAGGGAAGATCGTGACAGAGACAACCGTCGCATTCTGTCGGCCTGCACTGTAAAGTTCTGTGCAGACAACTTGTTGGCATCAACAAGAGTTGACGTGGATGGTTAGTCAGGGAAAACATCGATGGACGCCAACTCCATATTGGCGGCCAGTGATGTTGACGTTAATATGCCAGATCTACTGCGTTTTCAGATCCAGAAACGCCCCCGAAATCTTCGCCCCTTGTTATGGTAACCGTTCTCCAACGGTAACCCAGCCTTTTCCAATTACGTCTCCGACCCTAGCTCTATAAAACACCCCATCTCCGGCCAGATCTAACCCTTTTGGCTCTTGAGTCAAAACCCTAGTTCTCTGTGTGAAAACCCAATCTTTGAGCTCTGAAATTCGGCGATTGGAGGCTTCATCCAGTGCTGTACTGTGACTGGAAGGAAGGCTGGACATCAAGGAGCATCTTCCCAACCCCAGTGGACCCTAAAGACCATCACAGAACCCGGATGGAGGGAGTTTTGAAGGCTCTTTGGCTCAGGCCGAGGAGGGCTTCTCCGGCTTAATTCGTTGATTGTGGATTTTGTCAAAGACAAGTAACCCTTTCACATCACTCCTACATATGTCTAGTAGGTCCTAGGTATTTTATGGATTTTTATTCGAGTCCTGGATCCCCAATTTCACCAAGTTCTGTTGTGCAGTCTATGTTTTTGCACAGACAGGAACTTAACGGCATGATCTCTTGCCGTTAAGATCTTGAGTTAGTGGCACTATTTGTTGTCGTTAACCTGATAGACGGCCACCTGCATGCCGTCAAGTTCGCTAGACTGTGACAGTGTGCATGTCTGACCTATAGGAACTATTTTTTGAAATTTTGCGCCTGAGGATATATGGTAAAAATTACTATATGTAAATTATCTCTTGTGGATCATGCCAGATGATTTTGATAATTTTTGGTTCACGATATTATTTATCAGAATTTCTAAAAGCTGGTATTAAACCTGTTTAGATCATAAAAATCTCTGTTTGTGTGATTCCATGTTAATGTGTGATGTTTGAGAATTTCTGTGGCAAGTGGATATATGTCAGAACATGCTATATAAATTTGACTAATTTCTGAGCTCTGTGTAAATTATAAAATTTTCTGAATTGTAAAACAGTAAGCATGGATTAGTGGATTTAAATCTCCAATAAATTATATGATACATATAAAATTTCCTAAATTTTTTTGTAATATTATGAATGTTAGATACAGGTTTGTAAACTGTTAATATGACTGTAACATTGTGAATCCATGATTAATTGTGTTATGAATAAACATGCAAAATGATTGTTTTATTCTCGGTAAATTGTGAACAGTCCAGAAAGATATGAAATTTGGTATGCATGATGTATGAACCGTAAACAATCAGTGGTTAAAATCTCATGTGAATTGGATAACCGTAGGCACTGATTTGTTATTTTATGAAGAATGACCAAATTAGTGCAAAATTTTTGCAATTATTAATTAAGTCAAATAATTACAGCATGATTAATGTTAGTTGTGATTGATCTAGTTCTTGTAACAATAGTGCCATGTTAGGGAACCTGAACCATGTGCATAAATGTAAATATGAGAAACAACGTGTTAAAAAGGTGTGGAATTGTGTGTGTTTAATTGGAAAATGTGTAAATGTGCCAATGGGTGACACTGCTACCTTAGAGGGCTGACGAACTGTACTGTGGTAAAGTCCCCAAGGGAAGGTTCATAGTGTGTGATATTCCATGGGCATTGGGATTAAATCCTGGAGGCAGACAAGTACCGCTGGTTAGGGTGGAGAGTACTTTCGGTTCTGCGCAGTAACTAAGGTCTATCATTGTGTTGCCTAGATGATAGATATGTGTGTGATGTGACAAGTGTGTGTCCTTCTAGAGGTGGTTTGGACTATGTGTCATGGCATATAATAAAGTGTGAACTTGTGTTTATGTGAAAAGTGAATGTGTAAATTGTGTAATTGTGTAAATGATCATGTGAGATTATAAATCAATAAAATAGTATGTAAAGATGATAATTCATTATATGAACGTGTTATATCCATGTCAAACAACAAGATATTCATGTGTATAGATGTGAAAATGATGATTGAATCCATGCTAAGAATATCTCTTGTAATATGTGTAGACTCCATGTTCAAGTTAACTATTGTCTTAGATTATAATTGTGGGTAAGTGAGACTTAGATTAGCATGTAGAAGAATGTGTAGAAAGCATGTGATAGGTTTTAAATTGTTGAAATTTTTTTACATGTCATTTATCATGTGTGGTAAGTTGTAGAAATCATGTTTAGGTTTTCTTTAAAAGTTTATTCAAGTACATGCTTATGTGATACTCGTGTGATATGAAAATGTGAATAACCCAAGTGGCGTATGTATGTTTAATGTGAGTGGATGCTACTTGCTGAGTCTTTTGGACTCACTCTTGCTTCGGCGTACAGGTGCAGAGATTTCTACTTCATCCAAGGAGATAGTCAGAAGTGACTCGGAGTGGGAGTAGGAGATCTTGTGGAGTTTCGACATTGTACCTTTTATTATTCATTGTATGTAATAAAGGAAAATTTTGTAATTCAGTTTAGACAATGTGGACAATGTATTTATTTTTATCTCTCAATTATTAAATGTTTAGTTTTCTTTTCCTCTATATGGACTGTGAATAGAATGTGGATGATGGAATAAGAAATTACATATGACTCTTTCTTTTCTGCTGTTATGTGTTATATTTGTGTACATTTTAGTCTATCGATTTTGTTGGGTAGATGTCCCACTGTAGCGGCGTTCATTATACCGATGTGGGTCGGTGTAACCGTACCAGTATAAGAGGGTCGTTACAGAGATTGGTATCAGAGATACATGCTGAAATTGTACATAAATATGCATATACCATCATCTTCATTATATGCTAAGTCTGTGTAGATTGTCCACATAGCTAGGTAAATAGTTAGGAATTTGATAGCGTAGAACTAAAGGATGAATTAAATCATTTTGCAGGATATGGCTTCATGTGGTAGGCATGGTGTTCCTACTCGTGAGGGTGAGCAGAGGAGAGATGAGCCTCAGCATGAGGATCAGGGTGAGCAGCAGGCCCCAGCACCCTAGGGTCCTGTGCTTGCTCCACCGCCACCAATAGACTATGGAGTGTTCATGCAGGGTTTAGTGCAGGCCATGCAGATGCAGGCCCACACCCAGGCTGCACTCCAGGCTCAGCTGGAGGCTCAGCAGGCTTAGGTTAGAATGATAGATAAAGTAGTCTGTTTTACTTGATGATCTATTTATTATGTTGCTATGCTATATCTGTTGCTTATGTTGTTTGTTGTAGCAGGCTCAGGTGCCAGCTCCCCAGGCTGACCATGGTGGATCCTCCATCATGGAATGGTTCAAGAGGATGTCGCCACCCTCTTTTGAGGGGGAGAGCGATCCGTTACTTGCTGAGAGCTGGATGAGGGAGATTGAGAAGATCTTCCGGGCTATTAGGTGTGCTGAGGATGACAAAGTCACTTTAGCCACCTATATGCTACATGTATGTGTAAATTAATTCGGTGGTTATTTCTTTAAGTATAGATTATATTGGGTTGTTCCTTATGGGTGGTTTTGGCAGGAGCGAGCAAACATGCGGTGGTTCTCGATACTACGTACTCAGTTTGAGGATGGTGCTGTGGAGATTGCTTGGGACGAGTTCGAGAGGCTCTTCCGAGCCAAGTTTGTTCCGGAGCACATCCAGGACAAGATGGAGCAGGAGTTCCTCTCGTTGACTCAGGGATCCATGATCGTGCTACGAGGCCAGGTTTTCCGAACTATCGAAGTATGCCCCTCATATTGTAGCTGATGAGAGCAGGAAGGCAAAGAAATTCGTGATGGGTCTGAGACCATCACTGAGGTCGAGGTTGGTGGCTTTCGACCATCGTACCCTCGAGGAGGTGCTCAGCGCGGCGTGTCGGCAGGAGGGAGAGATGGAGCAGTACCTGGAGGAGAAGAAGGCTTTTCAAAAGAGGCCCGCGGCTCCTTTTCAGAGGCAGGATAGGAAGAAGGCGGCTTTCCAGTCACCGCAGCGTCCCGTGGCATCAGGAAGCAGTCAGGTATCTTCTCAACGTTCCCCTAGTGGCAAGAAGGAGTGTCCTCATTGCGGGAGGACACATGGTGGTTCGGAATGCTGGAAGATGGCGGGGAAGTGTTTGAAGTGCGGGAGTAGTGATCACAAGGTCAAGGATTGCCCCAGACTTTAGCAGGGAGTTCAGCGTGGAGCGGCTCAAGCGGCAGTAGCAGTAGCAGCAGCACCAGCGACAGGACGACCAGGGAGACCTCGAGCCCCAGCTCGGGTGTTTGCGTTAGCTCGTGAGGACGCCGAGCAGGCGGAGCATGTTACCGAAGGTACGGTTTTGTTCTTAGGTGTGCATGCTCGGGTTCTATTTGATACGGGTTCTACTCACTCATTCATTTCCGAGCATTTTGCAAGCAAGTTAGCCCTAGAGTCAGGACTAGAGTCTGAGGAGTTAGAGGTTCCTCTATCTGTGCACACACTCACAGGTACGATATCGACTAGGAAGTGTATTCCGTCTTTACCAGTGTGCATTGAAGATAGAGTCCTAGAAGGGTGCTTCTTCTTGCTAAAGATGAAGGACTACGATGTTATTCTTGGTCTGGATTGGTTAGAGGAGCACTATGCATTAGTAGATTGTCGTGGGAAGAAGTTTGTTTTCCGCATTCCTGGTGAGGATGAGTTTTCTCATCCATTTCCAAGAAACTTAGCGGGGAAGTTTGTCATCTCAGCCATGAAGGCAATGAGAATGGTGAACAAGGGCTGTGACGCTTTTTTTGCCAGCGTGGTATTAGTACCCAAGGCTGATGAGTCACCTACTCTTGCGGAGATAGATGTAGTGCGAGAGTTTCCAGATGTCTTTCCTGATAATTTATCTGGATTGCCACCGGCTAGAGAGATAGAATTCACTCTAGAGTTGCTTCCCGGTACCTCTCCTATCTCAAAGGCCCCTTATCGGTTGGCCCCTGCGGAATTAGCTGAGCTAAGGAAGCAGTTGCAGGATTTGTTAGATAAGGGATTCATTCGCCCTAGTGTTTCCCCTTGGGGCGCACCTGTCATATTCGTGAAGAAGAAGGATGGGTCACTTAGGTTATGCATCGATTATAGAAAGCTAAACCAAGTGATGGTGAAGAACAGGTATCCCTTACCTCGGATTGATGATTTGTTTGACCAGCTGCAAGATGCATGAGTCTTTTCTAAGATTGATTTGCGGTCTGGTTATCATCAGTTGAGGATTAGGAGTGAGGATGTGTCCAAGACGGCTTTTAGAACCCGTTATGGACATTATGAGTTTTTGGTCCTTCCTTTTGGTCTAACCAATGCCCCTGCAGTGTTATGGATCTCATGAACAAGGTGTTTAGACCATACCTAGATAGTTTCGTCGTAGTTTTCATTGATGACGTGTTGGTCTACTCTTCGGATGAGGCCACACATCATCAGCATTTAAGGGTAGTATTAGAGGTTCTCTGAGAGCACAAGCTGTATGCAAAATTCAGCAAGTGCGATTTTTGGTTGCACGAGGTTCATTTCCTTGGGCATGTAATCTCCGGTGCTGGTGTAGCAGTGGATCCAGCAAAAGTCCAGGCAGTTATGGATTGGGAGATTCCCAAGACTCCTTCGGAGATTCAGAGTTTTCTTGGTTTGGCAGGTAATTATTGGCGATTCATTGAGGGATTTTTATCCATCGCCGCCCTTTTGACTCAGCTAACCAGGAAGGGAGTAAAGTTTGTCTGGTCTGAGGAGTGTGAGAGTAGTTTTCAATTATTGAAGACTAAGCTCACATCGGCTCCTGTGTTAGATTTTCCGAGTGGTGTAGAGGGTTTTGCTATCTACATGGATGCATCTCGGATTGGCCTTGGCTGTGTATTGATGCAGCAAGGAAGGGTAGTAGCGTATGCTTCTTTCTAATTGAAGGAGCACGAGCGAAACTATCCGACTCATGATCTTGAGCTTGCGGCAGTGGTTCATGCACTAAAGATCTGGAGACACTATCTTTATGGTGTCAGATTTGAGGTGTTCACTGACTATAAGAGCTTAAGGTATCTTTTCTCCCAAAAGGAATTAAACCTGAGGCAGAGAAGATGGATTGAGTTCCTGAAGGACTATGACTTCGACCTCCAGTATCATCCTGGAAAGGCGAATGTCGTAGCAGATGCCCTTAGTAGGAAGAGGTCGTCTCTCCAACAGGATTGAAAGATGTTGGAGGATGCAGCATGTGCAATGACTGAGTTAGAGTCATCATTGTGCCAGGCTTTTGTAGCTCAGTTGTCCATTAGGTCTTTGGTGTTGGATGAGGTGATCGAGCAGCAAAAAGCCGACCCTAGACTCCAAGAGTTAGTGGCCAAGGCGGGCATTGCTCGTGATGAAGATGGCGTGATTAGATTCCATCACCGTGTCTGTGTTCCAGACATTTTAGATGTCCGTGAGCATGTTTTAGCGGAGGCTCATAGGTCTAGATTCTCTATTCATCCGGGTAACACTAAGATATACCAGGATTTGAAAAGATCTTTTTGGTGGTCTGGCATGAAGAAGGATGTAGCGGAGTATGTGTCTAGATGTCTAGTTTGCCAACAAGTGAAGGCCGAGTGGCAGCGACCATCTGGTCTTATGCAAAAGATAGAGATCCCAGTATGGAAGTGGGAAGCTGTCACTATGGATTTTGTTACGGGTTTGCCTTGATCTAGACGGGGTAATGACTCGATTTGGATAGTGGTAGATAGATTCTCGAAGACTGCGCATTTCTTGCCCATGATGAAGAAGTAGTTAGTAGAGAGTTTAGCTAGATTGCATATTAGTAGCATTATTAGGTTGCATGGTGTGCCGAAGTCGATCATTTCGGATCGAGATCTGAGATTTACTTCATGGTTATGGAAGGGTCTTCAGGATGCGTTAGGCTCGGAGTTGAAGCTTAGTTCGGCGTTTCATCCCGAGACAGATGGATAGTCTGAGAGGACTATCCAGACGCTCGAGGATATGTTGAGGGCGTGCATTCTGGATTGGAAGGATGATTGGGAGCGCCATTTACCTCTAGTGGAGTTCGCTTACAACAATAGTTTTTATGCGAGTGTTGGTATGGCTCCATTTGAGGCATTGTATGGTAGGCCTTGTAGATCTCCTTTGTGTTGGGAGGAGACAGGCGATAGGCAGCTGATTGGTCCGGAGTTAGTTCAGGAGACTTTGGATAAGGTTCAATTGATTAGGAAGAGGCTTGTTGCGGCACAGGATAGGCAGAAGAGTTATGCCGACAACAGAAGGAAGGATTTGGAGTTCGAGGTAGGTGAGCATGTCTTTTTAAAGATTTCACCTACTCGTGGTGTAGTTAGATTTGGCAGGCATAGTAAGCTAAGTCCTAGATTCATTGGCCCGTATGAGATTCTCAGACGATTGGGCAACGTGGCATATGAGCTAGCTTTACCCCCAGCGTTAACTAGTGTCCATCCCGTTTTCCACGTATCTATGCTCAGGAGGTATGTCAGAGATCCATCTCATGTTATTAGCCACGAGCCAGTGGAGATCCAGCCAGATCTTTCTTACGTGGAGCAACCAGTGGCTATTCTTGACCGGAAGGTTCAGCATCTCCGGAACAAGAGCATTGCGTCGGTGAAAGTGTTATGGCGCAACTTCTCACGAGAGGAGGCTACTTGGGAGCTTGAGGATGCAATGAAGAAGAAGTATCCTCAATTATTTGAGTAGTGTTGGTCTAACTTTGAGGATGAAGTTTCTTTAAGGGGGAGAGGGTGTAAGGCCCTAGAATTTCCTCTCCTATGTACGTGTTTAATTATGTGAAAATGGATGCTTGTGTGTATGGATAAATGTATATATCTATATATATAACTAATTAATGCATTGTTGTAAATATATGAATGTATATCTATTATATATCTATATATATATTTTTAATTTGTATAGTATGAGAATGTGTATAAGTGTGCCTGTTTGAGCAGTTTTAAGTTATGTGCAGACGATCTGTTGGCGTCAACAAGAGTTGACGTTGATGGTTAGTCAGCGGCAACATCGATGGACGCCAACTCCATACTGGCGGCCAGTGATGTTGACGTTAATATGCCAGATCTGCTGCGTTTTCAGATCTGGAAATGCCCCCGAAATCTTCGCCCCTTGTTATGGTAACCGTTCTCCAACGGTAACCCAACCTTACCCAATTACGTCTCCGACCCTAGCTCTATAAAACACCCCATCTCCGGCCAGATCTAACCCTTTTGGCTCTTGAGTCAAAACCCTAGTTCTCTGTGCGAAAACCCAATCTTTGAGCTCTAAAATTCGGCGATTGGAGGCTTCATCCGCTGCTCTACTGCGACTAGAAGGAAGGCTGGACATCAAGGAGCATCTTCCCAACCCCGGTGGACCCTAAAGACCATCATAGAACCCGGATGGAGGGAGTTTTGAAGGCTCTTTGGCTCAGGCCGAGGAGGGCTTCTCCGGCTTAATTCGTTGATTGTGGATTTTATCAAAGGCAAGTAACCCTTTCACATCACTCCTACATATGTATAGTAGGTCCTAGGTATTTTATGGATTTTTATTCGAGTCCTGGATCCCCAATTTCACCAAGTTCTGTTGTGCAGTCTGTGTTTTTGCACAGACAGGAACTTAATGACATGATGTCTTGCCGTTAATATCTTGAGTTAGCAGCACTATTTGTTGTCGTTAACCTGATAGACGACCACCTGCATGCCGTCAAGTTCTCCAGACTGCTATAGTGTGCATGTCTAACTATATGAACGTTTTTTTCAAATTTTGCACCTGAGGATATATGGTAAAAATTACTATATGTAAATTATCTCTTGTGGATCATGTCAGATGATTTTGATAATTTTTGGTTCACGATATTATTTATCAGATTTTCTGAAAGCTGGTATTAAACCTGTTTTGATAATAAAAATCTCTGTTTGCGTGATTCCATGTTAATGTGTGATGTTTGACAATTTCTGTGGCAAGTGGATATATGTCAGATCATGCTACATAAATTTGACTAATTTCTGAGCTCTGTGTTAATTATAAAATTTTCTGAATTGTAAAATAGTAAGCATGGATTAGTGGATTTAAATCTCCAATAAATTATATGATACATATAAAATTTCCTGAAATTTTTTTGTAATATTATGACTGTTAGATATAGGTTTCTAAACTGTTAATATGACTGTAACATTGTGAATCCATGATTAATTGAGTTATGAATAAACATTCAAAATGATTGTTTTATTCTTGGTAAATTGTGAACAGTCCAAAAAGATATGAAATTTGGTATGCATGATGTATGAACCGTAAACAATCAGTGGTTAAAATCTCATGTGAATTGGATAACCGTAGGCACTGATTTGTTATTTTATGAAGAATGACCAAATTATTACAAATTTTTTGCAATTATTAATTAAGTCAAATAATTACAACATGATTAATGTTAGTTGTGACTGATCTAGTTCTTGTAACAATAGTGCCATGTTAGGGAACCTGAACCATGTGCATATATGTAAATATGAGAAATAACGTGTTAAAAGGGTGTGGAATTGTGTGTGTTTAATTGGAAAATGTGTCAATGTGCCAATGGGTGACACTGCTACCTTAGAGGGCTGAGGAACTGTACTGTGGTAAAGTCCCCACGGGAAGGTTCATAGTGTGTGATATTCCATGGGCATTGTGATTAAATCTTGGAGGCAGACAAGTACCGCTGGTTAGGGTGGAGAGTACTTCTCCCAGTTCTACGCAGTAACTAAGATCTATCATTGTGTTGCCTAGATGATAGATTTGTGTGTGATGTGACAAGTGTGTGTCCTTCTAGAGGTGGTTTGGACTATGTTTCATGGCATATAATAAAGTGTGAACTTGTGTTTATGTGAAAAGTGAATGTGTAAATTGTGTAATTGTGTAAATGATCATGTGAGATTATAAATCAATAGAATAGTATGTAAAGATGATAATTCATTATATGAATGTGTCATATCCATGTCAAACAGCAAGCTATTCATGTGTATAGATGTGAAAATGATGATAGAATCCATGCTAAGAATATCTCTTGTAATATGTGTAGACTCCATGTTCAAGTTAACTATTGTCTTAGATTATAATTGTGGGTAAGTGAGACTTAGATTAGCATGTAGAAGAATGTGTAGAAAGCATGTGATAGGTTTAAAATTGTTGAAAATTTGTTACAAGTCATTTATCATGTGTGGTAAGTTGTAGAAATCTTGTTTAGGTTTTCTTTAAAAGTTTATTCAAGTACATGCTTATGTGATACTTGTGCGATATGAAAATGTGAATAACCCATGTGGCGTATGTATGTTTAATGTGAGTGGATGTTACTTGCTGAGTCTTTTGGACTCACTCTTGCTTTGGCGTATAGGTGCAGAGATTTCTATTTCATCCGTGGAGATAGTCAGAAGTGACTCGAAGCAGGAGTAGGAGATCTTGTGGAGTTTCGGCATTGTACCTTTTATTATTCATAATATGTAATAAAGGAAAATTTTGTAATTCAGTTTAGACAATGTGGACAATGTATTTATTTTCATCTGTCAGTTATTAAATGTTTAGTTTTCTTTTCCCTTATATGGACTGTGAATAGAATGTGGATGATGGAATAAGAAATTACATATGACTCTTTCTTTTCTGCTGTTATGTGTTATATTTGTGTACATTTCAGTCTATCGATTTTGTTGGGTAGATGTCCCACTGTAGCGGCGTTCATTATACCAATGTGGGTTGGTGTAACCGTACCGGTATAAGAGGGTCGCTACATGATATCTCTCACATTACTTGACTATCTCACTCCATCATTAGTTAGTCTGCCTTTTAATACATTAATCATTTAAAGCCTACTTGACTATTGAGATTTAAGTCCTACTGGGCGTTATCGCTCACTCTACGTTATTTGTCGTTGTGTTCTCAGGTGAGACCGAGGATGACACATACACTCAAGAGGACGGGAACGACCAGGAGTGAAGTCATGAGTACCCTAGTGTCTTAGTACTATGTTAGAGTGTTAGTTAGTCTTTTGCTTTTATTCAATGTAATTGGGCCCTATAGAAAGGCTCTAATATTACTGGTTGTAACTAGACATTGGAAATTTTTAATGAGAAGAATTTGCATTAGTGTTTATTTCTTGTTCAATGATGTGATGTCTAGTACTCGCTCTGTAAGGCCCCGAATTTTCTTTTTCCCGCTTATATTTTATGTATATGATGTTTACTTGTTCTTGCATAAATGGTGTGCATGAAAATGGTGCATATTATAGATATAAATTTTGCATGTGTATATGCGTGGATGTATATTATTATCGTGAATATAAGTAATTGGCCAATTTTATGTATAAGGTATCTATTTAAATACTATGCAGGTACTATCTAAATATTGAAGTATACCTTATATTACCCATTTCATGGATATTGTGTGCGAATATATGAAGTGCATATGTGTATGTACGTATGTAGGTTACCTTATGCGTGTAATAATTGTATATCTAATTCTACATACATAACACCTTGGTATACCTATGCATGTATGGGTATGGCTAGTTGTAAATATTGGATGTTTGCATGGTATAGTGGTGTATACTCTATACTGCATAGGTTTCATGTGCATATATGTATGGATTGAGCTTGGACCTGCATGTTTTATGTTCTGGCCGAAGAGTGTATTGGCGTCAACATGGATGGATGTCCATGATATGTAGGCGTCCATATCGATTGACGCCAACCCTAATGTAGCCGTCCATGGATGTGGACGTCTATCTCCCTGAAACTCAGTGCTCTGCAGACCTGAAATTCCGGGGGCAAGCAACCCTAACCATTGGGGAGATGTCCCAACGGCTCTCAAACCTTCACATCAACCCCTGCGTGGGATGAGAGGTCTCTCTCCTATAAACCAACCCCTCCTTGCAACCCCAAGAGCTCTCTTTGCCTCTTTGCAAAGAGGAGAGAAAAACCCTACCTTCTGGGAGAAAAAACTGACTTTGCATGCCTTGATCCGGCGGATTGGAGCTTCATCCGGCCATCTACAGCAATCAGGAGCTAGCTGAAGCATAGAGGAAGGCTTTCCCGACCACAACCTACTGAGGAGATCGACCAAGAACCAGGAGGAGTGGTATTTTGGAGGCTTCATGGGACTGCCCAAGGAGAGCTTCAACAGCAATTTAGATCCCTTTGGAGGTTTTTTTGAAAGGCAAGTAACCTATAGATCTCAATCCTATACATGTGCCCTAGGTCCCAACATTTTTCTGGATTTTTCCTCGCGTCCTGGATTCCCCCATTCTCCTTGTGTTTGGAGCTCGGGTCTGTGTTTTGCACAGACTTGAACTTGATGGAAAGATCCATTGCCGTCGAGATCTTAGCTTGGCGGCCAACGATATTGCCGTTAAAATGCTACTAGCATCCAGACTATGCCGTTAAGCTCTTCAGGGTAGAACAGTGAGCTGTTCTCCCTTCTATATGATTAATTTTCGAAGTGTTTTCGAATGAGGATATAATGTAATCATATATGTTATGTAAAATAGACTATGGGATGCATGTGATATTTTCTGTGCTTTTTGGTGAATGGCATGGATTGTTAAATTATTGAAATACATGTGGGAAAAATGGATTATGCATGTTCACCTACTGTCTACATGATTCCTGAGGAATTAAATGCCCTAGATTTTTTTATACCATGTGTATATGTATCAGTCCATGCCCTGAAATTTTGAGAATTTTTCCATGACTGTGGGATTTACTGAAATTTCTTTTTTGGAAATAGAAGACATGCGTAGGATTTGTAAAATTTACAGTAAATTGTGTGTTGTGCAATAAATCAGGGGAAAATTTCTGTGATGATGAGTATGTTAGGATCAGGGTTGTGAACTGTTAAATCTGATGTTCGTGTTATGTTCCATGTTAAATTGAATTATGAATAGCATGAAACTGAATGTTTTAATTTCTATAAATGTAATATGATTCAGAAAAATCTGAAAATTTGCATGTGCGATTATAAACCTGAAATTTGTCTGTGGTTAAAATCTCATGTTATTTTGATGACAGTAAGTATTGTTATGGATTTTTAATGAGAAAAACGACTATGTGAGCATGTTAATTGTGACTTGATGTGATTCAGTAAATTTCAGTATGATTAAATCTATATTATGATTATTTGGAAGTTGCAACAGTGAGGTTAAAATCAGTAAATGATGACTTATGTGTGTGTGAATTATGTATGAGTGTGTGCATGGGATGTGAGAGAACAAGTGGTATAGGTGTGTAAAATGGTTAATGTGACAAGATAAACAAATATGCCCATAAGACACTGCCACCCTAGATGTTTGGAGCTGTACCATAGTAATGCCCCTACGGGAAAGCTCAATGTGATATATGATACCCTAGAGAAGGGTCTTGATAAAGTGTTATACCCTGGCAAAGGGTCTTGTGAAATCCTGGAGGTGGACAAGTTCCACTGGTAATGGTGGGAAGGGCTTTCCCCGGTTTCTGCAGGAACTAAGACTTATCACTATGCCGGTGATTAAGTATGTGAATGTGTGTGTTATGTGATCGTCTACGTGGTGGTTTGGGCTGTGCCTTGGCATTATGTGAAAATGAGAATAAGTGTGATGTGAAAAGTGATATGTGTTCATAGCACAAGGTATGTGCGAGATATGTGTAAATGTGGCACATGTTATGTGCAAAAAGTGAAATGATAAGAAGTATGTGAATGTGAAAGAGGAAATAATGAGAAATGTGTATAAGTATTGTGTGATAGAATAAAAGTGAGTGTATGTGAAAGCCAAGGTTAATCATATGGTTGTATGTAATGAGAAAATAGTATAAGTGTAAATGACAATAGTGTTAACTGATATTTTGTTTATTGATGTGTATGAATGTGTGTGTGTATGTGTTGATGTATTAATTGTCAAATGCTAAAAGTGAGGTTACTCTTAGTACCCAAAATGTAAGTATATGCTTTCATATTCATGAAATTTGAATTATTGGATGTACATATGTTTAGTATTATGTTGTGTAGTTAAAAGTGATCCCTATGCAAAGGTAATATGAATGTGATAAAATTTGCATAAAAATCAGCAAGCTAAATGTGAAGTAAGGTGTTATGATTGCATGTAAAGTGGGTTAGAAGTCATGCTAGGAGTGCTACCTATCTTGTATATGTTTCCATGGTTTAGTTGTGCAACTTTACAATGACTTGGATAAAGTATGAAAACGTGTGAGTGTGTATTTTACTCATGTTAATGACACCATGATGTTAGTGATCTTGTTTAGATTTTAGTTTTACATTTGTTTAGATAATTGTTTAATGAAATTGTTTAGGTTATAGCGTGATCATGTATGATTTAACTGCTGAAATTTTATTGTGTTAATTGATAAAAAGCATTTATGTATTGAATCTTAAGTTACTTGCTGAGTCTATTGTGTAGACTCACTCTTGCTAAACATTTCAAGAAATTAGCAGCGGAGGAGCTAGCAAGATTTGAAGTGGAGTTGGACTAAGTGATTGAAGATTTTTAATTTATCTTTCATAGTATGTAATGCTACAATTGAATTTGAATTTTGATCAAATGTACTTGGAGTCGGCTATGTATTTGGAAAATATTGCACTTATGTTATCTCCTGTTGAACTATACAGACTGTGGTATGTGGATTTAAAAGTTGATGGAATAAGATTCATTTAAATTCCGTTGCATTTATTCGACTCTATTTGTGTATATCTCAGCTCACTTGTTACTTGTTGGGGTATTCTCCCCTATAGCGGCTTGCTCTCATCCGACGTGGGTTGGTATAACCGTACCAGGTGGAAGTGGGTCGTTGCACACTCTATACCCATTTATTTACAACTGCCTCGCGTTCCGATATTCCGCATCGGGGCGTGACACTTGTCTACCTCCAAGATTTCATCCTGATGCCCACAGGATATCACATACACAATGAGCCTTCCCATAGGGACTTTTCTACAGTATGGCTCCACAGCCTTCTATGGTAGTAGTTTCAATTTCGGCACATGATCACTTAAACACATTTTCTCACTTAATCACATGATTAACATTATTTACATGCAATAATTGATCCATTCATATGCACATCTTTCAAACATATAAATCTCAGCTTATAGAACTTAACATGACTATTTCACAGTGACAATTAAATCATAACAGTACCTAAACAAGTTGCTAATCACTGGAATTTACATTATTTAAATCAAACATGTTTAACATGGATTTAACCCTTTTAAAAATGCAAACAGTACCTAGAGATATCAAAATAGTACCAAATTTTAATTACAAACCCTACATAGGTAATATGTCATATGACTAATTTTTTTAGAATTTTTGCAATAGTAAAACTATTTTTAACATTTAATACATGTTTCATGAAATTTTAACAAGATATTTCCTTTAGCATGATAGACAGCAAAACAGTCAATTCTCATAGGTTTAAATCATGCAAACAATAACCCTAAGTTCATGAAAATAATCTGCAACAGTAACATGCATCAAAACTATTTATTCAGAATTTAACCCTATCAATTCATGCATATTTCTCTATAACAGAAATTATATTAAATAAAATCATGCTCAGAAATTCGACAGAAACTCATGATCTGACCTAAAGACATACCTGACCAACTATAATTTTTACAGCATGTACAGACATCCAGAAATCAGGAAATCATAGAACAGAGATTAAATACATATTTCTATAGAAAATAGATGAACTTGACGGAAGGGTTCTGCCATCAATATGGGTTAACGGCACAGTCTGTTGCCGTCAACTCAAGAACTTGGCGGCAACAAGGTTGCGTAAATCTTCTGTCTGCAGAAAAGTGCAGACCGAACTCATTAAAAGAGAGAATTTGTGGTTCCAGGACAAGAAAGAAAATTCGTAAAAATACTCTAACCCTAGGGGACATGTCTAGGGATGATACCTCTAAGCTACTTGCCTGGAATAAAATATCTAAAGATTCAATTTGGCGATGAAGCCCTCCTCGGCCAAGCCAAGAAGGTGTCTCTTCCAACTCAAAATCCGGTCTTCACGCTTGAATAGATGGTTCTCCGGAGTCGGGGAAGCTTCTTCACCTCCAGGAGCACCCTTCAGTCGAAGAAGATCACCGGAATAGCCTCCCAAATGCTGGATCTAGCCTCACAAAGCTATGACTTTTCTCACAACCGAACCCTAGAATTTCCTCTAAACCAAAAGACCTAGCCTAGCCGAAATACATAGGTTATATAGGGTTAAGAGTTGGGGTGCACCTAGCATTAGAATTTCTAACCGTTGGGATTGGGTTTCCTAAACAGGTTCCAGAGAAATGCAGCCGTTTCAGATCTAGAATCCCAAACACAGCCGGAGAAGTAAACGGCCTCTTTGCTGCCGTTAACAAGAAGTAGACGTCAATCGATCTAGACGTCTATATCCTCTGGCCATGCAGTCAACGGCACACATGTTGCCGTCAACCTGCCCTTAACGTCAAGGGATGTTGACGTTAACTGGGATTTCGGGCAGAACTTAAATACATCAGACAAGCACACATGCACAGAAATAAATAAACATACTATGTACAGAAAATAAGTAAATACCATATGCACAGAATTAAATAAACATAATATGAATAAAATTTGAGGGCCTTACACCCTCTCTCCCTAAAAGAAAACTTCGTCCTCGAAGTTAGAACGAAAATACTAACTAAACAATTGGGGATACTTCTTCTTCATAGCATCCTCAAGCTCCCTTGTAGCCTCCTCCCGTGAGAAATTCCTCCATAAAACCTTCATGGATGCAATACTCTTGTTCCTGAGGTGCTGAACCTTCTGATCTAGGATAGCTACTGGTAACTCTACATACGACAAATCTGGCTGAATCTCCACTGGCTCGTGACTAATGACATGTGTCGGATCTCTCACATATCTCCTGAGCATAGACACGTGGAAAACTGGGTGTACACTCTCTAGAGCTGGGGGTAAAGCTAGCTCATATGCCACACTACCCATCCGCCTAAAAATCTCAAACGGGCCAATGAATCTCGGGCTCAACTTGCTATGCCTGCCAAACCTAACCACACCTCGGGTAGGCAAAACCTTGAGAAATACATGCTCACCAACCTCGAACTCTTAATCCTTCCTTTTGTTGTCGGCGTAGCTCTTCTACCTATCTTGCACTGCAACCAACCTCTACCTGATAAGCTGAATCTTATCCGAAATCTCCTGCACCAACTCTGGACCACCCAACTGCCTATCACCTGCCTCCTCCCAGCACAAAGAAGATCTACAGGGTCGCCTGTATAGAGCCTCAAATGGAGCCATGCCGATGCTCGCATGAAAACTGTTGTTGTAGACAAACTCCACAATAGGTATATGACGCTCCCAATCGCCCTTCCAATCAAGCACGCACGCTCTCAACATATCCTCGAGCGTCTAGATCGTCCTCTCAGACTGACCATCTGTCTGAGGGTGAAACACCGAACTAAGCTTCAGTTGGGAACCCAAAGCCTCCTGAAGACCCTGCCACAACCTTGATGTAAACCGCGGGTCTCTGTCCGAGATAATGGACTTCGGCACACCATGCCACTTCACAATGCTGCCAACATACAACCTAGCCAAACGCTCCAAGGACTGTTTCTTCTTCATGGGCAAGAAATGAGCAGTCTTGGAGAAATGATCTACAATCACCCAAATCGAGTCATTGCCCTTGGCTGATCTGGGCAAACCCGTCACAAAATTCATGGTGATTGCTTCCCACTTCCACACTGGTATCTCCATCTTCTGCATAAGGCCCGATGGTCTCTGATGCTCGGCCTTTACCTGCTGACACACTAAACATCTGGACACAAACTCAGCCACATACTTCTTCATGCCAGACCATCATAAAGATCTCTTCAAGTCCTGGTACATCTTGGTGTTGCCTGGGTGAATGGAGAACCTCGACCTGTGAGCTTCTGTAAGTACACGCTCACGAACATCTACAATATCAAGGACACATACTCGGTGCTGAAATCTAATGACATCGTCCTCATCTTGAGCAATGCCTGCCTTGCCTACCATCTTCTGAAGCCTAGGATCAGCTCTCTGCTGCTCGATCACCTCGTCTAGAACCGTAGATTGGATAGAGAACTGAGCCATGAAAGCCTGACACAACTGTGGCTCTAACTCAGTCATAGCACATGCCACATCCTCAAGCATCTTCCAATCCTTCTGAAGTAGTTACCTCTTCCTGCTGAGCGCATCCGCCACGACATTCACCTTCCCTGGATGGTACTGAAGCTCGAAGTCATAGTCCTTGAGAAACTCAATCCGCCTTCTCTGCCATAGGTTCAACTCCTTCTGAGAGAAAAGATACCTCAGACTCTTGTGGTCAGTGAACACCTCAAACTTGACACCATAAAGATAGTGTCTCCAGATCTTCAATGCATGAACCACAACCGCTAACTCCAAATCATGGGTCGGGTAGTTACGCTCATGCTCCTTTAACTGGCAAGAAGCATAGTCAACTACCTTACCATGCTGCATCAACACACAGCCAAGGCCTATCTGAGAAGCATCAGAATCGATAGCATAACCCTCTGCACCACTAGGCAAGATCAACACGGGTGCAAATGTAAGCCTCGCCTTCAGCAACTGGAAACTGCTCTCACAATCATCAGAGCAAACATACGTCAACCCTTTCCTAGTTAGGTTAGTCAAAGGTGAGATGATAGATGTAAAGCCTTCAATGAATCGCCTGTAATAGCCTGCTAACCCAAGAAAACTATTGATCTCCGATGGTGTTCTTGGAGTCTCCCACTCTAACACTGCCTAAACCTCTGCCGGATCAACAACAACTCCAGCGCCTGAGATAACATGCCCAAGGAAATGAACCTCACGCATCCAGAAGTGGCACTTGCTGAACTTAGCATACAGCTTGTGCTCTCGGAGAACCTCCAGAACTATCCTCAGATGCTCATGGTGTGTAGCCTCATCAAGAGAATAGACTAACACATCATCTATGAACACCACTACAAAGCTATCCAAATATGGTCTAAACACCCTGTTCATGAGATCCATGAATGTTGTAGGGGCGTTAGTCAGACCAAATGGAAGCACAAGGAACTCATAGTGTCCATAACGGGTTTTAAAGCAGTCTTGGACACATATTCTCCCTTAATTCTCAACTAGTGATAGCCGAACCGTAGATCTATCTTGGAAAACACAGATGCATTCTGCAGCTGATCGAATAAATCATCAATCCGCGGCAAGGGGTACCTGTTCTTCACTGTCACCTGATTGAGCTTCCTATAGTCGATGCGCAGCCTGAGGGAACCATCTTTCTTCTTCACGAATAGTAGAGGTGCACCCCATGGTGACACACTAGGGCGAATGAACCCCTTATCTAGCAAATCCTGCAACTGCTTCCTCAACTCGGCTAACTCCGCAGGTGCCATCCGATATGGAGCCTTAGAGATAGGAGAGGTGCCTAGAAGCAACTCTATGATGAACTCTATCTCCTTTGCTGGTGGCAATCTAGAAAAATCATCAGGAAACACGTTTGGAAACTCCTGCACTACCTCAATCTCCTCAAGGGCAGGTGACTGATCGGCCTTAGGGACTAAGACCACACTGGCAAGAAATGCGTCACAACCCTTGTTCACCATCTTCATTGCCTTCATGGCGGAGATCACAAACCTTCCTGCTAAGTTCCTTGGAAACATATGTGTGAACTCATCCTCATCAAGAATACGGAAAGTAATCTTCTTCCCTCTGCAATCCACCAAGGCATAGTGCTCCTCAAGCCAATCCAGACCAAGTATGGCATCATAGTCCTTCATCTTGAGCAAGTAGAAGCACCCGAACAAGTCTCGGTCCTCAATGCACACAGGTAAAGATGGAATGCACTTCCTAATTGCTACCGTACCTGCCGGTGTGTGCACAGACAAAGGGACTTCTAACTCCTCTGCCTCAACTCCAGACTCTGCTGCTAACTGCTTGGCAAACCGCTCGGAAATGAACGAGTGTGTAGCACCCGTATCAAATAACACTCGAGCATGCACACCCATGACTAAAATCGTACATTCCGTGATGTTCTCAGTCTACTCTGCATCCTCTCGAGCTAGTGCAAACACTCGAGCTTGGGCCCGAGGCCTTCCCGGTCTCCCTATCACTGGTGTTGTTGCCGCTGCCGCTGCTGGGGCTGGCTCTCATCTCTGAACACTCTGTTGAAGTCTGGGGCAATATCTGATCTGGTGCTCGGTGCTGCCACTCTTTAGACACTTCCCCGCTAGCTTCCAACACTCGGTGCCGCCGTGTGCCCTTCCACAGTGAGGACACATCTTCTTGTCGCTAGGCCTGAAGCTGGGGGACTGTGGTGTAACCTCCTGTTGACTAGAAGCCGCTACTGGACGCTGCGGTGACTGGTACACTGCCTTCTTCCTATCCTGCCTCTGGAAAGGTGGCGCTGACCTCTTTTGAGCTGCCCTCTTCTCTTCAATATATTGCTCCATCTCACTCTCTTGCCTGCATGCTGCGTTGAGAGCCTCGTCTAAAGTGCGATGGTCAAAAGCAACTAGCCTCGACCTAATTGATGGTTTCAGCCCCATCACAAACTTCTTGGCCTTCCTGCGCTCATCAGCAACTATATGTGGAGTATATTTGGAAAGCTCGGCAAGCCTGGCCTCATACTCCAAGACAGTCATGGAGCCCTAAGTGAGAGAGAGAAACTCCTGCTCCATCTTGACCTGGATGTGCTCGGGGATAAACTTGGCCCGAAATAGCCTCGTGAAGTCACCTCAATGGCACCATCCTCGTACCTGGTACGTAGTATGGAGGCCCACCAAACATTGGCTCTCTCCTACAAAACACAACCTATAAGCACCATCTAAATAAAAAAAACTTAACCTTATACAAGTACATCTACTCTAAGTACCTGTAGTATGTAAGTAGCCAGGCTGATTTTGTCCTCTTCCACACACCTGATGGCCCGGAAGATCTTCTCCACTTCCCTCATCTAGCTCTCTGCCAAGAGGGGCTGACTCCCCCCCTTAAAAGAAGGCGGAGCCATCCTCTTAAACCTCTCCATGATGGACGGACCACCATGGCCATGCTCCTGAGGAACTGGAGCTGGAGCCTGAGCCTAATGTAACAAGGAATACATAAGCAACACATAAACAATCATGCATTCAACAAAACATACTACTCCCTATTTAACAACTCTAACATGTGCCTGCAACTGAGCCTGCAGTGCCACCTGAGTCTATACCTGGGTCTGCATTACCTAAACCAGGCCTTGCATGAACAGGCCATAATCCACAGGTGGTGGTGGAGGGAGTACTGTGGGACCCTGGGGTGCTGCAGCCTGCTGCTCACCCCTCGCCTCACGCCTCTGCTCGTCATCCCGAGCCTGAGCACCATGCCTACCACGGCTCGCCATAGCCTGAAAAACAATTAACTTAGTTAGAATCTAAGTTACTTAGTACTAACCATTTCTTAACTATATTTAATTCATTATTAGATATTTTCCACATATATGGACTAATTCTCTAAAGACTTTGAAATATTGTGTAGATGATGGCTTATTCATGTACACTCTCAACCTGTTGCTCTGATACCAATCTCTATAATGACCCTTTTTATTCCGGTATGATTATACCAATCCACATTGATACAAAGGGCGCCGTCACAGTGGGACATTTATCCAACACAACACAGTAGGTCGAGATGTACATAAATAACAAAAGAGAGTACATCGGAAATATAAGACATTCTTATTCCATCATCTTTCACATATTCCACAATCTATATAGTAGCAATGTAAATAACAGATGTTCACAATTATACAAGTCCATAAAATACTGACATTGTTCACATGCTAGTAAAAGAAAAGTAGACTAAACAAGTGATCTCCTCAAGTACAGCTACTCCTCTCGCTCGGAGTCGCTCCTCACTATGTCCTCCTCTAGCACGGGGACACCTGTCTCACCTGTATATTAAGGCAAGTATGAGTCTTCCAAAAGGACCCAGCAAGCAACCTATTGGCACATCCTTACACATATCACACACATGCTATTCTTTTAAACAATAAGAGAAGTACATGGCACATGCTTCATGTCAATTAAGCAAATGTACACGAATAACCTATAACATGTGTTCTACACATGATAATTAACCTGATTCATTATGTCAATTTAAATTCACATCATTTCATAATTCTACACAATTTAATCATGAAATTATGCACATACTAACTAACAATCCTAGCATGATATCTAACATTTTTCACATGCTCTTATAATGCATATCCACATCTTTTGCTTGCTAGTTTAACATAAATAAATCTTATTCACATGGTTCCACATCTTTTCACATGATAACACATTTACACAACACTATCACATGATCACATTGCACATTTATACACTTTTCACACTTTTACACTTTAATTGTCGTGACACATAGTCCGAACCACCATAAAGAAGAACATACATTCACATAACACATACCCGTCACCTAGGCAATATAGTCACGAATCTTGGTAACTGCGCAGAACCGGGAGAAGCCCATCCACCCTAACCAGTGGTACTTGTCCACCTCCAGGATTTCATCCTGATGCCCATAGGATATCACATACACAATGAGCATTCTCATAGGGACTTTTCTACAGCATGACTCTACATCCTTCTATGGTAGCAGTGTCAATTTCAGCACATGATCACTTAAACACATTTTCTCACTTAATCACATGATTAACATTATTTACATGCACTAATTGATCCATTCATATGCACATCTTTCAAACATATAAATCTCAGTTTACAGAACTTAACATGACTATTTCATAGTGACAATTAAATCATAACAGTACCTAAACATGTTGCTAATCACTGGAATTTACATTTTTTAAATCAAACATGTTTAACATGGCTTTAACACTTTTAAAAATGCAAACAGCACCTACGAATATCAAGACACTACGAAATTTTAATTACAAACCCTACACAAGTAATATGTCATATGACTATTTTTTTCAGAATTTTCGCAATAGTAAAAGTATTTTTAACATTTAATACATGTTTTATGAAATTTTGACAAGATATTTCCTTTAGCATGATAGATAGCAAAACAGTCAATTCTCACAGGTTTACATCATGCAAACAGTAACCCTAAGTTCATGAAAATAATCTACAATAGTAACATGCATCAAAACTATTTATTCATAATTTAACCTTGTCAATTCATGCATATTTCTCCATAACAGAAATTATATTAAATAAAATCATGCTCAGAAATTCGACAGAAACTCATGATCTGACCTAAAGACCATACCTGACCAACCATAATTTTTACAGCATGTACAAACATCCATAAATCAGGAAATCACAGCACAAAGATTAAATACATATTTCTGCAGAAAACAGATGAACTTGACGGCAAGGGTTTTGCCATCAATATGGGTTAACGGCACAGTCTGTTGCCATCAACTTAGGAACTTGGTGGCAACAAGGTTGCCGTCAATCTCTTGTCTGTAGAAAAGTGCAGACCAAACTCATAAAAAGAGAGAATTTGGGGTTCCAAGACACGAAAGAAAATCCGTAAAAATACTCTAACCCTAGGGGACATGTCTAGGGATGATACCCCTAAGCTACTTGCCTGGAATAAAATCTCTAAAGATTCAATTTGGTGATGAAGCCCTCCTCAGCCAAGCCAAGAAGGTGTCTCTTCCAACTCCAAATCCGGTCTTCACGCTTGAATAGATGGTTCTTTGGAGTCAGGGAAGCTTCTTCACCTCCAGGAGCACCCTCCAGTCGATGAAGATCGTCGGAATAGCCTCCCAAACACCGGATCTAGCCTCACAAAGCTCTGACTTTTCTCACAACCGAACCCTAGAATTTCCTTTGAACCAAAGGACCTAACCTAGCCGAAATACATAAGTTATATAGGGTTAAGAGTCGGGGTGTGCCTAGCATTAGGATTCCTAACCGTTGGGATTGGGTTTCCTAAATAGGTTCTGGAGAAACGCAGCCGTTTCAGATCTGGAATCCCAAACACAGCCAGAGAAGTAAACGACCACTTTGCTGCCGTTAACAGGAAGTAGACGTCAATCGATCTGGACGTCTATATCCTCTGGCCATGCTGTCAACGACACATATGTTGCCATCAACCTGCCCTTAACGTCAAGGGATGTTGACGTTAACTGGGATTTCGGGCAGAACTTAAATATATCAGACAAGCACATATGCACAGAAATAAATAAACATACAATGTACATAAAATAAGTAAATACCATATGCACAAAATTAAATAAACATAATATGAATAAAATTTGAGGGCCTTACACCCTCTCCCCCTAAAAGAAAACTTCGTCCTCGAAGTTTGAACGAAAATACTAACCAAACAATTGGGGATACTTTTTCTTCATAGCATCCTCAAGCTCCCATGTAGCCTCCTCCCTTGAGAAATTCCTCCATAACACCTTCACGGATGCAATACTCTTGTTCCTGAGGTGCTGAATCTTCCGATCTAGGATAGGTACTGGTTGCTCTACATATGACAAATCTGGCTGAATCTCCACTGGCTCGTGACTAATGACATGCGACAGATCTCTCACGTATCTCCTGAGCATAGACACGTGGAAAATTGAGTGTTCGATTATAAGAAGTGCCTTCTGCAAGTTGATGTAGAACGCCGGTGGGGAAGATGGCTCCGGTTCTGGGCGATCTCCTCCTCCTATGGTGCTCAGGCAATCCTCCTCACGACCCCAACTAATGGTAAACTCATCCCTAAGGGTTTTGGGAAGAGTATTTAAGCGGTTAGAGTTGTTTGGTAGTCCAAATATAACTAGGAGGTAAGGGCTGCGATTTTGGGTTGATTCCTTCCTCCTTTGAGCAATTCCTCTCCCAATTAGAGTGTGTGAGGCTTTAGGAAACTTCATACCATGGCTAGGCACAAATTTGAGTTGCTATGTAAGGCTAATTGCTTTAGGATTTACCCTAATTGACTCTTCCTATTTTCTGCTCAAATAGGGTTACAATTTCTATGGTATTTTCTTACTTGATTTGAGTTTTGGGACAGAAGTTGCCCATGAGTCCAAATCTGATAGTGGGCTATCAATACATGTTGCTTGAAGTCTCTCCAGCATTTTTAATTAAATTTATGATCTCATTGTGTCACGCCCTGACATTTTGCAGTGGAATAAATATCGAGATCCGTGAACGATACGAATATAAGTATCACAGTCGATTAACGTAGAGTCACAACTAAATATAATAACAGATTTGAGAAAACGATATTTCCAATTAAATACTCTTTATTTCATTCCATTCAACTAATTAAACCGTACATCCGTCGAACCAACTAAAGGGTCCATTATTCAAATATAAACTCCATGAAAATGTTTCACTATTACATAAGCTACTCAAACATCTACTCCTAATCTTTCAACTCCTCGTATGATGGGTACTCTTCACTCATGCTCTGTCCCATCGTAGTCCACACGATCCTCCTCACTATCTGAAATGGACAGGATGATAGGGTGAGCAAACTAGCCCAGTAGGATTTACATCTCAATGTGCGGGCACTAATATACACGATTAACATTTTAAATGAGTAGGATCTAAACATGAACATGATGACTATGCATGCATTTCTAACAAGTCAAATAGCTGAGTAGAATGAATATCATAAAAAAACAAATACTGACTTCCATATGCATTGGACAGGTAATTCAAGAATAGAATCGTATCACAAGGACTGACCATATTCACACAGATATCACATGTTCACATGATCAGATGTATCATAACAAACTTATCATATCAAACGAAGGTACATTCACACAAATCTTGCACACATACTAGTTCCATGCCAAGCACCACAAGTCCATACTCCCGTGGTTAATAAGTACGATGGGGCGCTCCTCCCCAGGATCAGATAGGGCCCTTATTGCACAAGCATTGGTCAAATGGACTGAAGTCGCACATTGTGCCGATCAAACATATACATATTATGGCCACAAATTTCCAATAACAAGCTCATAGTATTAGGGACATGATCATTCATAGAGTTCAAGGTATGACAAAAGCTCAAGAGATCAATTGGACAGTATGACGACGTATCTTATGTTTCATAATTCCTTAATGCCTTGACAAGAGGATGACTAATGACACAACGTACACGGTACAAGTGCTCTGTATCTCCAGGGTACTTCATGGTACAACCAGCTCGGTCTCTATGAGGGAATCGATAGAGTACGGAGACTTACGTAGGTCTTAGGGAAAATGTCGCTAGTCTGCCAATACAGAATGACTGGCAGAGAGCTTCCAATTCCCCAAGAGGGGTGTGCCTAATCGTGCAAACATGTAAGTGTTGTGTCACCGAACTTTCCTAATCATGCGTGCAATGGATGAACCAAATATGGAAACCTCGAAAAGCATGTAAATAAGGAAAGTCCCCATGCAATAAGCAAGTAACATAGTAGGAAAGCTTAAACTAAGTGAGTCCATTCTAATATGTATTCTCCACAGATTCATATCACATTCTTATTATGACAATTTCATATCAAGCTAGATCACAAGATGATAATCAAATGAACATAATATCATTCACTTCCTAATACACATTAGAATCATATTCATGTCATTATAATTTTCAAATGGGTTGATTACTTTTAGGCCAATGCATCACTAAGTAACATAGTTACTGACTAAGCTAATATACATGTTTGACTGACTAACAGGAGGAATAATCTCGGGTCAGTCTTTGAATTGTGACGGGTTCAGACGTCGCCTTTCAAAGGACCATACACAGATAAATAAGAATCGGTATAAGGCACAACAAATCGCAATGGACCTTCCTGTTGCATTAAAATCGCGATAGGATAGATGGTCGCCTTTCTTATAGGAATCGATCACTGGATCGATTGCCTAACAGAATCGCAACGGTCTCGTCCACCGCATTCTGAACGCGATAGAATGATATGTCGTGATGACTCCTGAATCGCGACGCTTCCCTACGTCACGTTCATGCATGGTTTTCAAACTCCAAATATAAAAACTGTACGGAATCAGAGGGGCGGGAAAACTGTGAAATCGCCACGGCACATGCCGTCGCGTTCATGACAGGTCCAGAAACCAACGTGACACATAGTTTGAGGTGTCAGGGTTGACCAGTCAGGCAAAAAATCACGACAAAAGACTCGATCATCTTTTCCTGAATCACGATGTACCAGTACGTCACATCCATGCATGTAGAATAACGACGTCTGGATACGTCGCGTTCTTGGATCATACCCGAAAACGCAGAAGAACGTTACACCCTTCATGATAGACCTATAACTTGAAATCTAACGACATTTAGACAAAACTCTTAACATGAAAAACGACGAGGACAACTAATAGAAGAAGATTCATGTTTTGGGTTTGACCCAACTTAGCCTCGGTTTGCGTAAAATACAAGAAGAACATAAAAATCCCTAGACTTGTGCGACTTAGGGAAAATGCTTAATATGAAGAACATACTAGATGGAAATTGGGAAAAATTGATTTAAAACAATCTAGACATGATGCTCTTTCAAATGGTATAGGCTTTGTTTAGTTCTGGCCCGAGATCACCTACCTTTGAACGAATCTAAGAGATGCAAATGCCCAGGTCGATGCAGAGCAAGGTTGAGGAAGAAGCTCGGTCTTTCCCAGCCGTTCTCCTCTCCTCTTGATGCCCTAGCTTGCTCCTCACAACCCTAACGCAATGCCAAACTTTCCTTAAAAGTCTTGTGACGATCTCTTATAGTTTTAGGGTTTATTTCAAGTCCTAATGGGGCTAGGAAAAGGGGGTTGCGAATTCTGCATGGCACCTTCTATGTTTTGGGATTTCTTCTCCCAATTAGAGTGGCAATGGTATTAGGAAACACCCCCCTATGGCTGGGTCTGATTTTGATTGCCTTGTATGGCTAATCACCATTGTTTTAGCCCTAAATTACCCTTTCTTATTTTCTACATAATTATGGGTATGAAGTTTAGAGGTTTGTTGCTATTGGGTTTTTGATCTTTGGCCCATTTAGAGTTGTATTGGACCAATATGATTTAAATAGTTGATTTCCCACTTTGGGAGTTTAATCATGTCATTTGTTTTATTTTAATTCACCACTTTTATTTATTTACTATTTTCTTATATTTTAAATCATTAAATTTTTCGGGGTGTTACATCCTCCCCCACTTAAAAAAAATTTGGTCCCCAAATTTATACATAATGATATAGTATCGTACTTGAGAATAGTTCTGGGTGGTTTTGCTTCATTCTTTCATTCGTTTCCCAGGTAGCATTTGTAACTCCGTCTCGACTCCATTGGACCTTTACCATAGGTATAGTACGATTCCTGAGTCGTTGTAACTTCCGATCCAGTAGCTTAATCGGCTTCTTTTCATAGGTCAGGTCTTCCCGAATCTCCAAGTCCTCATGACTAATCACATGATCGGCATTGAATAAATACTTCCTCAGCATGGATATGTGGAATACATTGTGCACGTTTGCCAGTTGTGGAGGTAGTGCAAGTCTATAAGCCACCTGACCAACCCTCTCCAGTATTTCAAAAGGGCCGATAAATCTGGGACTCAATTTCCCCTTGATCCCAAATCTTTGAATTCCTCTTGAAGGTGAGACCTTCAAGAAAACATGGTCGCCCACTTGGAATTCCAGCTCTCTCCTTCTTTTTTCTACATAACTCTTTTGCCTTGATTGTGCTATCTTCAGACGTTCCCTGACGATCTGATCCTTCCTGACAGTCACTTTGATTAAGTTGGGTCCAACCCATTGGTTCTCTCCAACCTCCTCCCAACAAAGGGGTGATCTGCAACTCCTGCCATATAAGGCTTCAAACAGTGCCATTTTGATACTTGCCTGGTAGCTATTGTTGTATGCAAACTCCATTAGGTACAACTGATCATCCCATTGTCCTCTAAAATTTAGCATAAGAGCACGAAGCATGTCCTCCACAATTTGATTGGTTCTCTCAGTTTGTCCATCAGTCTGCGGATGGAAGGCAGTGTAAAAATTTAGTTTGGTACCCATTGCTGCTTGTAAACCCTTCCAGAAGTGTGAAGTAAATTTAGGGTCCCAATCAGATATTATAGTAGATGGAACCCCATGCAATCTAACTAACTCTTTAACATAAAGTGCAGCCAACACATCTACTGACCATGTGCTCTTAATCGGTAAGAAATCAGCTGACTTAGTCAATCGATCAACTATTACCCATATTGCATCCATACCACCTCTTGTCTTGGGTAATCCCATGATAAAGTCCATGCCGATGCTATACCACTTCCATTCCGGAAATTCTAGTGGTAGTAATCCACCGGCCATTCGGAAATGCTCAGCCTTGACTTTCATGCATGTTCAATAATATGCCACATGGTCGGCCACATCCCTCTTCATATTCGGCCACCAATAAGACCTTTTCAAGTCCTGGTACATCTTCGTTGATCTAGGATGAATTGTGTACTTCGACTGATGGGCTTCATTTAACAACCATTTCTTGAGTTCCCCATGATCAGGGACACATGTTCTGCTTCAGAATAGTATTCTCCCATCAGATGCCAGAAAGAAATCCAGTCTTTGTTCTAGCTTTTCTCTAATCTCAACTAAGAAGGGATCCTCTTCTTGCTTCTCCATGTTTTCAGTTAGCAGATCGGAGTGTATTTGGATATTAGAAATCAACACTTGTTTCTCCTTCTTTCCCATGTCTAAATTCAGACTTGCGAATTGTTCCAGTAGCTTCCATTCGCCGAGCATCATACTAGCTAGCATAGCTCCTGGTTGTCTATTTAGAGCATCTGCCACTACATTGGCTTTTCCTGGGTGATATTGAATGGAAAAGTCAAAGTCTTTGAGATATTCTAACCACCTTCTTTGTCTCATGTTAAGCTCCTTCTGTGAGAATAAATATTTCAGACTCTTGTGGTCAGAAAAGACTTTGAATTGCTCACTATAAATGTGGTGCCTCCAAATTTTCAGAGCGAACACTACGGCTTCTAACTCCAGATCATGCACAGGGTAATTTACTTCGTGGATCTTCAATTGTCTTGAGGCATATGCTATTACCCTTCCTTGTTGCATTAAGACACATCCCAGATCTGTTCCCGAAGCATCTGAATAAATTTCAAATCCTCCCTCTTCAGTGGGTAAGGCGAGGAGAGGAGCACTAGTCAGACACTTCTTCAAGCTATTAAGGCTCTCTTCACATTTATCGGTCCACACAAATGGATTTTCCTTCTGGGTCAGCTTGGTTAATGGCACTGCAATCTTTGAGAAATCCTTTATAAATGTTCGGTAATATCCTGCTAATCCGAGAAAGCTCCTGATCTCTATGATGCTTGTCGGTCTTTCCCACTTCAACATAGCTTTTACTTTTGATGGATCAACAGTGATACCATCCTTGGTTACCACGTGCCCCAAAAAGGATACCTCCTCAAGCCAGAACTCACATTTACTTAGCTTGGCATACATTTATTCTCCTTCAGAATTGGCAATGCAATCCTCAAATGTTCCTCATGCTCTTCTTTTGTTTGGAGTAGATCAGTATATCATCGATGAATACTACCACAAATTTATCAAGATATGGGCGATAAATGCTATTCATTAGCTGCATGAAAAATGTAGGGGCATTTGTTAGTCCAAAAGGCATAACAATGAATTCATAATGCCCGTATCTGCTTCAGATGGCTGTTTTGTGTATATCTTCTCCTTTGATCCTCAATTGATGATAGCCGGATCTGAGATCTATCTTAGAGAAATATTTAGCTCCAGACAGTTGATCAAATAATTCATCAATCCTTGGCGGGGGTATTTGTTCTTGATTGTTAATTTATTCAGTTGCCTGTAATCTATACATAGCCTCATCGACCATCTTTCTTCTTGACAAAGAGGACAAGTGCACCCCATGATGATGTGCTTGGTCGGATAAATCCTTTCTCCAGCAGTTCCATTAGTTGCTCTTTTAATTCCTTTAGTTCTGCGGGGGACATTCTATATGGTGCCCTAGATACTGGTGCTGCTCCAGGGATCAACTCAAAGGTAAAATCGACCTCTTGCTCAGGAGGGATTACTGACAAGTCTTCGGGAAAGACATCAATGTACTCGCTGACAATATGGATGTCCTCAATCCTGACTTCCTTCTTTGCGGTGGTAACAGTAGCTAGAAAGGCCATACAACCTTTCCTCATCATCCTTTTGGCTTGTAGTGCAGAGATGAGGGACAGTCTCCTGCGGTTTCTATCTTCTGAGAACACTAGCTTTGGGTGATGACTAAATGTTACCTGGCTTTTCTTACAATTGACACTAGCCCCATGTTCAGACAACCAATCTACTCCTAGTATCACATCATAACCCTCCATGTCCATGCATATTAAATTTGCAGGTAGATTTTGAGTTTCGATCAACACTTCACTAGATGGCAAATGGTTTCTAAGATTGGTGCCAGGACCAATGGGGGTTGACACAACTATTCCGGATTTCATTGGGATGAGTTTTACAGGCAAGGTGTCAACAAAAGTTTGAGATATGAAGGAATGTGTAGCTCCCGTGTCAAATAGAACAAATGCATAACGGGAAAGAATAGTAAGTGTACCTTCACCACACCTCCTTCTTCCACAGCTTCAGGCTCCTAAATAGCTTGTGTGACGACCCTCATTATACCGATATGGTTATACCAACCCACGTCGGTATAGCAAGCGTCATCACAGTGGGACATTTACCCAAACGATACAAACAGCTGAGACACGCGAATATACAACAGAGTAGCGGAAGTAAAAGACAACTGTCTTCATTCATTCATCATTTACATTAAACATACATGAAATTTGCAATTAACATTAAGAGCTAAAAGTTCAACATAATTTAAATTGTTGAAAATTTAATACATGGATGTCCACAATAATGCCTTTTCCATGATAAACTAATACAATATTCAAGTTCTTACATACTATGAAAACACAAAAGGGGTACACTGCTCCAACAATCTAAACTCCGCGCTTGGAGTCCGTCTCTACCGTCTCCTCCACGGGAGTCTCGTCAACGTCTATACCTGTACGCCGAAGCAAGAAGTGAGTCTTAAAGACTCAGCAAGCAACACTACTCATAACATACACGTATAAGTCATAGCGGTTTCTACATGCACATTCATAATTTCAACATATGGCATGCTAGTCATTTGAAAGTTGCAACCTATCATGAAGTTCTACAATTTAATACATGGATCATGCTTTCAGATTTCTAAGAATAAAACTTACCTATCACATGCTCTCTATTCAATTTACTCGTGGAATTTTGCCTTTAAAGAACCAAGACATGAGAGCTACCAACATGAACACTGTGCATATATGAAGGGAAAACACAACTAGCATGGATTTACATGTTCCTAAGCACACACATAGACATTTTCACATGCTTTAAGTTGCTGGTTTCACATGGTTTAATGGCTGTAAACCTACACATGAGAGCTACAATGTTGTTTAAAACATACCATGTGAACAACCAATCATGCTATTTTGTACACGTGCTCATCAATTATCCCTAACATGGATTCTAGACATTTTCGCACATATAAACATGATGATAACAACATGAAATTACTGATTTCACATGGTTTCAGATTTGTCTCACATGGATTTCAATGTCATATTCTCACATTTTTAGTTTCACATTTTCTTTACACAAGTTTCCAATTCACATGGTTGCACTTTGCACATACACATTTCACATTGTTCACATACACATTAACATATGAACACATACACATTACACATTACACATTCACATTTTAGGTGCCGTGACACATAGTCCAAACCACCAAAGAAGGACATATACACATCACATTACACATAGATGCCATCTAGGCATTACAATGGTGACTCTTGGACTGCGCAGACCGGGAGAACAAGTCTCCACCCTGACCAGTGGTACTTGTCCACCTCAGGATTTCCCCCTAATGCCCTTAGGGTCACTTACACATTGAACTTTCTCAGGGGGACTTTTCCCTGATACAGTTCCACTGCCCTCTACGGAAGCAGTGTCACATTGGCACAGTTACACATTTACACATTTTACCGATTTTACACATGGTTTTACACATATCACTTTTCATCCCATTCACTTTCTCACTCACATGCATATCTCTGTTTTCCTGACATGACACTACATATTTCAGGAGTTTAACACACAGTAAATTCACCAATCAGGTTGGGTTTAAATGATATCTAATCACTTTATGATGACATGCATAAATTTTTACATTTCACATGGAAAAAGTGCGTAACTCCTTATATATTAGTCCAAATGACCTGGAAATTTAACCACATGCTATTTTCGGGTTCAAGATCATACCTTCAATGTTTCATATTTTTCTGAGGTAAATAGAATTTACAGAAAATCAAATACCTATTTAGCATGCCATTCATAATTTAAGTTGACATGGAGTTTAACACCATCATACATTTTTGCCACTTACTGTCTGAACCCTAACATGCCCATAATCATAGAATTTCTTCAGAGTTTTCTGAGCAACATACCATTTTCTCAAGGTTTTATAACCCTACACATGCTTTTCTAAATTCAATTTCAGAAAGCGTAATAATTCAGATAAGCATGGAGAATTTTCCAAAATTTCCGAACAGAGACTAACTGTTATATGCATGATCTGAAAATACAGAATTACCCTAAATCATACAACCATAGATCGATCACAACAATTCTTTCTTGCATGCCTTTTTATTTACCGAACCGAAATTAATAGCAATTTATGCAAGCATGGACAATTTATCAAAATTTGAGTACACATATACTGATCCACTAACTTCATGATCTGACAAAACTTAGGGCACTCAGACTAGTCCTAATCATAAAACATGGATTGGCAAGATCACCAACAAATCATGCTTGAAATTTCATGGGATAATAATCTCTAACATTCACCACCACACATCATGACTCATCCACACACCACATTTACCAGTATACATAGTGTATAGGGTTACCATATATCCTCATCACGGAAACCCATCGAAAATAGTAGTAGAGGAGAGAACAGGCTTCTGTTCTGTCCTGAAGAACTAGACGTCAAGCTCTGGCCTCAAAAGGAGGTTAACGCATGATCGCTTGCCGTTAAGTTCAAGTCTGTGCAAAACACAGACCCGAGCTCTCAAGTTGGGGTGAATTTGGGGGTCAAGGACACGAAGAAAAATACAAAAAATGTTAAAACCATCCTAGACTCATACGGGAACCTTATGGTAGGGTCACTTGCCTCTAGAAAATGCTCCAATGGATCTAAATGCTCGGAGAAGCTCTCCTTGGGCCGTCCCAGAAGTGCAGAAATGTCCTCCAAGATCTCCTTCCTCCGGGCTTGGATGATCTCCACAGCAAGAAATGTCGGGGAGGCCTTCCTCGATGATCCCTCTAGCCTCCAGTTGCAGTAGAACGCCGGACAAAGCTAGAAGTTCGGATTTTGGGCTGCAAAGATGGGGTTTTTCTCACAGTCCGAAATAGGGTTTTCTCCTCTTGTTTCTCTCTTGCAAAAGGGTGAAGAGAGGGTTGGGGAGCAGATTCGGGTTTAGACATATGGGAGAGGCTTCTCTCCCACTCACAGGGTGACAAGATGGCTCTCAGAGCCGTTGGGGACAGCTCCCAATGGGTGAGCTACCTTGTTTCCGGAATTTCTGGCTCTGCAACGCATGCAGGTCAGAGAATCGGCGTCCACATCATTAAACGCCAGGATTAGTGTTGGCGTCCATGGGTGGACGCTAACACCTCATCGGCGGCTAGGGGTTGACGCCAATAGGGCCTTCGGCCAGAAGTTTAAAACATGCAGAAAACCATGCATGCCATGCATATATACATGCCATATGTACATGGTAGTGTATCCATACTATCACCATTCAATACATGCATTATTTACATCTAGTATAAATACATGCACACGTAATTTGTACTAATTAATGCGTACGTAAATATGTATAGACATACACAAGCACAAATATACACACACAAATAGAATAATGCGACGGAAATTCGAGGGCCTTACACCCTCTCCCCCTTAAAGAAACTTCGTCCTCGAAGTTAGAACGACACTACTCAAACAAAAGGGGATACTTCTTCTTCATCGCATCCTCAAGCTCCCAAGTAGCCTCCTCTCGTGAGAAGTACCGCCATAGGACCTTCACCGATGCAATACTCTTGTTCTGGAGATGCTGAACCTTCCGGTCAAGAATAGCTACTGGTTGCTCGACATACGAAAGATCTGGCTGGATCTCCACTGGCTCATGACTAATCACATGAGACGGATCTCGGACATACTTCCTGAGCATAGATACGTGGAATACAGGGTGAACGCTAGCCAAAGCTGGGGGTAATGCTATCTCATATGCCACGTTGCCCAAAAGTCTGAGAATCTCATATGGGCCAATGAATCTAGGGCTTAGCTTTCTATGCCTGCCAAATCTAACGACACCACGAGTAGGCGATATCTTCATGAAGACATGATCGCCAACCTCGAACACCAAATCCTTTCTCCTGTTGTCGGCATAACTCTTCTGCCTATCCTGTGCCGCAACAATCCTCTTCCTGATAAGCTGGATCTTATCCGAAGTTTCCTGAACTAACTCCGGTCCGATCAACTGCCTATCACCAGTCTTCTCCCAACACAACGGAGATCTGCAGGGCCTACCATACAACGCCTCAAAAGGAGCCATACCAATGCTAGCATGAAAGCTGTTGCTGTATGCGAACTCCACAAGAGGTAAATGACGCTCCTAATCATCCTTCCAATCCAGAACACACGCTCTCAACATATCCTCGAGCGTCTGGATAGTCCTCTCGGACTGTCCATCGGTCTGGGGATGAAACGCCGTACTGAGCTTCAGCTTCGAACCTAAAGCATCCTGAAGACCCTTCCACAACCTCGAAGTAAATCTCGGATCTCGATCCGAAATGATCGACTTCGGTACACCATGCAATCTAATGACACTACTAACATACAATCTAGCTAAACTCTCTACTGACTGCTTCTTCTTCATAGCCAAGAAATGAGCAGTCTTCGAGAATCTATCTAAAACTACCCAAATCGAGTCATTGCCCTTCTAGATCGAGGCAAACCCGAAACGAAGTCCATAGTGACAGCTTCCCACTTCCACACTGGGATATCCATCCTCTGCATAAGGCCGGATGGTCGCTGTCGCTCGGCATTCACTTGCTGACATACTAGACATCTAGACACATAATTCGCAACATCCTTCTTCATGCCGGACCACCAAAAAGATCTCTTCAAATCCTGATACATCTTAGTGTTACCGGATGAATAGAGAATCGCGATCTATGAGCCTCCGCTAACACATGCTCACGGACATCTACTAAATCAGGGACACAGACACGGTGCTGAAATCTAATCACACCGTCCTCATCATGAGCAATGCCCGCCTTACCACTAATTCTAGCAATCTGGGGTCGGCTTCCTGTTGCTCGATCACCTCATCCAAAACCGAGGATCTAAGGGATAGCTGAGCTACAAAAGCCTGACACAGCGATGGCTCTAACGCGGTCATAGAGTACGCCGCATCCTCCACATTCCATCCTGCTGGAGCGAAGACCTCTTCCTACTAAGAGCATCCGCTACGACATTCTCCTTTCCAGTGATACTGATGGTCGAAGTCATAGTCCTTCAAGAACTCAATCCATCTTCTCTGCCTCAGGTTTAATTCCTTTTGGGAGAAAAGATACTTCAAGCTCTTGTGGTCAGTAAACACCTCAAATCTGACACCATAAAGATAGTGCCTCCAGATCTTTAAGCATGAACCACTGCTGCGAGCTCCAAGTCATGAGTCGGATAGTTCTTCTCATGCTCCTTTAACTGACGAGAAGCATAAGCCACTACCCTTTCTTGCTACATGAGCACACAGCCTAAACCAATTTGAGACGCATCCGTGTAAATGGCAAAGCCCTCTAGACCACTAGGCAATACCAATACCGGAGCACAAGTAAGCTTAGCCTTCAATAGCTGGAAGCTACACTCACATGCCTCAGACCATACAAACTTCTCACCCTTCCTGGTCAGCTTTGTCAAGGGGGCGGCGATGGATGAGAAACCCTCAATGAATCGCCGATAGTAACCAGCTAACCCAATAAAACTACGAATCTCCGAAGGGGTCTTGGGAACCTCCCAATCCATAACTGCCTGGACCTTCGCTGGATCAACTGCAACACCAGCGCCGGAGATAACATGCCCGAGGAAATGAACCTCGCGCAACCAAAAATCGCACTTGCTGAATTTTGCATACAGCTTGTGCTCACGAAGAACCTCTAACACTAACCTCAAATGCTGACGGTGGGTGGCCTCATCCGGAGAGTAGACCAACACATCGTCAATAAACACTACGACAAAGCTATCTAAATAAGGCCTAAACACCCGGTTCATGAGATCCATGAACGCTGCAGGGGTGTTGGTCAATCCGAAAGGAAGAACCAAGAACTCATAATGTCCATAACGGGATCTAAATGCCGTCTTGGACACGTCCTCACTCCGAATCCTCAACTGATGATAACCAGATCACAAGTCAATCTTAGAAAAGACTGATGCATCTCGCAACTGGTCAAACAAGTCATCAATACGAGGTAAGGGATACCTGTTCTTCACAGTCACTTGGTTCAACTTCTATAGTCAATGCACAACCTAAGTGACCGTCTTTCTTCTTGACGAATAATACAGGTGCGCCCCAAGGGAAACACTAGGGCGAATAAATCCCTTATCAAGCAACTCTTGCAACTGCCTCCTCAACTCGGCTAACTCCGCAGGTGCCATCCGATATGGAGCCTTCGAGATAGGAGAGGTGCCCGGAAACAACTCTATGGTAAACTCTATCTCTCTATCCGGTGGCAATCCAGACAAATCATCAGGAAAGACGTCTGGAAAATCCTGCACTACCTCAATCTCCGCAAGAGTAAGTGACTCATCAGCCTCTGCTACTAACACCACGCTGGCAAGAAAAGCGTCACAACCCTTGTTTACCATGCGCATCGCCTTCATGGCAGAGATGACCATCTTTCTACCAGTTCCTTGGCAAGGGGTGAGAGAACTCATCCTCACCAGGAATGCGGAAAACAATCCTCTTCCGACGACAATCCACTAACGCATAGTGCTCCTCTAGCCAATCCAGACCAAGAATAGCATCATAGTCCTTCATCTTTAGCAAGAAGAAACACCCATCTAGGATTCTATCCTCAATGCACACAGGTAACGACGGAATGCACTTCCTAGTCGATACCGTACCCACAGGGGTGTGCACAGACAAAGGGACCTCTAACTCCTCAGACTCTACGCCTGACTCTAGGGCTAACTGCCTAGCGAACCACTCGGAAATGAACGAGTGAGTAGCACCCGTATCAAACAAAACCCGAGCGTGCACACCTAAAAGCAAAACCGTACCTTTGGTGACATGCTCCGCCTGCTCGGCGTCCTCGCGAGCTAAAGCAAACACTCGAGCTGGGGCTCGAGGCCTTCCTGGTCTTCCTGTAGCTGGCGCGGCTGCCGCTACTGCTGGCGCTCCACGCTGAGCTCCCTGCTGAAGTCTTGGGCTATCCTTGATCTTGTGGTCGCTGCTCCCGCACTTCAAGCATCTACCCGCTACCAACCAACACTCGGAACCACCATGTGTCTTCCCGCAATGGGGACACTCTTTCTTCACACCAGGGGAACGTATAGAAGGTACCTGAGAGTTGCTGACTCTCACGGATCGCTGCGGTGTCTGGTACACCATTTTCTTCTTATCCCGCCGCTGGAATGTCGCTGCCGGCCTCTTCTGCGAAGCCTTCTTTTCCTCTAGATATTGCTCCATTTCTCCCTCCTGCCTGTAGGCAGCACTGAGGGCCTCGTCCAATGTGCGGTGGTCAAACGCCACGAGTCTCGTCCGCAGTGATGGCTTGAGTCCCATCACGAATTTCTTCGTCTTCCTGCGCTCATCCTCTACGATATGCGGTGCATACTTAGAAAGTTTCGAAAACCTTGCCTCGTATTCCAGCATAGTCATGGAGCCTTGCGTCAGGGAGAGAAATTCCTGCTCCATCTTGTCCTGGATATGCTCTGGGACGAACTTGGCTCGAAAGAGCCTCACGAACGCGTCCCACGCCACGTCTACTGCTCCGTCCTCAAAGCGTGTACGTAATAGGAGGACCACCATACATCCGCTCTCTCCTGCAATACACCTTCATAAGCACCAACTGACAAATTCTAAATTAAGCAGAACATACAAACATACAAAATTAAAAGTCTACTGTAGCATGTAGGTGGCTAATGTCACCTTATCCTCATCAGGGCACCTGATGGCTCGGAAGATTTTCTCTGTCTCCCTTAACCAACTTTCTGCCATTAATGGATCACTCTCCCCCTTAAAGAGGGTGGGGTCATCCTCTTGAATCGCTCCATGATGGGAGGTCCACCATGGTCCTGAGCTAGTGCCTGAGCCTGCTACATCACAATCAAGCAATATACCATCAACATAATAAACATAAGCATTTAAAACAGACTATAATCATTTCATTAGTCTAACCTTAAACAGACTATAATCATTTCATTAGTCTACCTGAGCCTCCAACTGTGCCTGGAGTGCTGCCTGGGTATGAGCCTGCGTCTGCATGGCTTGCACCAGACCTTGCATGAATACTCCATAGTCCACAGGCGGCGGTGGGGAAGTACAGGACCTGCGGTGCTGGGGCCTGCTGCTCCGCCCGCTCGTCACGTCGCGGCTCGTCCTCACGGGCCGACGCTCCACCACGCCTACCTCTCGAAGCCATGGCTGTAATAAAATTTCAGCCACTATTAGAGCTAGGTTACTAAGTTTCCTAACCATTTCTTATCTATTTTCACTTCTTATTAGTGTTTTCTACACATGTGGACATACTTAGCATGCAATGAAGATGATGACTTAGGTATATTCATGTGCAATCTCAACCGGTCGCTCTGATACCAATCTCTCTGACGACCCTCATTATACCGGTACGGTTAAACCAACCCACGTCAGTATAGCAAGCGTCATCACAGTGGGACATTTACCCAAACGATACAAACAGCTGAGATACACGCGAATATACAACAGAGTAGCGGAAGTAAAAGACAACTGTCTTCATTCATTCATCATCCACATTAAACATACATGAAATTTGCAATTAACATTAAGACTAAAAGTTCACATAATTTAATTGCTGAAAATTTAATACATGGATGTCCACAATAATGCTTTTTCCATGATAAACTAATACAATATTCAAGTTTTACATACTATGAAACAACAAAAGGGGTACACTGCTCCAACAATCTAAACTCCGCGCTCGGAGTCCGTCTCTACCGTCTCCTCCATGGGAGTCTCGTCACATCTATACCTGTACGCCGAAGCAAGAAGTGAGTCTTAAAGACTCAGCAAGCAACACTACTCATAATTACACGTATAAGTCATAGCGGTTTCTACATGCACATTCACACTTCAACATATGGCATGCTAGTCATTTGAAAGTTGCAACCTATCATGAAAGTTCTACAATTTATACATGGATCATGCTTTCAGATTTCTAAGAATAAAACTTACCTATCACATGCTCTCTATTCAATTTACTCGTGGAATTTGCCTTTAAAGAACCAAGACATGAGAGCTACCAACATGAACACTGTGCATATATGAAGGGAAAACACAACTAGCATGGATTTACATGTGTTCCTAAGCACATACATAGACATTTTCACATGCTTTAAGTTGCTGGTTTCACATGGTTTAATGGCTGTAAACCTACACATGAGAGCTACAATGTTGTTTAAAACATACCATGTGAACAACCAATCATGCTATTTTGTACACGTGCTCATCAATTATCCCTAACATGGATTCTAGACATTTCCCACATATAAACATGATGATAACAACATGAAATTACTGATTTCATATGGTTTCAGATTTGTCTCACATGGATTTCAATGTCATATTCTCACATTTTTAGATTCACATTTTCTTTACACAAGTTTTCAATTCACATGGTTGCACTTTGCACATACACATTTCACATTGTTCACTTACACATTAACACATGAACACATACACATTACACATTACACATTCACATTTAGGTGCCGTGACACATAGTCCAACCACCAAAGAAGGACATATACACATCACATTACACATAGACGCCATCTAGGCATTACAATGGCGACTCTAGGACTGCGCAGACCGGGAGAACAAGTCTCCACCCTAACCAGTGGTACTTGTCCACCTCCAGGATTTCCCCCTAATGCCCTTAGGGTCACTTACACATTGAACTTTCTCAGGGGGACTTTTCCCTGATACAGTTCCACTGTCCTCTACGGAAGCAGTGTCACATTGGCACAATTACACATTTACACATTTACCGATTTTTTACATGGTTTACACATATCACTTTTCATCCCATTCACTTTCTCACTCACATGCATATCTGTTTTCCTGACATGACACTACAGATTTCAGGAGTTTAACACACAGTAAATTCACCAATCAGGTTGGGTTTAAATGATATCTAATCACTTTATGATGACATGCATAAATTTTTATTTCACATGGAAAAAGTGATAACTCCTTATATATTAGTCCAAATGACCTGGAAATTTAACCACATGCTATTTTCGGGTTCAAGATCATACCTCAATGTTTCATATTTTTCTGAGGTAAATAGAATTACAGAAAATCAAATACCTATTTAGCATGCCATTCATAATTTAAGTTGACATGGAGTTTAACACCAATACATTTTTGCCACTTACTGTCTGAATCCTAACATGCCATAATCATAGAATTTCTCAGAGTTTTTGAGCAACATACCATTTTCTCAAGGTTTTATAACCCTACACATGCTTTTCTAAATTCAATTTCAGAAAAGCGTAATAATTCAGATAGCATGGAGAATTTTCCAAAATTTCCGAACAGAGACTAACTGTTATATGCATGATCTGAAAATACAGAATTACCCTAAATCATACAACCATAGATCGATCACAACAATTCTTTCTTGCATGCCTTTTTATTTACCGAACCAAAATTAATAGCAATTTATGCAAGCATGGACAATTTATCACAATTTGAGTACACATACTGATCCACTAACTTCATGATCTGACAAAACTTAGGGCACTCAGACTAGTCCTAATCATAAAACATGGATTGGCAAGATCACCAACAAATCATGCTTGAAATTTCATGGGATAATAATCTCTAACATTCACCACCACACATCATGACTCATCCACACACCACATTTACCAGTATACATAGTGTATAGGGTTACCATATATCCTCATCACGGAAAAACCATCGAAATAGTAGTATAGAAGGAGGAGAACAGGCTTCTGTTCTGTCCTGAAGAAACTAGACGTCAAGCTCTGGCCGTCAAAGGAGGTAACGGCATGATCGCTTGCCGTTAAGTTCAAGTTTGTGCAAAAACACAGACCCGAGCTCTCAAGTTGGGGTGAATTTGGGGGTCAAGGACACGAAGAAAAAATACAAAAAAATGTTAAAACCATCCTAGACTCATACGGGAACCTTATGGTAGGGTCACTTGCCCTAGAAAATTGCTCCAATGGATCTAAATGCTCGGAGAAGCTCCTTGGGCCGTCCAAGAAGTGCAGAAATGTCCTCCAAGATCTCCTTCCTCCGGGCTCTTGGATGATCTCCACAGCAAAGAAATGTCGGGGAGGCCTTCCTCGATGATCCCTCTAGCTCCAGTTGCAGTAGAACGCCGGACAAAGCTTCAGAAGTTCGGATTTTGGGCTGCAAAGATGGGGTTTTCTCACAGTCCGAAATAGGGTTTTCTCCTCTTGTTTCTCTCTTGCAAAAGAGTGAAGAGAGGGGTTGGGGGAGCAGATTCGGGTTTAGACATATGGAGAGGCTTCTCTCCCACCACAGGGTGACAATATGGCTCAGAGCCATGGGGACAGCTCCCCAATGGGTGAGCTACCTGTTTCCGGAATTTCTGGCTCTGCAATGCATGCAGGTCAGAGAAATCGACGTCCAAATCGTTAGACGCCAGGATTAGTGTTGGCGTCTATGGGTGGACGCTGACACCTCATCGGCGGCTAGGGGTTGACGCCATAGGGCCTTCGGCCAGAAGTTTAAAACATGCAGAAAACCATGCATGCCATGCATATATACATGCAATATGTACATGGTAGTGTATCCATACTATCACCATTCAATACATGCATTATTTACATCTAGTATAAATACATGCACACGTAATTTGTACTAATTAATGCGTACGTAAATATGTATATACATACACAAGCACAAATATACACACACAAATACAATAATGCGACGGAAATTCGAGGGCCTTACAGCTTGTATGCGGCCTTGCCTCCTTTGTCCATTCGAACGCTTCTCTTGTGGGGCTTGTTCTTTCAGGATTGGACAGTCAGAAATCCTGTGGTCACGACTTCCACAGCGCAGATATCTCCCCTGTGCTCTCCAGCATTGTTCGGACCAGTGACTAGCTTTATCACAATGTTTGCATCGCTCCTCGGTTGCCACTACCAACTGCTTGCCTGAATCTTTCGGATTTTTGTCGGCTTGTTCACTAAAACCACCACTGGGCCTTTTCCTCCCAATGGTCGATTGATACCTTCCAGTAGCGGACACTTGCTCTCTCTTCACAGACTTTCCTTTGATCCTTTCAGCTATCTCCATGGCATCTTCCAACAACTGGGCCTTCTTTATCATATCAGCATAGGTTTGAATGTCCATTGGTGCTAGTTGGGTGATATACTGGGGCATCAAGCCATTCAGAAAGTGTTTTCCCTTCATTCTTTATGTCCCAACCAAGTGAACGACATATCGGGATAGACGAGAGAATTGGGCCTCATATTCGGCCACAGTCAGTCCCCTCTGTTTCAGAGCTGCAAACTCGGCTGCCTTTGTGACGGACCCTCATTATACCGGTACGGTTATACCAACCCACGTCGGTATAGTGAGAGTCCTCACAGTGAGACATTTACCCAAACGATACGTACAACTGAGATACACTGCGAATATACAACAGAGTAGCGGAAGTAAAAGACAACAGTCTCCATCATTCATCATCCACATTAAACATACATGCAATTCGCAATTAACATAAAGGAACTAAAGTTCACATAAATTAAATCGCTGAAATGGAAATACAATTGCCACACTTTTACATTCTTTTCATAGTACTCTAATACAATGTTCAATTAATACTTATGAAATACACAATCTCAAAGAACTCCAACGCTAGCTAATCTCCGCGCTCGGAGTCCGTCTCTGCTGCCTCCTCCAAAGGTGCCACGTCACCAACTACACCTGTACGCCGAAGCAATGAGTGAGTCAAGGACTCAGCAAGCAACACTATTCATGATACACACTTACAAGTCCTAGGGTTTCTACATGCACATTTACAATTTGCAACACCTAGCATGCTAGCCAATTCAAGTCTCAACCTATCATGAAAGTTTTACAATTTATACATGAATCATGCTTTCAGATTTCTAAAGAAATGAAATTCACCTATCACATGATCTCGATTCAACTTACTCATGAAACTTTAATAAAGAGCTAAACATGAGAGCTATCAAAATGAACATTTTGCATACATGAAAGGGAACACAACTAGCATAGATTTTTCATATTTTTAAACACCTACATAGACCTTTTCACATGCTTTAGGTTGCTGATTTCATATGGTTTCATGGCTGAAAACCTATGCATGAGAGCTACAATAATGCATAAAACATATCATGTTAACACCATTCATGCTATCTTGTGCCCGTGTTCACTAATTATCCCTAACATGGATTCTAGACATCTTTACACATTTAAACATGATGATAATAACATGAATTTACTGAATTCACATGGTTTTCAGATTTGTCTCACATAGGTTTCAATAACACATTTTTCACATCTTGAGTTTCACATTTTCTTTACACAAATTCCCTCTTTCACATGGTTCACTTTACACTACACATTCACATTGTCACTTACACATTTACACATAGACACATACACATTACACATTCACATTACACATTTTGGTGCGTGACATAGTCCAAACCACCAAAGAAGGACATATACACATCACATTACACATAGACCCCATCTAGGCATTCCAATGGCGACTCTTGGACTGCGCAGACCGGGGGAGACAAGTCTCCACCCTAACCAGTGGTACTTGTCCACCTCCAGGATTTCCCCCTAATGCCCTTAGGTCACTTAACACACTAACTTTCTCAGGGGGACTTTTCCCTGATACAGCTCCACTGCCCTCTACGGAAGCAGTGTCACATTGGCACAGTTACACATTTACACATTTACCGTTTTTTACACATGGTTTTACATTTTACACTTTTCATCACATTTCACTTTCTCACTGACATGAATATATCTATTTTTCCTAACATGGTACTACAGAATTTCAAGAGTTTAACACACAGTAAACACACTAATCATGTGGTTTTAGACCATAACTAATCACATTACGATAATATGCATAAATTATCACATTCACATGAAAATACATAACTTTTATTTACGATCCAAACGACCTGAAATTTTACCCACATGCTGTTTTCGGGTTCAAGATTATACCCTCAAATTTTCAGATTTTTTGAGCTATATGGAATTTACAGTAATTAAACACCTAATTAGCATGCCATTCACAATTTAGTTAACATGGGGATTAAACATCTTGCAATTTACCACTTACTGTTTTAACAGAGGATACTAATATATATACATGATTTGAGAATACGAAATACCCTAAAGCATACATCTATGGATTTCATCACCAACCATTCTTGCATGCTTTTATTTTACCAAACCGGATTTATTAGTAAATACACAAGTATGGATAAATTACCAAACTGCATACACACATACTGACACAACTAACCTTCATGATCAGACCAAAACCAAGGACATTCATACTAATTCTAATCATGAAACATAATTTGCAAGAATCTCCAAGTCATGCTCACAAGTTTAAGGGATACCATTTCCCACATTCACCATCACACCCACATTCATTCACACACCACAATTAACTATACTTAGAGTATAAGGTTTACCATATATCCTCATCACAGAAACCATATCGAAATTAGTGTAGAGAAGGGCAGAACAGTTCACTGTTCTGTCCTGAGGAACTTGGCGGCGGTCTCGCCGCAGACTCAGGGTCAGCGGCATGGTCGATGGACGCCAAGCATGATCTGGGCGTCCAGGGACCTTGCCGTCGAATCAGGTCTGTGCAGAACACAGACCCGAGCTCTCAAACTTGGGTGAATGGAGGGTCTAGGACTCGAGGAAAATGCTCAAAATCATAAAACCGACCTAGACTATAAGGGGACATCATGGGTAGGTCACTGCCTTTCAAAATTTCTCCAAGGGATCTAGGGCTCGGTGAGACCTCCTTGGGCAGTCCCAAGAAAGTGCAGAAAGGCCTCCTAGATCACCTTCCTCCGGGTTCTTGGATGATCTCCCAGCAAGGGGACGTGGGAAGCCTTCTCCTTTGCTCCAGCTTCCTTCTTGTCGGGGAAGATGGCCGGATCAACCTCCAAGGGGGGGAGATTTTGGGTGCCAAGGTGGGGTTTTCTCACAGTTTTTCTCTCTAGGGTTTTTCCTCTCTTTCTCCTCTTGTAAGGGTGAAGGGAGGAGAGTGGGGAGAGCCATTTCGGGTTTAGACTTAGGAGAGTCTCTCTCCCACTCACCTAGGGTGATATGACACCCTCAGAGCCGTTGGGGGACATCCCCCAATGGGTGGCCATACCTTGTTTCAGAAGCTTGCAGCTCTGCTCCGCATGCAGGTCAGAGAAATTGGCGTCCATATCGCTGGACGCCAGAATTAGTGTTGGCGTCCATGTCTGGACGCTGACACCACCTAAACGGCCAGGGTTGACGCCAAGGGCCTTCGGCCAGAACTCTAAATTATGCAGAAAACCATGCATACCATGATATATAAATGCAATATACATATGGTATCGTATCCATATCATATCATGCAATACATACATTATTTATATATATAAACACATGCACACGTAATTATACTAATTAAACGTACGTAAGTATGTACATACATACACAAGCACAATTATACACATATAAATACAAATAATGTGACGGAAATTAGAGGGCTTACACCCTTCCACTCCTGGACTCTTTCGGAAAGTACTTGTGGAAGTGTTCAATGAACTGAACCCATGTCAGTTGTTGTCCTTCCAAGGTTGGTTCGACCGACTCCCACCATGCCCTGGAATCCTTTTCCAATTGGAAAGTCGCCAACAGTACTTTGTTTTGGTCCATGCATTGCATGACCCTAAATATTCTTTCAATCTCCTTGACCCAAAGTTCAACAACAACCGGGACAGTACTCCCTTCGAATCTAGGGGGATCCATACTTCGGAAATTCTGATGGAGATCACCGGCTCCGCGGTTACCCCCACCCTGGGTGGCTTGCAATATTGCCTGAGTCAAGTTCTGTAAAGTTTGTTACATGTTTCTAGCCTAGGCTCGTTCAACAGCCATTGAGGTAGTAAGTACCTTCAAGATAATAATATAAGTTAGACATCTAAGTATAACACATGTGACTCCTATACCCATAGCTCTACCCAAGCTCACATTAGGTATGACAAATTTTGACTCGTGTGATCTAGTTTCATTCTATATTCCTATTCCTTGAACCTGAAGAGTTCAGTCTCTGATACCAACTGTCACGTCCCGACATTAGCAGCGGAATAAATATCGGGACGCGTGAAAGATACGAATATAAGTTCACAGTGGATTAACGCAGAGTCACAACTAAATATAACAACAGACTTGAGACAACGATATTGCCAATTAAGTACTCTTTATTTCATTCCATTCAACTAATTAAACCATACATCAGTAGAACCAACTAAAGGGTCCATTATTCAAATATAAACTCCATGAAAATGTTTCACTATTACATAAGCTACTCAAACATCTACTCCTAATCTTTCAACTCCTCGTATGACGGGTACTCTTCACTCATGCCCTGCCCCATCAGTCCACGCGATCCTCCTCACTACTTGAAATGGACATGATGATAGGGTGAGCAAACTAGCCTAGTAGGATTTACATCTCAATGTGCGGGCACTAATATACATGATTAACATTTTAAATGAGCCGGATCTGAACATGAACATGATGACTATGCATGCATTTCTAACAAGTCAAATAACAGAATAGAATGAATAACATAACGAAACAAATACTGACTTCCATATGCATTGGACAGGTAATTCAAGAATAGAATCGTATCACAAGGATTGGCCATATTCACACAGATATCACATATTCACATGATCAGATGCATCATAACAAACTTATCATATCAAACGAAGGCACATTCACACAAATTTTGCACACATACCAGTGCCATGCCAAGCACCACAAGTCCATACTCTCGCAGTTAATAAGTACGATGGGGCGCTCCTCCCGGACCAGACAGAGCCCTTATTACACAAGAATTGGTCAAATAGATCGAAGTCCCACATTGTGCCGATCAAACATATACATATTATGGCCACAGATAACCAATAACAAGCTCATAGTATTAGGGACATGATCATTCATAGAGTTCAAGGTATGACAAAAGCTCGAGAGATCAATTGGACAACATGATGGCGTATCTTATGTTTCATAATTTCTTAATGCCTTGACAAGAGGATTACTAATGACACAACGTACACGGTACAAGTGCTCTATATCTCTAGGGTACTTCATGGTACAATCAACTCAGTCTCTATGAGGGAATCCATAGAGTACAGAGACTTACGGAGGTCTTAGGGAAAAGGTCGCTAGTCTGCCAATATGGAATGACTGGCAGAGAGCTTCCAATTCCCCAAGAGGGGTGTGCCTAATAGTGCAAATGTGTAAGTGTCATGTCACAGAACTTTCTAATCATGCGTGCAATGAATGAACCAAATATGGAAACCTCGGAAAGCATGTAAATAAGGAAAGTCCCCATGCAATAAGCAAGTAACATAGTAGGAAAGCTTAAACTAAGTGAGTCCATTCTAACATGTATTCTCCACAGATTCATATCATATTCTTATTATGACAATTTCATATCAAGCTAGATCACAAGATGAAAATCAAATGAACATAATATCATTCACTTCCTAATACATATTAGAATCATATTCATGTCATTATAATTTTCAAATGGGTTGATTACTTTTAGGCCATTGCATCACTAAGTAACATAGTTACAGACTAAGCTAATATACATGTTTGACTGACTAACAGGAGGAACAGTCTTGGGTCAGTCTTTGAATCGCGACGGGTTCAGACATCGCCTTTCAAAGGACCGTACACAGATAAATAAGAATCGGTATAAGGCCCAACAAATAGCGAATGACCTTCCTATCGTGCTTAAATCGCGAAAGGATAGATGGCCGCCTTTCTTACAGAAATCGATCACCCGATCGATTGCATAACAGAATCGCGATGGTCTCGTCTGCCACGTTCAGAATGCGACAGAATTATATGTCGCGATGACTCCTGAATCACGACGCTTCCCTACGTCACGTTCATGCATGGTTTTCAAACTCCGAATATAAAAACTGTACAGAATCAGATGGGTGGGAAAACTGTGAAATCGCGATGGCACATGTTGTCACGTTCATGACGGGTCCAGAAACCCATGCGACACACAGTTTGAGGGGTCAGAGTTGACCGGTCAGACAATAAATTGTGATAGAGGACTCGGTCGTCTTTTCCTGAATCGCGATGTACTAGTACGTCGCGTTCATGCATGCAGAATAGCGACGTCTGGATATGTTGTGTTCTTGAATCATACCCGAAAACACAGAAGAACGTTACACCCTTCATGATAGACCTATAACTTGAAATCTAACGACATTTAGACAAAACTCTTAACACAAAAAAGACGAGGACAACTAGTAGAAGAAGATTCATGTTCTGGGTTTGACCCAACTCAGCCTCGGTTTGCATAAAACACATGAAGAACACAAAATGCCCTAGACTTGCACCCAAGTCAATGCAGAGCAAGGTCGAGGAAGAAGCTCAGTTTTTCCCAGCCGTTCTCCTCTCCTCTTGATGCCCTAGCTTGCTCCTCACGACCCCAACACAGTGCCAAACTTCCCTTAAAAGTCTTGTGACGATCTCTTTTAGTTTTAAGGTTTATTTCAAGTCTGAATGGGGCTAGGAAAAGGGGCTTGCGAATTCTGCATGACACCTTCTATGTTTTGGGATTTCTTATCCCAATTAGAGTGGCAATGCTATTAGGAAACACCCCCTATGGTTGGGTCTGATTTTGATTGCCTTGTGTAACATCTCGAGCTTTCCGGTTTCCCCCGTCCGTATGTTGGATGACTGGCCACTAACGAGTCCATCATGGGCGACGCGTTAGTGTCGCGATGGAACTATCTGTCGCGACAGTCATCCGGGTTGCGACCCCGTTGTGCATCGCGTTCTTGTCACGCCTTGGTTCCCTGTCCCATCTTCGTGTTGTGCCTGGTCAACGGGTCGTGACAGCGTTCCACCTGTTCAGTCGTCCGACGCCTGTCAGAGTGGCAGGCGTGGCAGAGCGACCTGTCTGGTTGTCGCGGCATCCTCGGGGGGTGCGTTCTGGTCGCGGTGTGGACAGCCGTCACGTTAAGGTTGTTAACACTCCGCTCCGCTCCGTCGCGTCTTTGGGGGCCGGAGGCTAAAAGCCTTGGCCAGCGCCCCTTTTTCCTCCTTTGGCTTTTCTCCTTTCCCTCCTTGTGACGACCCAACCAGCAAACTGGCCCAACAACCGTGTCAGTTGGTAGACTTCCCAGGAAGGTCACCCATCCTGGGACTACTCCCAACTGAGCACACTTAACTTCAGAGTTCTTTTCTTGCTCGAGCTCTGAAAATGACTAGTCCGGGTTGTTGGTAGTCTACTGATTTAGTCCATTTAACATATTCTTATATGGGGTGCTACAATCTACCCCTCTTATATAAGCGACGTCCTCGTCGCTGCTCACATATAGCACACAATCAAACCCCAGGCAGGCAGGATTCTAGAGGTGGCCCCCAGGCTCAAGAGGTGGCTCCCACTATGTAGCACTTTGCGCCATTATGGCCTCAAGAGGTGGCTCCCATAGCGTAGCACTTTGCCCTGTGTGGCACTTAGTTCCTGCACTTCCGGCTGGGTAAGGCTCTGATACCATTTGTGACGACCCAACCAGCAAACTGGCCCAACAACCGTGCCAGTTGGTAGACTTCCCAGGAAGGTCACCCATCCTGGGACTACTCCCAACTGAGCACGCTTAACTTTAGAGTTCTTTTCCTGCTCGAGCTCTGAAAATGACTAGTCCGGGTTGTTGGTACTCTATTGATTTAGTCCATTTAACATATTCTTATATGGGGTGCTACACTCCTCCTCTCCGAGGAGGGGATGCTTTCCCCCTCCCTTCTCTGGTGGCTTGGAGCTCGGTGGCGGTGCTGACGGCTCGTGGTGGAGTGGCAAAGCATCGTGGAGTGAGGAGGTGGCGGCCGTGGTGTCGTGAAGGCCCTTTAGGGTTCGGTTCTTCCAAAATCGGTAGGGATCTCTTGTGCCCTTTTCCATTCCGGGTGGATTGGGAGTCCTCTTAGTGGAATGCATGCTTTTACAGCTTTCCTCATGCTCCCCTCCCCGTGATTGTGTAGTTGTAGTGTTTGTGGCGACCCCGGGATGTAGTATCCCGGCGGTCTGCCTCCCGTCTGATGTCGCGACCGCCGTGCGCGTCGCGACATCAGAGGAGGCGTCGCTTTGGTCGGGCGTGACCTTATCGCGGTGCGGTTAGCCGTCGCGATAAGAGTCGTGTCGCGACCCGATTTCCTGTCACGACGTGCTGCCTTATCGCGACTTTGTGCTTGTCACGGTTGCCCTTCCTATCGTGATGGTATCACGACAGGCTAGGAGGGCGCGACAAGACCTGGTTTGCCTTGGGTGTTTCCGTGGCCGCAGTTGGCATTTCGGCGTGTGCCCCAGGACAGGGTTGCCCTTAGGACCTTCTGGTGGGGAACGTGGCAGGTTGGCTCGCTGCGTTTAGTGACCGAAGGTGACACCTTCGTGGCCGTGTCCTAGAGGCAGTGCTAGGAGGCTCGCGTCTGTCTAATAATCAATTGTCTGTCAGTCAATCGATTATTAGAAGAGCATTGGTTTCTATGCTATCTGGTGGTGTTCCGAGTTTTTGGGCCGTGCCGTGTGTGCCGACGTTGGCCGACGGCCCTTCTGGGGGTTTTCGGAAGGGGTGCCGTGCGTGCCTGTGCCTGCTGGGCTTGTCTTAGTTAGAAGCTAGCTGTGCCGGTTTCTGTGGTGGTTGCCCTGCCTGTTCTCTTTCGCTCGGTGCTTTGCACTTGAGGGCTTGTCCCGTTCAGAGGTTGTCTCCCTTTCTTGGGACCCCCATCCTCGGGAGCCTGTTGAGGGAGTTCTCTGGGCTACGAGCGTGCTCAAGTTGACAGCCTAATGTGGCAGACTTCAGAGCTGAGGGGAAAACGGTGGAGGGCAGCGGCGTTGAGTCACTTGTGGAGCTCCCTTAGCTGTGTCTATGTCTCCGAGGTTGTTGTGGCGCTCTTTCGGTGCGGACCAGCTAGTCCTTCTCACTGCCTCGCTCTACGTTGGTTCCGGAGCCATGTAGGGAGGGTAGGCGTGGGGCCGCAGCTCGGCCGGGCTGCGGTGGTTGTAGTTGTTCTCTTCTGTGACTTGCTAGCGTCACTCTACCGGGGAGGTTGTAGGCAGGAGTCAACGGCTGGCGAGTTGGAGGTGTGGACGTTGTGCCCTCCTCTTAGCTGCCTGTGGCGGTGGCTTGGTTGCTCTTGCTGTGACGGAGTTTCTCACGTGGTTTCTAAGTGAGTCTGTTTTCCCTAGCCTGCATGGTGGTTGTAGCCTGGCCGTGTCTAGCTTCCGTGGGCTTTGTTGGTTTGGCCTTGTGGGCCGTGTTTAGTGGCTTCCATTCTGCGGGTTCTCTCGGGGTGCCCTGTGTAGTCACCCGACTGCTATTTCTGTAACCTGTTCCTTGGTGCCGTTCGTGGTGGCACCGGTGTGTTGTTCTCTGACCTCGTGGCATGTCCAGGTCCAGGGTGGTTCTACTTGTGGGCCCTCGACCTTGTGGAGGTCCGAGGTGGCCGTGCTAGTGGTGAGACATCGTTCTCACGTGGTTGCTCGGTGTCTCTCGTGGTGACACCTGGTTGTTCCTTCCCGACCTCGTGGAGGTTTGGGATGTTGGTGCTTGTGTCATGAGACTCTGGTCTCACGTGGTTGCTCTGATGTTTCGTGAGCTCCTTTGCCTCGGCAGGTGTGTGCCAAGGGTTACTTCTGCATTGTGTTTGACTCCGCTGGTTCTGCGGGAGTCATGTTTGGCCCGACCCTAGTTGTGGGTCGTGGCGTTACTCTGTTCCGCTGCTTTGTAGTACTCTGTGGTAGGCGTTTCTTGCTTTACTGCTTTGTAGAGTAGTTTGCTTCTGTTTTTGTTGGAGTTCTTGCTGCTTTGGCTGGTAAGGGAGTGGTTATCCCTACTGAGCCTTGTTCGCGAGGCTCACCACCCTACTCTCTTCAGGTAGGGATTCGCTGTCGCAGGAGTTCGTTGCCGGACGGTTGTGGTGGCGGTTTTGCCCCGTGCGTTGCCAGCAGTGTGAGTTGTGAGCGTGTGAGATTTGTATTGTGTGAGTTGAGAGTTGCCTTTTTGCAAGTCCTCGGGGTATGCCCCTTAAGGACTGCATCTTTCTTTTTGTACCTGTACTTTTATTTGGGACATGTTGTACATAATTTTCTTATTAATGTACGAACTTTCTTGTTATAGTTATTTAAATTCATTGCTTATCTCACTGGATTAAATTCTAACCCTTCTGGGTCTTCAGATCCGTGGGTGGCGGCACGACCTTCGGGGTCCCTGGCTGGGGGTCCGGGAGGTCGGGTCGTTACACCTTGTATGGCTAATCACCATTGTTTTAGCCTAAATACCCTTTATTATTTTCTGCATATTATAGGTACGAATTTTAGGGGTTTATTGCTATTGGGTTTTTTATCTTTGGCCCATTTAAAGTTGTATTGGACCAATATGATTTAAATAGTTGATTTCCCACTTTGTGAGTTTAATCATGTCATTTATTTTATTTTGATTAACCATTTTTATTTATTTTCTATTTTCTTATATTTTAAATCATTAAATTTTTTGGGGTGTTACATCCTCCCCCACTTAAAAAAAAATTTGGTCCCCAAATTTATACATAATGATATAGTATTGTACCTGAGAATACTTCTGGGTGGTTTTTCTTCATTCTTTCCTCCATTCCCAAGTAGCATTTGTAACTCCGTCTCGACTCCATTGGACCTTTACCATAGATATGGTACGATTCCTGAGTCGTTGTAACTTCTGATCCAGTAGCTTAATCGGCTTCTCTTCATAGGTCAGGTCTTTCCGAATCTCCAAGTCCTCATGACTAATCACATGATCGACATTGAATAGATACTTCCTCAGCATGAATATATGGAATACATTGTGCACGTTTGCCAGTTGTGGAGGTAGTGCAAGTCTATAAGCCACCTGACCAACCCTCTCCAGTATTTCAAAAGGGCCGATAAACCTGGGACTCAATTTCCCCTTGATCCCAAATCTTTGAATTCCCCTTGAAGGTGAGACCTTCAAGAAAACATGGTCGCCCACTTGGAATTCCAGCTCTCTCCTTCTTTTGTCTGCATAACTCTTTTGCCTTGATTGTGCTATCTTCAGACGTTCCCTGATGATCTGAACCTTCCTGGCAGTCTCTTCGATTAAGTTGGGTCCAACCCATTGGTTCTCTCCAACCTCCTCCCAACAAAGGGGTGATCTGCAACTTCTGCCATATAAGGCTTCAAACAGTGCCATTTTGATACTCGCCTGGTAGCTATTGTTGTATGCAAACTCCATTAGGTACAACTGATCATCCCATCATCCTCTAAAATCTAGCATAGTAGCACAAAGCATGTCCTCTACAATTTGATTGGTTTTCTCAGTTTGTCCATCAGTCTGCGGATGGAAGGCAGTGCTAAAATTTAGTTTGGTACCCATTGCTACTTGTAAACCCTTCCAGAAGTGTGAAGTAAATTTAGGGTCACGATCAGATATTATAGTAGATGGAACCCCATGCAATCTAACTACCTCTTTAACATAAAGTGCAGCCAACACATCTACTGACTATGTGCTCTTAATCGGCAAGAAATGAGCTGACTTAGTCAATCAATCAACTATTACCCATATTGCATCTATACCACCTCTAGTCTCGGGTAATCCCATGATAAAGTCCATCCCGATGTTATCCCACTTCCATTCGGGAAATTCTAGTGGTAGCAATCCATCGGCCGTTCGGAAATGCTCAGCCTTAACTTTCATGCATGTTAAATAATATGCCACATGGTCGGCCACATCCCTCTTCATATTCGGACACCAATAAACCTTTTCAAGTCTGGTACATCTTCGTTCATCCAGGATGAATTGTGTACTTCGACAGATGGGCTTCATTTAACAACCTCTTCTTGAGTTTCCCCATGATCAAGGACACATGTTCTACCTCGGATAATACTCCCCATTAGATGCCAGAGAGAAATCCAGTCTTTGTTCTAACTTTTCTCTAATCTCAACTAAGAAGGGATCCTCTTCTTGCTTTTCCATGATTCAGTTAGTAGATCGGACTGTATTTGGATATTAGAATCAACACTTGTTTCTCCTTCTTTCCATGTCTACATTCAGACTTGCGAATTGTTCCAGTAGCTTCCATTCCGCCGAGCATCTACTAGCTAGCATAGCTCCTGGTTGTGTACTTAGAGCGTCTGCCACTGCATTGGCTTTTTTTCCTGGGTGATATTGAATGGAAAAGTCAAAGCCTTTGAGATATCTAACCACCCTTCTTTGTCTCATGTTAAGCTCCTTCTGTGAGAATAAAATTTCAGACCTGTGGTCAGAAAAGACTTTGAATTGCTCACCATAAATGTAGTGCCTCCAAATTTTCAGGGCGAACACTACAGCTGCTAACTCCAGATCATGCACAGGGTAATTACTTTGTGGGTTTTTCATTGTCTTGAGGCATATGATATTACTCTTCCTTTTTGCATTAAGACACATCCCAGACATTTCCAGAAGCATCTGAATAATTTCAAATCCTCCCTCTTCAGTGGGTAAGACGAGGAGAGGAGCACTAGTCAGACACTTCTTCAAGCTATTAAAGCTCTCTTCACATTTATCAGTCCACACAAATGGATTTTCCTTCCGGATCAGCTTGGTTAATGGCACTACAATCTTTGAGAAATCCTTTATAAATGTTCGTTAATATCCTGCTAATCCCAGAAAGCTCCTGATCTCTATGACGCTTGTCGGTCTTTCCCACTTCAACACAACCTCTACTTTTGATGGATCAATAGCGATACCATCCTTGGTTACCACGTGCCCCAAAAAGGATACCTCCTCGAGCCAGAATTCACATTTACTTAGCTTGGCATACGTCGTATGATATAATCATTATAACAAGATTGGTAAGACTAATATGGACTAAATAAAAATTGAAGGGCTGAAACTTAATCCTTGTGATCCATCCAAACTAGTCCTGGAGTTTGGGGGACCAAACTCATTTATTAGTGGGGGAGGAATTGTAACACCCAAAATTTAATACTAAAATATATAGATATCAAATTTTTTTTAGAGAAGATTCTAATTTTCATAAAAGATATAAACTAACTAGAAACCTGATTATCTTTATTTTAGAGATATTTCTACATTATTAAAGTAAACCTGGTACTGTCTTCATATGTGCGCACTCTGATAGGGTGCCACCAGAATTCGGTAATGGAATTAAATCTGAAAACACCATAATTCTCAGAAAAATGTGTTGATTCTAGAAACGTAAATATCCTGAATTATTGACGCCCAGATATCAAGATTAAGTCGACACTATGATTTTTTGGTAATTTTTGCTGGGTGAAAAATTAATTCCAAAAATTAAACTAAAATCACCATAACTTGTAAAACCTTTCAATTAGCTTATATTTGAAATTTCAACTTAATTGGATATCGTTTGAATACAAAAACATTAGGACAAAGGGGCCAGATGATTATGCTCTATTTACGTAAACTATTTTGGAATAATTCTACTTACGTAGCCAAGGCTACGTAAGGCTTTCCTACTACTTGTGTAACTGGGTTACATGTTCCATGAAACGTGTTGGCAGTGGAAACTTCATGGTGAACGTGGCTAAGACGGGAGAGTAGGAAGCTTTTACCTCAACGTGTGGGTCTTTGCAAGGACAGGTGAGGGGGATTACGTGCCAACCATGCATGTAATCCCAAGGCTTATATAAGCTCACTTAGCTAAGAGTTTTTCTTCTTCTTGTGCTGCCATTGCTCCTGCTAAAGCTGCTGTTGCCGTTGCTCCTGCTGAAGCTACCGTGGCTCCTATTGAAGTTGCTGTCGTTCCTGCTGTTGCTGCTGCTGTAGCTACTACTGCTACGACTCCTGCAGTTGCAACTCTTGCAGTTTCTACTGCTACAACTGCTACTGCCGTAGCTTCTGCTGAGCTGCCACTGCTATCCTTTCATCTTTTACCTGGAGTAGAGGAGGATTTGCATTCCTCTTTGGCTAGGTAGGTTCCTCCCTACAACTCTTCTTCCATTTCTTGTTTTCATACTTGTGCTCTCCATTTGTATAACCCATATTTCCTTTTGTTCCACATTCTGTAGGATTCCCTTCTTCTTGTCTCCTTCTTCTGTTAGAACCTTGAGTTTAAGTGTCTACCATGATCTTAACTTGACTTGTGTTCTGTATGGATGTTGGGAGTGTAAATTCCCTCTTTTCCTTACACTTTGTTCATGTCTTTACTTGTTGATTCATGTACTTAATGTGAGTCTTCTTCCAGCTTCAAGAAGGATTCACATGAATGATTTAGATACACAACTTCCTTGCTTCCATAAAATTTTCCACAACACCCATTCTGTAAAGATCTCCTCTCTTTGTTCTATTCTTTTCTTCATGAAGGATGTGTAAAGAAATGTACTTAAGAACCACAAATTATTGTTTGATCCTTCATGGAATAATAAGAACTCTTAGAAGAGTCTCTTTAGTCAGTTTTAAACCATTCCAAACAGAAAAAACCTACGGCTATCGATAGACAGAACTCATCTGTCAACAGGTACCTTGCTTCCAGAACCCAGAATTCTGGAACAACCAGTAGATGTCGACAAATAGAACTCATCTGTCGATAGATGACACCCATCTATTGACAGATGACACCCATCTGTCGACAACCACCTATAGCCTGTCGACTGCTAAGGGTCAGATTCTAGAATCAAGTTCTGAATGAACCAGTAGTTGTCGACGGCACCTTATGACTGTCGACAGCTGCTGCTTGAATTCTTCTAGAGGTGTCAGCAGGAACCCTGTAAAACTAAAACTCATACCTTATTTACATGTAATATCTTAAGTAAATGAAACATGTAATTATAACATTTACTTAAATGATATGGTATGTAAATAAGGAAGTACCCCCCATTTCAATCCAATAAAATATCAGAAAAATTATATCTCTTACCAAAAAAAAGTCAACTCTCCCACCGAAGAAGAAAAACACGATTTTGGCGATTCCATCAAAATAGCATCTTTCTAATCTCTCATAAATTGGCCTACCTGAGAGTCTCATAATTCAAATAAACCTAGTAGAATGCTAAAAAAATCCAAGGTCTGGTGAAACCACTAGTTTATGTTGACAAATAGAACCATTTCATCCTCAATCAAAGTTGACACACTCTTGTATTGTCCAAACAAGTTGCCTTTCCAATTTTCTTGGATTCTAAACTATTATACCATTGAGATGAATCATTTAATCATCATCTACATCCATCTTTGGATTATTCTTGGAGATCCTAAATTACCTTGATTCTTATACCTTCTAGATATCTTTAAGCATTAACTTCTAGAACCCTACTTCCTGTGATATTATTTTACTCCTGATGTATGCCCAAGTACCATGCATGTATGTATATCAGAAATGGAAATGGGATGACGTACTTTTGGGTCTTCGACTCTCTCTTGATTTAATGCCAGTACAAATGGGGCAGATCCAGTCCCGGGAGGAGCACCCGAATTCGTTTAATCTGCACAGAGTGATATGGATCTCTAGGGTGTTTGGCATGACACCACTACAAGCTAGATTGGTCGACATTTCCATGAACTATGTTGAAACATGATTGTTTATTGCTTGCTTGAAGGAGTGGACATGGCATCTCTACACATACAATTTCTTTATTTCCTTCTGAATTGTTGATTATATACACTCGTGCTTTGCTATTTCATCGATGGTCACCTTATGTTAGTTCATTGGCATATTACTTCCTGCTTGTTACTGTTTGATAATCATGGTTCACTTCATCTATGATTTAATTTGTATCATTTTCCATTACTTGTAATCAGTACCTATTGCTTTATTGTACCTCAATTATCCTTGACTCATGTAAACTTTTATATTTCTTGATTTTGGAGGATAAATCCTACTAGGCAAGAGTGCTCATACTTACTTTTTCTTAGGTAATCTACAGTTCTAGAAGGTAGGACATTGGGATTTGTGGGCTGAGAGATCAACCTTTGCGGCATTTACCTTTGAATTGTAAATTGAGAATCATGTAATACCTGTAGAACGACAGTTAATAAATTTTTATTTAGTGAATCCCTTGAGCAATTTTCTGCTCGAATAGTTCAAATTTTACTCTTGATTTCTTATTCGTTCACGTTCAGGCATTTATAGATATATTAAATGTCGAGACGTGATAGGTATGAGAAAACTAGATTAGTTGGAATTACATCTCGATATGCGGGCAATGATATAAGTGTAACATCCTCTTTCCCTTGGTCAGCCACCTTCTGATGAAGGTCGTGACGTATCGGGCCGTCGCCTTCTGAAGGCGACAAGGTGGCTGTCGTGTTATTGTTATGAACGTAACAGGCATGTTGTCGCAATCAGCCTTCTGACCACAACATGCATTTTTGTCGTCTAGCTGTTAGGACAGACGAGACAAGTGTCAACCACTGACATGATGAACACGACATGTTAGGTGTCGCGTTCATGGTGTCAGGTCTGCGAGGATGACACGTGGTGTTTCCGTTAGTCAGGTCTGACCGAGACTTTGGGATCACGATAGGTTGGGCATCACGTTCGCTTAGTGAACGTCTCAACTCCAAGGCTTTTAAGTTCTCAGGCCTCAGAATAGTCTTCTTCTCCCTCTCTTCTGGAGATTTCTCCTTTCCTCTGACCCTGTGAGCTAGCCTTTCCGTGGAGAGGAGTTGAGGGTTTGGGAGAAGTGTGTTCCCCCTTGTGTGTGGTGTTTCTCCTTCCCAGTTTGGCATTCTTCATCGGCGTGGTTTCCTCTTCATGTTGGTTACTCTTCTCCGGCGTGCAGGACGACCCTTGCTCGTGAATGGAGTCTTCGTGGAGCTTGGAGTGAGGAGGAGGTGGCCATGCACATGAGAAGACCCCAACGGGTTGGCTCTTCATTTTAAGGTAGGGACACCTTGACTTTCCTCTAGTTCTACCATGCTAGGACTTCCAAACCCCTTCTCCAAGCCTTTAGAATCCATTCTATGCCTTGCATGTATGTTGTGGTGCATGATTTGTGTTTGGAATGGGGTTTGGGTGTTGAGAGTTTCCATGCTTGCATGTGAGGCATTTGAGTGTAGATGCATTTCCTTGGCATGCATGGGTGTGTATGAGGGTGGTTTGAGCCCTATTTACCTATTTATATCGTGTGTTTATAAGATATCTAAAAATTCTTTTAACAGTATTAGCATGTGATTCTTTAGGATCAACTTAAAATCTAGCACACAAACATACACTGAACATTATATCTGGTCTACTGGCAGTAAGATAGAGTAATGACCCAATCATGCCTCTATAGATATTTTGATCTACTTTCTTGCCAAGTGGATCACTATCTAACTTAATTCCTGAGCTCATGGGTGTTCCTAATGGCTTACAATTGTCAAAACCATGTACTCACATTTGTCAAACCAAGTATAAATCAGATTTGCTTTCTAAATATGGTTTTGACAAGTGCAAGCCCTTAGGAACACCCATTAGCTTGGGTATTAAGTTAGATAGTGATCCACTTGGCAAGAAAGCAGATCAGAAGATCTATAGAGGCATGATTGAGTCATTACTCTATCTTACTACCAGTAGACCAGATATAATGTTCAGTGTATGTTTGTGTGCTAGATTTCAAGCCGATCCTAAAGAATCTCATGTTAATGTTGTGAAAAGAATTTTTAGATATCTTATAAACACAAGTAAATTGGGTTTATGGTATCCCAGATGTTCTGAATTTAAATTGATTGGATATAGTGATGCTGACTATACTGGATGCAAAAAAGATAGAGAAAGCATCAGTGGTACTTGTCAATTTTTTGCAGGATGCTTAATTTCCTGGTCTTCCAAAAAGTAGAATTCTGTAGCTTTGTCCACAACAGAAGCAGAGTACATTGCAGCTGAAAGTTGCTGCACTCATTTACTATGGATCAAACATAAATTGGAAGATTATGATCATACTCTGCATGAAATTCCAATGCTATGTGACAACACAAGCGCAATCAACTTGAGCAAAAATCCAATCCAACATTCAAGAACCAAGCATATTAAAGTCAGACATCATTTCATCAGGGACCATGTAAGTAATGGAGATATTTTACTTGATTTTGTCTTTAAAAATAATCAATTAGCTGATATATTTAGTAAATCTCTCCCTGAAGATAGATTTACTTCAATAAGAAGAGAAATATGTATGTGCAATCCTGATTAAAAAAAAATTACTGCACTAAATGTCACATTCTTTTATAAATATTTCTAAGTCCTGGAACTTCGACTATTCTGAAGTCGGAGTTTAGGATCTGCGACTCTCATGAAGTTAGAGTTGTGTACTGCGACTTTTGTAAAGTCAGAGTTTTGTACTTCGACTCTTAAGAAGTCGGAGTCAATATTTTTTTTTTAAAAGGGGTTTCTTAAATTTTCATTTAAAGAGGAATTTATTATAAACCGTTTATTCATTAATCACAACCGTTCATCTCCTCATCTATGGCCCGTTATATATTCCCCTTTCTGTATTAGGACCTTTCTCTTTCTCTTTCCAAATCACTCGTTTGAACTCTCTCCGACTCCTCTGTCGTCGCCGTCTTGTTCCCACGCGTGTTCTTCAACCCGATGGAACCACCTTCAAAGCTTCTGTAGATTTTCTTCATCTCCCTGAAGAAAGGTAGGTTCTTTGACTTCTATAGACCATTTCGATATCCCCTTTGTTGTTCCTCTCAGTTTCCTGTTTCGTTTTTGTCTAGATCGCCTCATCTAGGGCTCCAGAAGGCACCCTCTTCACCCTCAAGCAATTTCAGAGGTTGTCTTCAGCCAAGGCCTCTATCTGTCTTGGAAAGATTGTAGATTTCGGTTAGTTAACCAGTAGGCTTGGGTGGGTAGCTGAAACCCTAGATGCCATGGGCTGGTTGAAGCTTTGCCAGATCAGTGAACCAACATTCGAGGCTGCTATGAAAGCATTCTATCTCTCCCTCCAAGTATGTGCAGATGGGTCAGTTACAGGTTTAATGAAAGGCACTATCATTACAGTCTCTGAGGATCTGTTAGTTGATATAATGGATTTCCCTAATTCTGGAGACAAGATCACTGAGGCCGTGTCCTTTGAGAAGCAGAGAGTAGGGGTCATTGGCAGTTTAGGATACCTCTCTAAGAAAGGGCTCTTGGTTAATGAGTTGTCTGCAGAAAAGAGAATTATGCACTCTATCATAACCACCATTATCACCCCTAGGGCTGGCACCCACTCCTCAATCACTGCTAGCGATGGTAGTTTGCTATTTTGGGCAGTTCAGAAGCATAGGGTCAACTTGCCTTCCATCTGGGAAAGGATGGCATGTTCCAAGAATGTGCAAGAGTCTCTTCTCTATGGACCCCTGTTGACCCTTATTTTCAAGAGATTTTCTGTTGATTTGAATGATGAGATCTCTGTGGCTGTGAAGGAGAAGATAGGACTTTCAACTCTGAGGAGAAGCCACTATAGTTTGGAAAGTAAGGCACAAATCCTTTGGACTAAGGACTCTGCCCCTTGTGCTCTCATGAAGTATTTGCAGATGAGGCATAGAGTTCCTCCTTCATTCCTCCAGTTCTGCCACCACAGATTAGAGGTGAGGAAGTCAGAGTAGAAGTATCAATGGTAGAACAAGAGCAAGTTCAGGCTCCTGTCCCATCCCCAGAGCAAGATGCACCTGAAGAAACCATTAATCAAGTGCTAAGGGATTTTAGGGGCAAGGGAGTGGCTTAGGAAGAGATCCCAGGCACCACTCCAGTAGAGCCATCTTTTGAAGAAGACCACCATGTCTCTCCACCTCATGTTGAGACCCAACCAAGGTCTCAGGGGGAGACTGGCAGAAACATGGATGATGTGGTGGACTTAGTCTTGAAGCAGCAAGATATGTTGATAGTTCTGCAAATGCAAATCCAACAGATAGATGTCATGTTTGACATTATGTTTGAGGTGGTCCAACAGATGAAGGACCTATTATTACAGTTGGTGTGCCATCAAGGCACAAGTAGGTCTCATGCTCCCCCAACTGTTCAACCAGAGGTGCAACAACTAGAGCAACAACAACAGCAGCCTGTGGAACAGTCTAGTGTGGATCCTACAATTGAGCCAGATCAGATTCAACATCATCAACAGCAGCAACCACCTCAGCAGCAAGAGTCAGTTTCTGAGCAGCCCCTAGAGTCTCAGGATCAACCTATGGAGGTAGATGCCGATCCCAAGGACAAAACTTTTAAGTAAAGGGTTTAAAGGAAACTCCTTAAATCAACCAGTCTTCCCTTCTCAGCCCTTAACTATTTCCTCTCCTCCTACTGATCCAACTCCTCCTCCTCCAGTCACTACTGATCCTACACCTCCTCCCATTGTTGAACAACCTCCTCCTTCTACCTCTCAACCAGAGGCTCAGCCTCCTTCTACCTCTCAACCAGAGGCTCAGACTCTTTCTACCTCTCAACTAGTGGCTCAGCCTCCCTCTCCCTCAACTACTTCACTTTCTTTGTATCCTTTGAAGTATACATTTATGTTTCCCACTATAAACACACCCACTCTTCACACCTTAGCTCCTCATTTCTTTTCTTCTCTCCCTACTTCTTCTATACCTTCTTCGGGCAAATCTACTCTTTCTCTTGTTGAGATTGTACCTAGTGTGGTACTATCCTCAAGAGTAGGGCGCCAGGTGAAAGACAACCCTAGCACCCTCCTTCCCCCATTCTGGTATGTCTTCATATACCATTCTGAACATCACTTCAATCTCTTCAAAGAATTGCTCTCCATTAAAGCTTTTCTTGAAATCCATGGGATGCCAGGCTACACATTTGAAGACTGGATCCCTTCCTTACTTCAAACTTCCCAAGTTCAGTTGGCTAATGTGAATCTCATCAAATAGAAAAGCCACTGTCTCTCCCCTAAAGAATTCTTAGATCTATACCCTGATGAAGCCACTAAATTTCAAGCCACTCTGGCGAGAAACTAGTTTATGGATGTTCAGCTCCACCTTAATCTTAGATTTTTTTGATTTGTTTGCACCCTCCTAAAAGAGCTCCAGATCAAGTACAACAGGATGAAACAATTCAATGAAGCCAAATTCAGGATGGGCTTGCCAGATGAGAATAAAGGTCAATGGGAAATGATCCTCCATGGGCAAAGAGAGATTACTCCATCAATGATTGTTGGATTGCCCTCTGAACTGCATCCCAGTCTGATAGGTGCAATTTCCTCTAGGAAATCTTTTGCCCAAGTTGTATTCAATAGACACATAAGGATAGCTGCTACATTCAAAATCAAGTACAATATCAAGATGTCATTCCATAGGTTTGCCCTCATGCATGCTCCAACGAACTCTCAGCATATGATAGATTTCCATAATTGCTTTGCAGAGTCTGAGAGGTTTATTGAAGATCATTGGGCAGCAGCTTATCCAGAAGATCATACAAATTGCCATAAACTCAAGATATCTATTCCTGTAGTATCCCAAAAAATTCATTAATTTAAAATTTGTAGACAAATTGAAATCTTTGTCAATTAATAAAATCAAACTAGTTAAAAAGATACACATCATTATTTCATGCGTAAAAACTCATATAATTTTTTTTTGAAAAAATAATAGTTATACCTTAAATAATATTCTCTAATGACCCATTAAGAAATTTGGGCATAGAAAAATCATTTGGACCAAGTTTTAGAATTTATATGACTTATTATTGTAATTAAGGAATAAGTCAGAAAACCCATTATTATATGAGCTAAAATGGATTAAATATTAAAATAAAATTAAGGGTAGACTCCAAACGATACGTATTGATAGTCCATCATAAGAATTTGGACCAATAGACCTCTCATAACCCATGAATAAATTAAAGTAAGAAAAATACAATAAAATCCGAAACTCTATATTTCCCTAATTAAAAGGGGAAATTCCCCTAAGTTAAATTCCATTAAGTGATGGGCTTTGCTAAATGGGCCCTTTAGAATTTATTGGGCCAAAATAGGGATTTTTAAAAGGAGAGTAATAGAAAAATACCATAAATTCATATTTTAATTATTGCCTAAATAGAAAAGAGTTATTAAATCATTAAAATAGTGAATATGGGTTGGAATTGGACTCCTAACCCTATCCTAATTGGTTAACCACGAAATTGCATCCCAACCTAACCCAATTAGGGGTTGGCAAACTTGGAAAGTTGAGAGGAATAGGGGAAACTCGGAATTAAAGGGTAATTAGAGTCATATTAGGAAAGGGAAACCCAGGGAGCTTAAATACTCCCCAATCTCTCCATGGCCGGCCCTAAGTCGTTGATGGGGCTTGCTGGGCGTGGAGAGGAGGCCAAGGAGAAGGAGAACTCGTGGGGAGAAGGCTTGACCAAGCTCCAACCTCTGCACTTCGAGTTCTAAACCCTAGAAGACAAAATGACTCAAAGGTAGGCATTCTCACAGGCTAAACTCAATTAAATTTCATCTGCAGATTGTTCCATACATCAGGAACAAAACTCCTATTGTTTCATAATTTTTCATCGAGCCAATCTTTTATTCTTGATTTTAGAAGTTTTGCAATCATCATTACCCCGAACCTTCATCTTAATTCTAGATCTCCGTGTATACTCAACCCCATACCATGGAATTTTAACTGGAGATACTGATGGATGTTAGGCATCGTTTGCCTCTAAAAGCCCTAATTTTCATCCATCCTACTGCTCGAATTAATTCATTTATCTCAACTGTACACTGTTCCATGTTCTTCATGAATAATTTGATTGAAACATGCCGAGACCATGTCCACTTTCAAATTCCTATTTACTGTGAATATTCTTGCATGTCTAGAGTCATTTAAAATTGGTTTCACAAATTTTCATCATCTGTGTAATTAGTTCTTGATTTTTGAATGGCCATATCTCAAAATAGGGAAGGGTTGGACCGCAATCTAAGGCTTGTCCTTTTCCCGCTCGGACTCAGGCACAGGACTTGAGAACGTGACGGCCCTATAGGCCGCATTCTTAGGGCCGATCGCAACACAATACCTGTCGTGTTCTGAACACGACAGGCGGTACCGTCGTGTTCTGGTTCCCCGTCCTGATAGACCCATCGCGTTCTGTGAAACACCCAGTCGCGTTCTGATCAGACCCTGTCACGACCCTTACAAGGGTACGTCGCGATTTGGTGTTTTACATGTAAACCCACGATTTTTTCTACTCTAACTTTCTACAGTATCTATACTTCTTGTTAACAGTCACCAACGCAATAAATAAAGTTGTTATAAATCAAACATGTGTTGAATGATTTAACAGACCTACACTTGATCTTTCCATCTATGATTTCTTTCACACATGCAACCACTTGAACCATCCATTATGGCTTAACTTTCCATGAAAATATATCATAATACATCTGGTAATTCATTTCAATCATATATTTAAATTGCTCTATTTTTAAATGTACTTGTCTTCGTTTCTCACGATGTTTTGGAAATATCATTACTGATGCTCCACTGTTCTAGAAATCCTTTGGAACGTCGAGCACTTGTTTCTATATATACACTTTTCTCTTGACTTGGACTAACTCTCCGTCAGATATTCCTTCTGCCGGACTAGTGAATCCTTGCTCAATGCCTCTGTAAGTCTCCTCTGTCCATGGATTCCCACATGGTCGACGAGCTGGTTGTACCCTAACACCTATGATACCCTTTAGGGATTAGTAAGATCCATACGGCCTTAGTTGCTCTCTCTCTTATCTTGAATCACGCCAGACCTCTGGACCTGTGCATAACATGGCCAGTGGAAGGGCAGTGAATTCCACCTGACTGTCAACACCAATTGCGCGTGTTGTGCAACTGTTACTATCGCCGTTTACTCGACGTTTTGTGTGCATTGACCCTTAGTTCTCATCTATACTCTACCTGCTCATCTATTCACACTCTCTCTACTATCTCGTCTATTCATCTCGTACTCTCATCTATTTCTTGGTACTCTCTATTGGACATTAACTGATTGTCTAAAGATAAACAAAATAACCAATGCCAGCGCAATAGGGCCCGATCTGGTCCTAGGGAGAGCGCCCGAAAGTGCCATTTGCCCATGGGAGTTAAATGATCAGGATGTCGGTATCATATCAAAGTGCCATACTACCATGATTAATCTAAGACAATCAAATAAAGTGCTATATTCTCTAGTTGTCTATTGACAAACAAGTGCTATACTCTCTCTCGGCTATCTACGGATAACCAAAGTGCAATGCTATCTCGATTGACGGAAATTAATCAAAGTGCTATACTATTTCGATTGATGAAAATCAATCAATGTGCAATTTACTCTCTATATGGCCAACTACTCTCTCTCCTTGCTATACATGTTACTTGCTATTGCTTGACAATGACGTTACTTGATATCGTGAGTTATAGCTTTCTATCGTGACTTGATTATATTCATTGTGCTATACTTGATTCACGTGCTATTTGAACCATGTTACTTGTGCTATTACTCTCTGGACTTTACATGACTCTCTCTATCATTAGTTACTCTGTTCTCTAAAGCATTAATTATTTAAAGCGAGCTTGGTTCATGAGATTTAAGTCCTACTGGGCGTTATCGCTTACCCTTCGTTATTTGTTATTATGTCTCAGGTAAGTCGGGTGCTGACGTTACTCACACCAATGGGACAGGACCCGAGTGATGAGCGACCTAGAGTCAAGTCATGAAGTTACCCTAGTACCATGGGGTCTAGTAGTTATTGCATTAGATTTCCTTTCCAATGTAATGGTATCATTGAGCTATATGTATTGGCTCCGAACTAGTGGTTGTAATAGTCTTAGTGGAATTTAATGAAATGAAGAGTTTATTCCAACTATTGTTCATTAGATGCTCTGATTTACTTAACTGTGGTGCAATTTACTCTTCTATGCACTTTGCTCACGTCTCCCCGATTTATTCCGCTGCTAAATTGGCCGGGCATGACAATTGGTATCAGAGCCTAGGATGTCTTCATCGGATATCTTAGGTATAGGATGTTCTAGGATGTCCTCAATGGATCTCTTAGGTCTAGGGTGTCCTAGGATAAACTGCCATGACACGTGTCTAAATCAACCATCATACCTAAGTGAGGATTGGGTAGAACCATGGATAAGATCTAATGTATATACTTATACCTATTAGTTTAATGCTCCTTTCGTACCCTAATGTCAACCTCATTCTTGAAGGGACTCTTAATGGACGCCAACCATACACCACTGCAAGCCGAAATGGGACCAACTCAAAAGCTAGTTCTGGCATGTCAGCAAGCCACTCAACTACTAGAAAGAGCTCTGGAAGCGACCAAAAAGATTAAAAAGGTGACAAATAAGAATGGGAAGAGAAGACATAACCATGGTAAGAAGGCAAACCAGCAAGTGAAACGTAACGATTAGATTTTTAGGATCATTTGCCTTCATTGTCACAAGCCAGGTCATGTGGCCAAGGAGTGTTGGCGAAAAATTGGTGCATGCCTACGTTGTGGCGACTCGAGGCATCAGCTACGAGACTGCCCTCTTCTAAAGGAGCCATCCACTAACACAAAAGATCTAAATTCTATGACAAAAAGGAACCAGCCAAACGGTGATAAGAGAAAAATAAAGAAGAATAAGAAGAACGACATACAATTAGCCCTTATTCGCAGAGGGCGTTGCAAGCACTGCAATAGGAGGGGTCACACGTCCGAGGATTGCTGATGGAAACAAAGAAAATGTTTGCGATGTGGTAGCTCAGACCACAAGATGAGAGACTACCCACAATTTGAGAACCAACATCATGAGGAATCAAACCAGCAAGATACACTAGAAGCCTTGGTGCAACTCTCTTTAAATCAAGAAGTGGGAACCGTGGAAGGTACCACCGAACTCACAATGATTAATACCTTTTACAATAAATGATTCATATGTAACCGAAGGAGTCGTGGAATTTAGGGACCAAATTCTTTTTAAGTGGGGGAGGATGTAGTACCCTAGAAAATTCATTAATTTAAAATTTTCTAGACAAATTGAAATCTATGTCAATTAATAAATTCAAATTAGTTAAAAAGATATCCATCATTATTTCATGCGTAAAAACTCATATAATTTTTTTTTGGAAAAATAATAGTTATACCTTAAATAATATTCTCTAATGACCCATTAAGAAATTTGGGCATAGAAAAATCATTTGGACCAAGAATTTATATGACTTATTATTGTAATTAAGGAATAAGTCGGAAAACCCATTATTATATGAGCCAAAGTGGATTAAATATTAAAATAAAATTATGGGTAGACTCCAAACGATACGTCCATCAAACTAATTTAGACCAATGGACCTCTCATAACCCATGAATAAATTCAAGTAAGAAAAATACAATAAAATCTGAAACTCTATATTTCCCTAATTAAAAGGGGAAATTCCCCTAAGTTAAATTCCATTAAGTGATGGGCTTTGCTAAATGGGCCCTCTAGAATTTATTGGGCCAAAATAGGGATTTTTAAAAAGAGAATAATAGAAAAATACCCTAAATTCGTATTTTAATTATTGCCTAAATAGAAAAGAGTTATTAAATCATTAAAATAGTGAATATGGGTTGGAATTGGACTCCTAACCCTACCCTAATTGGTTAGCCATGAAATTGCATCCCAACCTAACCCAATTAGATGTTGGCAAACTTGGAAGGTTGAGAGGAATAGGGGAAACTCAGAATTAAAGGGTAATTAGAGTCATATTAGGAAAGGGAAACCCAGAGAACTTAAATACTCCCCAATCTCTCCATGGCCGGCCCTAAGTCGTTGATGGGGCTTGCTGGGCGTGGAGAGGAGGCCAAGGAGAAGGAGAACTCGTGGGGAGAAGGCTTGACCAAGCTCCAACCTCTGCACTTCGAGTTCTAAACACTAGAAGATAAAAGGACTCAAAGGTAGGCATTCTCACAGGCTAAACTCAATTAAATTTCATCTGCAGATTGTTCCATACATCAGGAACAAAACTCCTATTGTTTCATAATTTTTCATCGAGCCAATCTTTTATTCTTGATTTTAGAAGTTTTGCAATCATCATTACCCCGAACCTTCATCTTAATTCTAATTCTCTGTGTATACTCGACCCCATACCATGGAATTTTAATTGGAGATACTGATGGATGTTAGGCATCGTTTGCCCCTGAAAGCCCTAAGTTTCATCCATCCTACTGCTCGAATTAATTCTTTTATCTCAACTGTACACTATTCCATGTTCTTCATGAATAACTTTATTGAAACATGCCGAGACCATGTCCACTTTCAAATTCTTATTTATTCTGAATATTCTTGCAAGTCTAGAGTCGTTTAAAACTTGTTTCATGAATTTTCATCATCCGTGTAATTAGTTCTTGATTTTTGAATGACCATATGTCAAAATAGGGAAGGCTTGGACTGCAATCCAAGGCCTGTCCTTTTCCCGCCCAGACTCAGGCGCAGGACCTGAGAACGCGATGGCCCGATAGGCCGCATTCTCAGGGCTGATCACGACACAGTACCTATCGTGTTCTGAACGTGACAGGCGGTACCGTCGCGTTCTGGTTCCCTGTAACATCTCGGGCTTTCCGGATTCCCAACTGTGTGTGGGATGGCTGGCCACTAACGCGTCCGACGTTGGCAACACGTTAGTGTCGTGAAGGTGCTACCCATCGTGACAACCATCCAGGTCACGGCCGATGGTCGCATCACGTTCTTGTCGTGAAGGTGCTACCCGTCGTGAAGGTGCTACCCGTCGCGTTCTGTGAAACTCCCAGTCCCGTTCTGATCAGACCCTGTTGCGACCATTGCAAGGTTACGCCGCGATCTGGTGTTTTACATGTAACCCCATGATTTTTGCTACTCTAACTTTCTACAATGTCTATACTTCTTGTTAACAGTCACCAACGCAGTAAATAAAGTTGTTATAAATGAAACATGTGTTGAATGATTTAACAGACCTACACTTGATCTTTCCATCTATGATTTCTTTTGTACATGCAACCACTTGAACCATCCATTATGGCTTAACTTGACATGAAAATATATCATAACACATCTGGTAATTCATTTCAATAATATATTTAAATTGCTCTTTTTTTAAATGTACTTGTCTTCGTTTCTCGTGATGTTTTGGAAATACCGTTACTGACGTTCCACTGTTCTAGAAATCCTCTAGAACGTGGAGCACTTGTTTCTATATATACACTTTTCTCTTGACTTGGACTAACTCTCCGTCGGATATTCCTTCTGCCGGACTAGTGAATCCTTGCTCAACGCCTCCGTAAGACTCCTCTGTCCATGGATTCCCACATGGTCGACGAGCTAGTTGTACCCTAACACCTATGATACCCTTTAGGGATCAGTAAGATCCATACGGCCTTAGTTTCTCTCGCTCTTATCTTGAATCACGCTGGACCTCTGGACCTGTGCATAACATGGCCAGTGGAAGGGTAGTGAATTCCACCTGACTGCCAACACCAATTGTAAGACCCTCGAATTTTCCGTCGTAATTTTCGTATTTATGTGTATATGGTGTTGGAGTATGTATGTACGTATTTACGTAGGTATTAAAATAGCATAATTACGTGTACATGTGTTTATATTAAACGTAAATAGTGTATGTATTGCATGATGATAGTGTGAATATAATACCATGTACTTATTGCATGTATAGAAGCTTGGTATGCATGGTTTTCTGCATAAATTAGGGTTCTGGCCGAAGGCCCTTTTGGCGTCAATCCCCAGGCCGTTGAGGTGGTGTTAGCGTCCAGCCATGGACGCCAACCCTAATTCCGGCGTCTAACGATCTGGACGTCGACTTCTCTGGCCTGCATGCGCAGCAGAGCTGCTGTCTTCTGAAGCAAGGCATGGCAACCATTGGGGGGATGTCCCCCAACGGCTCTGAGGGTGTCCCATCACCCTAGTGAGTGGGAGAAAGACCCTCTTTAGGTCTGAACCCGAAATGGCTCTCCCCATTCTTTCCCTTCACCCTTGCAAGAGGAGAGAAGTGAGAAAGAAAAACCCTAGGTGAGCTGTGAGAAAAACCCATTTTTGAACCCCCAAATCCGACCCCCTTGGAGGTTCATTTGAAGATCTTCTGCATCAAGGAGGAAGCTGAAGCTTAGGGGAAGGCCTCCCCATCATTCCCTCGGCGTGGAGATCAACCAGGAGCTCGGAGGAAGGCAATCTTGGAGGCACTTCTGCAACTTCTTGGAACTGCCCAAGGAGGTCTTCTTCGAGCCATAAATCTCTTGGAGGATTTTTAGAGAGGCAAGTAACCTATCTATGGTGTCCCCGTATGAGTCTAGGAGGTTTTTATGATTTTTATGAAATTTTCCTCGAGTCCTAGACCCTCCATTTCACCCAAATTTCAGAGCTCGGGTCTGTGTTTCTGCACAGACCTGAGTAAACGGCAAGGTCCCTGGACGCCCAGTTCATCCTTGGCGTCCATCGACCATGCCGCTGACTCTGAGTCAGCGGCCAGAGACCGCCGTCTAGTTCTTCAGGACAGAACAGTGAGCTGTTCTGTCCCTCTTATACGTTAATTTCGTTATGATTTCCGTGATGAGGATATATGGTATTCCTATACGCTACGTAGGTTATCATTTGTGGTGTGTGTGATGGTGAATGTGGAAAATGGTGTCTTTAATCTTGTGAGCATGACTTGTAGATAATTTTGCAAACCCATGTTCCATGACTAGAGTTAGTTGAATGCCTTGATTTCGGTCTAATCATGAAGATTGTGGGTCAGCATGTGTGTTTGCAAATTTAGGCAACTTATCCATGCTTGTGCAATTTGTTAATAGATTCGGTTCGATAAAATAAAAGTATGAAAAAAAATGATTCGTAGTGTTAAATCCATAGATGTATGAATTAGGAAAATTTTGTACTCTAAATTCATGCATATGTTGGTAGCTTATGTCTAAACAGCAAGTGGTAAATTGCATGATGTGTAAATTCCATGTTAACGTAAATTGTGAATAACATGCTAATTAGGTGTTTGATTTTCTGTAAATCCTATTTAGCTCAGAAAAATCTGAAAAATTGAGGGTATGATTTTGAACCCGAAAACAGCATGTGGTTAAAATTTCAGGTCAATTGGAACAGTAAATAAAAAGTTATGTGTTTTCATGTGAAATATGAATAATTCGTACATATGATCGAAATGTGATTAGATTTTGTTTAAAACCAGCATGATTGGTGTGTTTACTATGTGTTGAATCTTGAAAACTCTGTAGTACCATGTTAGGAAAAACAGAGGTGTTCATGTGAGTAAGAAAGTGAATGAGATGAAGAGTGTCAAGTGTAAAACCATGTGTAAAACGGTAAATGTGTAAAAGTGTAAACTGTGCCAATGTGATACTGCTTCCGAGAAGGCAGTGGAGCCGTATCAGGGAAAAGTCCCCCTGAGAAAGTTCATTGTGTTAAGTGACCCTAAGGGCATTAGGGGGAAATCCTGGAGGTGGACAAGTACCACTGGTTAGGGTGGAGACTTGTTCTCCCGGTCTGCGCAGTCCAAGAGTCGCCATTGTATTGCCTAGATGGCGTCTATGTGATGTGATGTGAATGTGTCTTTCTTTGGTGGTTTGGACTATGTGTCACGGCACTAAAATATGTGTAAAGTGTATGTGACCATGTGTAAATGTGTAAGTGATATGTGAATGTGTATGTGTAAAGTGAACCATGTGAAAGAGGGAACTAGTGTAAAGAAAAATGTGAAATCTTAGATATGTAAATGTGTTATAGAAACCATGTGAAACTAAATCTGAAACCAAGTGAATTCAGAAATGCATGTTATTATTCTCATGTTTGTGTGTGCAAAAGTGTTTAGAATCCATGTTAGGAACAACAATTGAGTATGTGAGTAAAATGGCATGATGGATTGTTCATGTGTTATGTTTAAGCAACGTTGTAGCTTTCATGTGTAGGTTATAGTCATTGGACCATGTGAGATCAGCAACCTAAAGTATGATAAAAAGTTATGTATGTACTTAAGAACATGTGGAATCCATGCTAATTATGTTCCCCGTTCATGTATGCAAATTGTTCATGTCAATAGCTCTCACGTATCGATTAAAGTCTCATGAGTGAATTGAATAGAGACCATGTGATAGGTGAATGTTATTTTTGAAATCTGAAAGCATGCGTTATGTATAAAATTGTAGAACCTTCATGATAGGTTGAAAACTTAAATGGACTAGCATGCTATGTGTTGCAAAGTGTAATGTGCGTGTAGAAACCACTAGGACTTGTACGTGTATATCATGCATAGTGTTACTTGCTGAGTCCCTGGACTCACTCCTTGCTTCGGCGTACAGGTATAGTTGGTGACACAGTACCCTCGGAGGAGGCAGCGGAGACGGACTCCGAGCGTGGAGACTAGCCAGTTTTTGAGATCTTGTGATTGTGTACTTCTTAGTATGTACTTGGACATTGTATTAGAATATCATTAAAAGAATGTAATATGTGGACATTTGTATTTCTATTTCAGCAAATTAAATCATGTGAATTTTAGTTCCTTTTTGCAAATTGTAAACTGCATGTATGTTTAATGTGGATGATGAATGAATGGAGATAGTTCTCTTTTACTTCCGCTACTCTGTTATATATATTCGCGTGTATCTCAGCTGTTTGTATCGTTGGGTAAATGTCCCACTGTGGCTGGCAGCACTCGCTATACCGACGTGGGTTGGTATAACCGTACCGGTATAATGAGGGCCGTCACAGAGATTGGTATCAGAGCGACCGGTTGAGATTACACATGAATATAACTAAGTCATCATCCCCATTGCATGCTAAGTATGTCCACATGTGTAGAAAACACTAATAAGAAGTGAAAAATAGATAAGAAAATGGTTAGAAAACTTAGTAACCTAGCTCTAATGGTGGCTGAAATTTTATTACAGCCATGGCTTCCCGTGGACGACGTGGAGGTGCGCCAGCTCGCGACGACGAGCAGAGGCGTGAGGAGCGGGCGGAGCAGCAGGCCCCGGCCCCACAGGGTCCTGTGCTTCCCCCACCACCGCCAGTGGATTATGGAGTGTTCATGCAAGGTCTGGTGCAAGCCATGCAGACCCAGGCACACACTCAGGCAGCACTCCAGGCCCAGTTGGAGGCCCAGGTAAAATGATAAAACAACTAAGTAGTCTGCTATTTGAATTGTATAATATTGTGTTTATTGTATATTGCTTGTTGTTTAATGTAGCAGGCTCAGGCCCCAGCTCAGGACCATGGTGGACCTTCCATCATGGAGCGATTCAAGAGGATGACCCCACCCTCTTTTAAGGGGGAGAGTGATCCGCTTTTGGCAGAAAGCTGGATGAGGGAGATCGAGAAAATCTTCCGAGCTATCAGGTGTCCTGACGAGGACAAGGTGACCTTAGCCACCTACATGCTACAGGTATGCTTTAGATTATGCTTGAATGTTGGTTGTTATTTGTTAGTTAGAGCTTATGAAGGTGTGTTGCAGGAGAGAGCTGATGTATGGTGGTCCTCCCTACTGCGTACGCGCTTCGAGGACGGAGCAGTAGATGTGGCGTGGGACGCGTTCGTGAGGCTCTTCCGAGCCAAGTTCGTCCCAGAGCACATCCAGGACAAGATGGAGCAAGAATTCCTTTCCCTGACGCAAGGATCGATGACCGTCCTAGAATACGAGGCAAGGTTTTCTGAACTCTCTAAATATGCACCGCACATAGTAGAGGATGACCGCAGGAAGACCAAGAAATTCGTGATGGGTCTCAAACCATCACTGAGGACGAGGCTCGTGGCGTTCGACCACCGCACGCTAGACGAGGCCCTCAGCGCAGCCTGCAGACAGGAGGGAGAAATGGAGTAGTATCTAGAGGAGAAGAAGGCTTCACAGAAGAGGCCGGCAACGACATTCCAGCGGCAAGACAAGAGGAAGACGGTGTACCAGACACCGCAGAAACAAGTGGCAGTCAGCAACTATCAGGTACCCTCTGTACGTCCCCCCGGTGCGAAGAAGGAGTGTCCCCATTGTGGGAAGACCCATGGAGGTTCGGAGTGTTGGTTAGTAGCGGGTAGATGCCTAAAGTGTGGGAGCAGCGACCACAAGATCAAGGATTGCCCGAGGCTTCAATAGGAAGCTCAGCGAGGAGCGCCAGTACCAGCAGTAGCGGCAGCCGCGCCGGCTACAGGACGACCAGGAAGGCCTCGAGCCCCAGCTCGAGTGTTTGCATTAGCTCGCGAGGACGCCGAGCAGGCGGAGCATGTCACCGAAGGTACAGGTTTACTTTTCGGTGTGCACGCTCGGTTTTGTTTGATACGGGTGCTACTCACTCGTTCATTTCCGAGCGGTTCGCTAGGCAGTTAGCCCTAGAGTTAGGCATAGAGTCTGAGGAGTTAGAGGTTCCCTTGTTTGTGCACACCCCTGCGGGTACGGTATCGACTAGGAAGTGCATTCCGTCGTTACCTGTGTGCATTGAGGATAGGTTCCTAGATGGGTGTTTCTTCTTGCTAAAGATGAAGGACTATGATTGTATTCTTGGTCTGGATTGGCTAGAGGAGCACTATGCGTTAGTGGATTGTCGTAGAAAGAAGATTGTTTTCCGCATTCCTGGTGAGGATGAGTTCTCTCATCCCTTGCCAAAGAACTTAGCGGAAAGTTAGTCATCTCTGCCATGAAGGCGATGCGTATGGTGAACAAGGGTTGTGACGCATTTCTTGCCAGCGTTATGCTAGTACCCGATGCTGGTTCGTCACTGACTCTTGCAGAGATCGATGTGGTGCAGGACTTTCCAGATGTCTTTCCCGATGACTTGTCTGGATTGCCACCGGATAGGGAGATAGAGTTCACTATAGAGTTGCTTCCAGGCACCTCTCCTATCTCGAAGGCCCCATATCGGATGGCCCCTGCAGAGTTAGCCGAGTTGAGGAAGCAATTGCAAGAATTGCTCGATAAGGGATTTATTCGCCCCAGTGTTTCCCCTTGGGGCGCACCTGTATTATTCGTCAAGAAGAAAGACGGGTCACTTCGGTTGTGCATCGATTATAGAAAGCTAAACCAGGTGACGGTGAAGAACAGGTATCCCTTACCTCGGATTGATGATCTGTTTGACCAGTTGCGAGAGGCATCAGTCTTTTCCAAGATTGACTTGCGATCTGGTTATCATCAGTTGAAGATTAGGAGTGAGGATGTGTCCAAGACGGCATTTAGAACCCGTTATGGACATTATGAGTTTTTGGTTCTTCCTTTCGGATTGACCAACGCCCCTGCAGCGTTCATGGATCTCATGAACCGGGTGTTTAGTCCGTATTTAGATAGTTTTGTTGTTGTGTTTATTGATGACGTGTTGGTCTATTCTCCGGATGAGGCCACACATCGTCAGCATTTGAGGTTAGTCTTAGAGGTTCTCCGTGAGCACAAACTGTATGCAAAGTACAGCAAGTGCGAGTTCTGGTTGCGCGAGGTTCACTTTCTCGGGCATGTTATCTCCGGCGCTGGTGTAGCTGTTGATCCAGCAAAGATCCAGGCAGTTATGGATTGGGATGTTCCCAAGACTCCTTCGGAGATTCGTAGTTTCCTTGGGTTAGCTGGTTACTATCGGCGATTCATTGAGGGTTTCTCATCCATCGCCGCCCCTATGACAAAGCTGACCAGAAAGGGTGAGAAGTTTGTATGGTCTGAGGCATGTGAGCGCAGCTTTCAGCTATTGAAGGCTAAGCTTACTTCTGCTCCGGTATTGGTATTGCCCAGTGGTCTAGAAGGCTTTGCCATTTATACGGATGCATCTCAGATTGGTTTAGGCTGTGTGCTCATGCAGCAAGAGAGGGTAGTAGCTTATGCTTCTCGTCAGTTGAAGGAGCATGAGAGGAACTATCCGACTCATGATTTGGAGCTAGCAGCTGTGGTTCATGCACTAAAGATCTGGAGGCACTATCTTTATGGTGTCAGATTTGAGGTGTTTACCGACCACAAGAGCTTGAGGTATCTTTTCTCCCAAAAGGAATTAAACCTGAGGCAGAGAAGATGGATTGAGTTCTTGAAGGACTATGACTTCGACCTTCAGTATCATCCTGGAAAGGCGAACGTCGTAGCGGATGCTCTTAGTAGGAAGAGGTCTTCGCTCCAGCAGGATTGGAAGATGTTGGAGGATGCAGCGTGCTCTATGACCGAGTTAGAGCCATCGTTGTGTCAGGCTTTTGTAGCTCAGCTGTCCCTTAGATCCTCAGTCTTGGATGAGGTGATTGAGCAGCAGAAAGCCGATCCTAGATTGTTAGAGTTAGTGGGTAAGGCGGGCATTGCTCGTGATGAGGACGGTGTGATTAGATTTCAGCACCGTGTTTGTGTCCCTGATGTAGTAGATGTCCGTGAGCATGTGTTAGCGGAGGCTCATAGATCGCGATTTTCTATTCATCCGGGTAACACTAAGATGTATCAAGACCTGAAGAGATCATTTTGGTGGTCGGCATGAAGAAGGATGTTGCGGATTATGTGTCTAGATGTCTAGTATGTCAGCAGGTGAAAGCCGAGCGGCAGCGACCATCCGGCCTTATGCAGAGGATGGATATCCCCGTATGGAAGTGGGAAGCTGTCACTATGGATTTCGTGTCGGGTTTGCCTCGATCTAGAAGGGGCAATGACTCGATTTGGGTAGTTGTAGATAGATTCTCGAAGACTGCTCATTTCTTGCCTATGAAGAAGAAGCAGTCAGTAGAGAGCTTAGCTAGATTGTATGTTAGCGGTATCGTTAGATTGCATGGTGTGCCGAAGTCGATCATTTCGGATCGAGATCCGAGATTTACTTCGAGATTGTGGAAGGGTCTTCAGGATGCGTTAGGTTCGGAGCTTAAGCTCAGTTCGGCGTTTCATCCCCAGACCGATGGACAGTCCGAGAGGACTATCCAGACGCTCGAGGACATGTTGAGAGCGTGTGTTCTGGATTGGAAGGATGATTGGGAGCGTCATTTACCTCTTGTGGAGTTCGCATACAACAACAGCTTTCATGCTAGTATTGGAATGGCTCCATTCGAGGCGTTGTATGGTAGGCCCTGCAGATCTCCTTTATGTTGGGAGGAGACTGGTGATAGGCAGTTGATCGGACCGGAGTTGGTTCAGGAAACTTCGGATAAGATTCAGCTTATTAGGAAAAGGCTTGTTGCGGCACAGGATAGGCAGAAGAGTTATGCCGACAACAGGAGAAAGGATTTGGAGTTCGAGGTTGGTGATCATGTCTTCTTAAAGATATCGCCTACTCGTGGAGTTTTCAGATTTGGCAGGCATAGCAAGCTAAGCCCTAGGTTCATTGGCCCATATGAGATTCTCTAACGTTTGGGCAACGTGGTGTACGAGCTAGCTTTACCCCCAGCTTTGGCTAGCGTTCACCCGGTATTCCACGTATCTATGCTCAGGAAGTATGTCCGAGATCCGTCTCATGTGATTAGTCATGAGCCAGTGGAGATCCAGCCAGATCTTTCGTATGTCGAGCAGCCAGTAGCCATTCTTGACCGGAAGGTTCAGCATCTCCGGAACAAGAGTATCGCATCGGTGAAAGTTCTATGGCGGAACTTCTCACGTGAGGAGGCTACGTGGGAGCTTGAGGATGCGATGAAGAAGAAGTATCCCCTTTTGTTTGAGTAGTGTCGTTCTAACTTCGAGGACGAAGTTTTCTTTAAGGGGGAGAGGGTGTAAGACCCTCGAATTTTCCGTCGTAATTTTCGTATTTATGTGTATATGGTGTTGGAGTATGTATGTACGTATTTACGTAGGTATTAAAATAGCATAATTACGTGTACATGTGTTTATATTAAACGTAAATAGTGTATGTATTGCATGATGATAGTGTGAATATAATACCATGTACTTATTGCATGTATAGAAGCTTGGTATGCATGGTTTTCTGCATAAATTAGGGTTCTGGCCGAAGGCCCTTTTGGCGTCAATCCCCAGGCCGTTGAGGTGGTGTTAGCGTCCAGCCCTGGACGCCAACCCTAATTCCGGCGTCTAGCGATCTGGACGTCGACTTCTCTGGCCTGCATGCGCAGCAGAGCTGCTGTCTTCTGAAGCAAGGCATGGCAACCATTGGGGGGATGTCCCCCAACGGCTCTGAGGGTGTCCCATCACCCTAGTGAGTGGGAGAAAGACCCTCTTTAGGTCTGAACCCGAAATGGCTCTCCCCATTCTTTCCCTTCACCCTTGCAAGAGGAGAGAAGTGAGAAAGAAAAACCCTAGGTGAGCTGTGAGAAAAACCCATTTTTGAACCCCCAAATCCGACCCCTTGGAGGTTCATTTGAAGATCTTCTGCATCAAGGAGGAAGCTGAAGCATAGGGGAAGGCCTCCCCATCATCCCCTCGGCGTGGAGATCAACCAGGAGCTCGGAGGAAGGCAATCTTGGAGGCACTTCTGCAACTTCTTGGAACTGCCCAAGGAGGTCTTCTTCGAGCCATAAATCTCTTGGAGGATTTTTAGAGAGGCAAGTAACCTATCTATGGTGTCCCCGTATGAGTCTAGGAGGTTTTTATGATTTTTATGAAATTTTCCTCGAGTCCTAGACCCTCCATTTCACCCAAATTTCAGAGCTCGGGTCTGTGTTTCTGCACAGACCTGAGTAAACGGCAAGGTCCCTGGACGCCCAGTTCATCCTTGGCGTCCATCGACCATGCCGCTGACTCTGAGTCAGCGGCCAGAGACCGCCGTCTAGTTCTTCAGGACAGAACAGTGAGCTGTTCTGTCCCTCTTATACGTTAATTTCGTTATGATTTCCGTGATGAGGATATATGGTATTCCTATACGCTACGTAGGTTATCATTTGTGGTGTGTGTGATGGTGAATGTGGAAAATGGTGTCTTTAATTGTGAGCATGACTTGTAGATAATTTTGCAAACCCATGTTCCATGACTAGAGTTAGTTGAATGCCTTGATTTCGGTCTAATCATGAAGATTGTGGGTCAGCATGTGTGTTTGCAAATTTAGGCAACTTATCCATGCTTGTGCAATTTGTTAATAGATTCGGTTCGATAAAATAAAGTATGAAAAAAATGATTCGTAGTGTTAAATCCATAGATGTATGAATTAGGAAAATTTTGTACTCTAAATTCATGCATATGTTGGTAGCTTATGTCTAAACAGCAAGTGGTAAATTGCATGATGTGTAAATTCCATGTTAACGTAAATTGTGAATAATGCTAATTAGGTGTTTGATTTTCTGTAAATCCTATTTAGCTCAGAAAAATCTGAAAAATTGAGGGTATGATTTTGAACCCGAAAACAGCATGTGGTTAAAATTTCAGGTCAATAGAAACAGTAAATAAAAAGTTATGTGTTTTCATGTGAAATATGAATAATTCGCACATATGATCGTAATGTGATTAGATTTTTGTTTAAAACCAGCATGATTGGTGTGTTTACTATGTGTTGAATCTTGAAAACTCTGTAGTACCATGTTAGGAAAAACAGAGGTGTTCATGTGAGTAAGAAAGTGAACGAGATGAAGAGTGTCAAGTGTAAAACCATGTGTAAAACGGTAAATGTGTAAAAGTGTAAACTGTGCCAATGTGATACTGCTTCCGAGAAGGCAGTGGAGCCGTATCAGGGAAAAGTCCCCCTGAGAAAGTTCATTGTGTTAAGTGACCCTAAGGGCATTAGGGGGAAATCCTGGAGGTGGACAAGTACCACTGGTTAGGGTGGAGACTTGTTCTCCCGGTCTGCGCAGTCCAAGAGTCGCCATTGTATTGCCTAGATGGCGTCTATGTGATGTGATGTGAATGTGTCCTTCTTTGGTGGTTTGGACTATGTGTCACGGCACTAAAATATGTGTAAAGTGTAATGTGTAAAGTGTATGTGACCATGTGTAAATGTGTAAGTGATATGTGAATGTGTATGTGTAAAGTGAACCATGTGAAAGAGGGAACTAGTGTAAAGAAAAATGTGAAATCTTAGATATGTAAATGTGTTATAGAAACCATGTGAAACTAAATCTGAAACCAAGTGAATTCAGAAATGCATGTTATTATTCTCATGTTTGTGTGTGCAAAAGTGTTTAGAATCCATGTTAGGAACAACAATTGAGTATGTGAGTAAAATGGCATGATGGATTGTTCATGTGTTATGTTTAAGCAACGTTGTAGCTTTCATGTGTAGGGTTATAGTCATTGGACCATGTGAGATCAGCAACCTAAAGTATGATAAAAAGTTATGTATGTACTTAAGAACATGTGGAATCCATGCTAATTATGTTCCCCGTTCATGTATGCAAATTGTTCATGTCAATAGCTCTCACGTATTGATTAAAGTCTCATGAGTGAATTGAATAGAGACCATGTGATAGGTGAATGTTATTTTTGAAATCTGAAAGCATGCGTTATATGTAAATTGTAGAACCTTCATGATAGGTTAAAACTTAAATGGACTGGCATGCTATGTGTTGCAAAGTGTAATGTGCGTGTAGAAACCACTAGGACTTGTACGTGTATATCATGCATAGTGTTACTTGCTGAGTCCCTGGACTCACTCTTGCTTCGGCGTACAGGTATAGTTGGTGACACAGTACCCTCGGAGGAGGCAGCGGAGACGGACTCCGAGCGTGGAGACTAGCCAGTTTTTGAGATCTTGTGATTGTGTACTTCTTAGTATGTACTTGGACATTGTATTAGAACTATCATTAAAAGAATGTAATATGTGGACATTTGTATTTCTATTTCAGCAAATTAAATCATGTGAATTTTAGTTCCTTTTTGCAAATTGTAAACTGCATGTATGTTTAATGTGGATGATGAATGAATGGAGATAGTTCTCTTTTACTTCCGCTACTCTGTTATATATATTCGCGTGTATCTCAGCTGTTTGTATCGTTGGGTAAATGTCCCACTGTGGCTGGCAGCACTCGCTATACCGACGTGGGTTGGTATAACCGTACCAGTATAATGAGGGCCGTCACACCAATTGCGCGTGTTGTGCAACTGTTACTATCGCCGTTTACTCGATGTTTTGTGTGCATTGACCCTTAGTTCTCATCTATACTCTACCTACTCATCTATTCACACTCTCTCTACTATCTCATTTATTCATATCGTACTCTCATCTATTTCTTGGTACTCTTTATTAGCTATTAACTGATTGTCTAAAGATAAATAAAATAACCAATGCCAGTGCAATAGGGCCCGATCTGGTCCTGGGGAGAGCACCCGAAAGTGCCATTTGCCCATGGGAGTTCAATGATCAGGACGTCGGCATTACATCCAAGTGCCATACTATCAATATTAATCTAAGGCAATCAAATAAAGTGCTATATTCTCTCGTTGTCTATTGACAAACAAGTTCTATACTCTCTCTCGGCTATCTACGGATAACCAAAGTGCAATGCTATCTCGATTGATGGAAGTTAATCAAAGTGCTATACTATTTTGATTGATGAAAATCAATCAAAGTGCAATTTACTCTCTATATGGCCAACTACTCTCTCTCCTTGCTATACATGTTACTTGCTATTGCTTGACAATGACGTTACTTGCTATCGTCAGTTATCGCTTTCTATCGTGACTTGATCATATTCATTGTGCTATACTTGACTCATGTGCTATTTGAACCATGTTACTTGTGCTATTACTCTCTGGATTTACATGACTCTCTCTATCATTAGTTACTATGTTCTCTAAAGAATTAATTATTTAAAGCGTGCTTGGTTCATGGGATTTTAGTCCTACTGGGCGTTATCGCTCACCCTTCGTTATTTGTTATTGTGTCTCAGGTAAGTCGGGCGTTGACGTTACTCACACTATTGGGACAGGACCCGAGTGATGAGCGACCTGGAGTCAAGTCATGAAGTTACCCTAGTACCATGGGGTCTAGTAGTTATTGCATTGGATTTCCTTTCCAATGTAATGGTGTCATTGAGCTATATGTATTGGCTCCGAATTAGTGGTTGTAATAGTCTTAGTGGAATGTAATGAAATGAAGAGTTTATTCTAATAATTGTTCATTAGATGCTCTGATTTACTTAATTGTGGTGCAATTTACTCTTCTATGCACTTTGGTCACGTCTCCCCGATTTATTCAGTTGCTAAATTGGTGGGGCGTGACAATTCCTACCTATCTCTGCAAGGGTTATGAGTCCCTTCGGAAGTCTGTTGCACATAATTGGAAGTAGAGATATCTTGTGTACTACCAAGCTAAGAAAGTAGCATACTTCCAGGGCCTGCATTGGAATATTACTGTCCATGAGTTCCACCATCTAGTAGCCAGCAAGAAATTTGTTCTCCTAATGACTACCCTGCGCCATGGTAACTACAATAGGAGGATTAGCGGGTTTCATTGTAGGTACATTAAGTCTTATAGGAAAATCCCTTCTATAGGACCCTCCTATAACATAGATTTTTCCAAGTTTGAGATTTTCTTTCCTGGTAATGAGAAGAAGCTATGGGTTCTTCTTCAGCCTTTCCTTGCTAAAATCCCTCTTTCCCTGTATCTTGATAGTTCTTTGTCTGCCTCATGATTGTAAATTTGTCTTTACAGAAGTCAATGTAGATTTGTTCTCCACATCTGTGTATGTCTCTCTCTCTGTCTCTTATCCTTTTTGTTAATGCCACAAAGGAGGAGAAAGAAAGTAAGAAACAAATATATAAGAAAGAAACATTTTATTTTGCAAAATCAAATTTGTTTTTTCATTGTCCTTTTAAAAGGTTTTGTCATTAACAAAAAGAGGGAGAATTGTTGAGCAACTATCCTTTAGGAGAATTGTTGAGCAACTATCTCTTTTTAAATATTGTTCAACCTTTTTTTAAGCATTGTGTTTTTGCTATGATAAAACCTTTTAAGACTCTCTACAAACAAATCTATTGAAATATACCACAAGAAACATGACTTGTATGTTACTGTATATCAACACTGTTACGAAATTTCTCTTAAGTCCACAACATATACTATGTATCATACTAACTCTGACTCTGGAGAAGTCGAAGTGTTGAACCATCTTTGAATATACTAGTACTCCGACTCTTGAAAAGTCAAAGTCTGTCTAGACTCCGACTCTTGTAAAGTTGAAGTATAACTTGTATTGCTCTCCGACTTCTTAAAAGTCAAAGTCTCTGTTCCTCACTCCGACTTCCGAGAAGTCGAAGTCTCTATTCCTCACTCCGACTTCTGAAAAGTCGAAGTCCTCTTACTTCGACTTCTGAGAAGTCGAAGTCTTTGTATTTTACTCCAACTCCTTGGAAGTCGAAGTCTATTATTGTTTGCATTCCGACTCCCTAGAAGTCGAAGTATGACCGATTGAACTCTCATCACTCCGACTTTCCAAAAGCCGAAGTTTATGATCAGTCTCACTACGACTTCCGACTTCTATATAGTCAAAGATTATCATGCATCTATCTTTGACTCCAACTTTAGAAAAGTAGAAGTATCCTATATCAACTCCTATGTACTTGATAATAATTTTTGTATGTATTTGTCATTTCTCAAAATCTATGAAATCTTAATCTTATGTGTTTCAATATGTTTGTTATCCCTATGAGATCCTTTACAGAATGAATAACACTTAAATATCTTAAAGAATAATGCTTCTTTTGCTACCGTCATTTAAATATTCTGTTAGGTAGGAAAAATTATATTCAAAACGATCACATAAATTATCTTTGATAAGATCTAAGATAATTATACAAATTGGTCTCTTGCTTTTTGTCAGAAGTTTAGTTCTTCTCCATTTGACAGTTGCTTTGCAGTAAATGTGATGGTAAGTATAAGCAGCATGGGATATCTTTCAGAACTCACCTACCACTATCAGAACCTCTCCTTACCTTCAGGATACAACTATCTGTCTACTATTTATTACACTGAACATTTTTCCATATGAGGTTCTTTATACTTTACATATATTCCCATCTCACCTACCTCCGAACGTATGGAGGTATCTTTTTCTGTCTTGTCCTTTTTGCAAAACATTTATGAAGCATGACTTAGCGTTCAGTCTTGAGCATGGAGTTTACAGAACATTAATGAAGACTGTCTTTCAAGTCGTGAAGCTACAAACATAGCCTGAAGACGTTGGAACTCCAAAAGCTAAAGGATTGATGAATATTACAGAAGTCTCAAGGAGTTCACATCCAAGGATCAATGGCTATTCTTCAAATAGCTAGTTTTCTAACGGATAGTTTCATACGGAAACTTAAGGCTTTTGAAGTTCATATATAGGAGCTGAAGTTTGAACCAAAAAACACCAAGACACTAAAAAGAAAACAAGTCATACTGAGCTCCACTCTAAATTAGCAAGAGTCTTTAGAAGCCTTCTATTGAAATGAAAGAAAGAGAGCTGCTTCTTCAGTCCATTATTTTCAAGCTCTCTAGTTCTTAGAAGTCTTTTTCTGTTGGGTGGCATTTTGTAACTATAGATCTTATCTTCAGTCTACCCTTTTAGATTCAGAAAGAGTTAGAGCTGCAACTCTTATTTGTATTCCTTTCTGAATTCTCTGTGTTTGCTCATCCTTCTGAGCAGACACACAAGTGTTTTCATATCTGTGTTTAGATAACCCACAGGAGGTTTATTTCCTACAGTGCCCCTCTTGTGAAGGGAAGACCTACTGATGTAGGTAGTCTTTGTACCCCTAGTAAGGGAAGACTTGCTTAGGAGGAAGTGGGTTTGTAATACCTCTCAGGTTAAGAGAAGGCCTAGTTCTCTTGGCCGTTAGTGAAATCCTAAGAGGTTACTTGGGGACTAGACGTAGGACTTCCATGTGGGAAGGTAAAATCTCTTGTGCATTTGTGTGATTGTTTCCGTCAAGTTTTCACTTGTTTCACACACACTACAATAAATACTAACAACTCTATTTAGCATTGTTTATTTTCAGATAATTTTTAAGCACAAGTAGTCCTATTCACCCCCCTCTAGGACATCATTAGTGCCATCTCGATCTGACAACTAGTAATCTTCACCATCAAAGAAAGGTAGCCTTGTAACTAATTGACCTTTGTAGTTGTGAGCTTCAACTGCCATCTCTTCCCAAATCTCTCGATTCTTCTGAGAAGACCTTGCTCTGATACCACTTGTTGGATCGGGATGGCACTTAAGATGTCCTAGAGGGAGAGTGAATAGGACTTCTTGCACTTTTAAAATTTATCTGAAACTAGATAACACTAAATAAAATTGTCAGTACTTAGTGTGGTGTGTGTGAAACAAGTGAGAACTTGGCGAAAACAATCACATAATTGCACAAGAGATTTTATCTTGGTTCGACCCTTTCCACATGGAAGTCCTATGTCCATTCCCCAAGCAACCTCTTGAGATTTCACTAATTGCCAAGAACACTTGGCCTTCTCTCAATCTAAGAGATATTACAACCCACTTTCTCCCAAGCAAGTCTTCCCTTTACCAAGGGGTACAAAGACTACCTACACCAGTAGGTCTTCCGTTCACAAGAGGGGCACTACAAGGAACAAACTCCCTGCAGGTTTTCTAAAATAGAAAATAAAACACGTGTGTCTGCTCAAAAGAATGAGCAAACACAGAGAACCAAAAGGAGATACAATAGGAATTGAAGCTCTAACTCTTTCTGCATCTAAGAGGTGGACTAAAAAAAGCCTAAAGTTACAGAATGCCACCCAACGAGAAAAGACTTCTAAAATAAGAGAGCTTAGAAGTTGAGGATTGAAGTAGTAGCTCTTTTTATCTTTTTCAGTAGGAAGGATTGTGGTGACTCTTGTTGCTTGCAATTTCTGATTCTAGTACTCAATGTTGTGTTGTGGTTTAAAACTTTAGCTTCTATATATATATGAGCTTCAGAGGTTGAACTTCCCATTTGAAACTAACCGTTAGAAAGTAGCCGTTGAAAGATATCTATTTGAATCATGGGTAATGAGACTATGAGCTTTCTTAGTTGTCTATCAGATCTTCAACTCTTGAGGTCTCAACGGCTTCAAGCTATGTAGATAGATTCAAGGTTCTATAGACAGCTTCATTAAATGTTCTGCAAGATCCATACCATAACTGAAGACTTAGCATGCTTCAGTGGGTAGTTGCATACATGGGAGGACCAGAAAGACACAGATACCTCCATACGTTCGGAGGTAGGTGAGATAAAAATATATAAAGCATGAAGAACTTTAGATAGACAGTTGTTCAGAGCATTTAAAGATAGACATAAAGTTGTATGGGGAATACAAGGACTTTTCCTGAAAGTCATGGAGTTCTGACAGGGGTAGGTGAGCTCTGACAGATAACGCATGCTACTTATACCTACCATCACATTAAATTCTTGTCCATCTGTCGAACAGAGATAGAACTATCTTTCTGACTGTGAGAGAAACAATCAATATATAGATCTTTCAGATTTTCAGAAGAACAGTTCTGATGAGTAAAATTTAAATACAGTATTTTCCCTATTAAAAATATATTTGAATTATGATAGCAGAGAAATAATCATAAGGATCATATAAGACTTTTTTTTTGTTCATAAGAGATCCTAAAGGAATAATGAAACTCATTGAAATAATCAAGATTATGATTAATTTGATATTGTGAGAAATGACAGATACATAAAAAAGATATTGAAGTACATAAAAGTTGATATATGATACTTCGACTTATATGAAGTCAGAGTCAAAGACAATATATGCATACAGATCTTTGACTATATGGAAGTCATAGTGAGACATTGATTGATAACAAACTTCAACTTTTTGAGAATCAGAGTGATAAAGGTTTGTTCATCAATCGATGTCATACTTCGACTTTTAGGGAGTCGGAGTGCAAAGCAAACAAGCAATATACTTTGACTTTCAAGGAGTCGAAGTGAAGTACTTTAACTTTATGGAAGTCGTAGTGAGATATCAGACTTTGACATTCAGGGAGTCAGAGTGGAACAAATTTGTTCATCAATCGATATCATACTTTGACTTTTAAACATTCGGAGTAAGGTCCAGTCAACAAGACTTCAACTTTTCAGGAGTCGGAGTAAGGTCCGACTTCGACTGTTAAAGAGTCGGAGTAAGGTCCAGTTGATAAGCAATCAGTCTAAAGACTTCGACTTTTAGGGAGTTGGAGTCAAGCCAGACTTCGACTTTCGGAGTACTATCCGTTTGTTCATCAATTGATACAATACTTCGACTTCTCAAAAGTCGGAGTCTTCGACTTGTCTGAAGTTAGAGTCAATATGGTATACAGTATATGCTATGGACTTAGAGAAAATCTTTACAAAAGTGTGACAGTGTGGATACTTTGATTTTGTGTGTGCATAAATTTTGGCTAAGATATAGTACAGTATTATATATGTGAGCCTTTATATTTTCATAAATTGTAGTGTAAATCAATAAAGAAGATATTTAAATATTTGCCATGGCAAAAACATAATAATTAAATGTTTAGCAATATTTTTAAGGATAGTTGCTTAACACGAGACCCATCACAGATAGTTAGTTATACTCGAGATTATTTAAAGCCAGATATGTGCCATAGTATCTAGTACAAATCATAGGGTAGAGAACACAGAAGCTAAGAAATAAAGAGATAGAGTTGTTAAAGATTAGATGGGAGAATAGGCAAAGAGGAGAAGATACATGGGAACTGGCAGAAGAAACGCAAAATGTGTATCCATACTTGTTTGAGTAAGCTTTTAATTCTTTTTAGATGATAGTACCATGCATGAGTCATTATGAATTGTGTGTTAAAGCCTCTTTTGGATTTGAAGGGTGAAATTTCTTTTTAGGTGATAATAATGTAACGTCGTGAATGTTTGGATCATAGTTTAATGGATTTGGAGGCCAGTGTATGGCTTATTGGTTGTGTTTTGGTGTTTGAGTAGGTTGTGAGGGGTTGAGGGTCAGAAATCCGAGCACAACAAACCTCTTTTGTGCTTTCTATCAACATGACCAACACAGATGTCGCATTTTGTGGAAACTTGACCACCTGTGCCATCGCGATTTACATGCTGCTTTTCCGAGTACGTGGCTGCATGCGCACCGCGTGGCACATGCAGGAACATCGGGTTTAATTGCGACGGCTTGGTACATCGCAATTTAAACACGACTGTGCACACAATTGTGATTTGGACTATGATGTTTTGTTGGCCGAGCCCTGGCCAAACAGTACAGGAAAAACTTTTTTGGCCGAGGGAAGGAATGCTGTGGGGTTTTCATGCGATTTGGCATTTGCGGCGTATGATTTGGCATGCTACCATCGTAAGAAGGTTGTTTGGAGCTCGGGAAACGCCGGCAACGCCATTATTCATGTTCTTCATATTGGTAGAGGAATTATACTCGTTTTGGATTGAATGGATTGTATTTGAAGTGTTTTATGCATGGAAATGGTTATGATGAGTAGCAAGCATGTGTAGGTGTATATGTGAATGCAAATATGGGGTTTACATACCTGTACAGGGTGGTTTGAGTGATTTCCAGAGGTTAAGGTCGGGGTGGGAACCGTAGCTTGAAAGGCGATGGTCCTAGACGTCATGTTTTGAATGCGATGACTTGATCCGTCGTGATTAAACCATTGAAATGCGTCATCTGTGTACGTCGCGATTTGAGAGGCAACCACCCGACCAGTCGCGTTTCTACTTCAGTGGATAGTTCAGTAGTTTTATAATAGTGTGTAATGTATTTTAAAGCATGAAAGCGGTGCATTGTATGTGTTGTGATTGAGGATGCTAGGTTTGCATGATTTGTATGTACGTGGCAAGTTAGGTAGTACGATGCCTTTCGTGGTTACCTCTCAAGTTGGATACCCCATGTTCTTTGTGAGTCAGGAATGTGGTGCTCAGGGTTTGTCTCAGTACGTCTGTGTACCGTTGAGATCTGTGTCATCTTCCTGGACACCATCACTCCTTTATTTGAGTTGTACATCCGATCGAGGGAAAGATGACAGTGGGACAATGACTCATGTGTTGTGGTTGTGTTCGGTCGCTTGTAGTGCGTTCTTGGTTGGGGGATGAACACCAGTAGACGTACTGGTCCCCAGCTAGTCCTGTTTTCCAGTGCCTTACTATAGGAAGCTTGGGCCGGAGTCCTTAAAGGTGCCAGGCATGGAGCTACAACAGTATAGTTTGCAGTTGTGGTGTTGTTTGGTCTCCACAGTTTGTTGACTCTATTGAGGTGGAGCGACAACTGGACCTTTCATCCTTGGCTTCGAGGCTGAGAGGTAGACCGTGTTGCTTGTCCGGGTAAGTAGCTGGTGTCGCGAACCAGTCTTGGTGACTCGTGTTTGGTGTTACCCTTCTTTAGCTCGTACTTCTGAGCATGGGTTGCCGTTTATTTAAGGAAGTTCAATCCATGTTAGTAATGTAGAACAACTATTTAATTGAAATAATGGTACCATTGTTAGATAGCTTAATTAATTGTTTAGATAGATGCATTACTTCTGCTTTTATGTGGTTAATATTGTTTCGGCTTTTGAGGGAGTTTCCCTACTGAGCCAGTGACTTGTGAGGCTCAGCCCTACTTCTTTTAGGTGAAGGACAGCAGAAGGGTTCTCATCCTTCTTCTAGTTCAGAGCCGCATCGTTGCAGATTTGGGTCTACTCCTCTAACATTGTAATTTTCCTTTTTGTTGTGCCTTGGGATATGTAACAACCCTCCTCATACCGGTATGATTATACCAATCCCCATCAGTACGAAGAGCGTCGTCACAGTGGGATAGTAACCCAACACTAAACAATAAGGTTGATATGTCCATGAATATTAAATGAGTACAGCAGAATAATAGAAATAATTAAATTTCATTCCATCATCATCACACATTCCACAGTCTGTATAACAAAAGAAAGTACTAGAGTCCACATTATCACAATTTGAAAAGAACTACATTGTCCATTACATTATCTATATGGATAACATTATTCAACTATGAAATAAAGCAACTACAAAAGATAATCTCCACAAGTAACTAATCTTGAATGCGATGTCAATCTTCACTATCTTCTCTTCAGCTACGTAATAACCTGTCACACCTGTACGCCGAAGCAAGTATGAGTCTTACAAGACTCAGCAAGTAATCTAAAACATCAAACTTATACATTTCACATACGCATTAAGCTACCAACAATAAGAAAACACATGCTATCATTCTAACCACAATAATTCAGATGGCACATGCTTCTTATGGTCAACAACACAGTACTTACCCAAACATATATCTAATTAACACATGTTCATATTAATCATGAAACATAACATACACCTACATAAGTTCTATACACATGATATATCCCATGATACATGGTTCAAATCTTTATCATATCATTGCACAATTTAATCAATTTAAAACACAAGGTTACGTACATGATAATGAACACTCCTAGCATGGTATCTAGCCAATTTCTCATGCAATTATATCATTTTATCATACAATTAACTTGCTGTTTTAATGTATAGTGTATCATACTCTCATGACACTTACACATGCTCTTAAATAGACTACATAACATGATACTAAACCTTCTATCATAATTAAGCGTAATCACATTTATACATACATGACATGATCATACGCACTCTTAAACACCTATCATGTAACATGATTTATCAATGTAAACATTATCCATATCAAGTAACTATTCTACCAATTAGAACATGAATTTAGCATAAGTAGATAACAACCTAACATGATCTCTATTCATATTTCACATGCACTTTTTCTCATTTATTTACACATTTCATTTTTTGTTTTGATATGAATAATTCACAACGGTATCACCTTTATTAAACATGGATTGAAGATCTAAAACATATTCAAATCGGATGGCAATTATCTACAATTTAAGCATGAAACTATGTACTAAATGAATAGAAATTCTATCATGGAACTTAGACCTTATTTCATGTATTTATCATAATCATAATCTCATTTAGCTTGCTGTTTTGACATGACTTAAACTTAATTACATGGATTTACACTTATTCTCATGACATCTTATTCATTTGTCAATTTACATGCTCATTTTTCCACATTGCAGTCCTTTACATGTTTACATGCACATATTCATATACACTACCATAAGGAGATTATTAACTATATCACGTAATATTAAACATGGTATTAAACATAATATTACAATCATGATGTTAACACATGAATAACATAAATAAATATACATGCATTTTTCATTGGTTTTCACATGCAATTGTACTCTCATTATCATTTACTCTCCCTTACATGTCAATTTACACTCTTTCCATTTCATTTACTCTTGTATTCACATTTATCACATATCACAACAATTGCACTTACCACGTGCCAGACTCACTTATCACTTTGCCCTTTTATTCACATTTAATCTCTTAAGTTGTTGTGACACATAGTCCTAACTACCTACTAGGGGGAAAACACTTACTTTAGCACTTAGTGCTTATCACTTAGCACTCACTTTCACATATTTGTCACCTGGGCAAGCTAGTGACAAATCTTGGATGCTGTGCAGACCGGGAGAAGCACTCTCCACCATAACCAGTGGTACTTGTCCACCTCCAGGATTTCATCCTAATGCCCTTAGGATTTAATACACGACGTTGAGCCTTCCATAGGGACTTTTCTATGGTACAGCTCTTAGACCCCTATTGTAGTAGTGTCAATCTCAGACAAATTTTACATTAGTCACATTATCATTATTGTCACATTTTACTCATGATTATGTACATACTTTCATCCCATTTTACGCACACTTTGCATAGCATTCAAATTTCCATTTACAGAAATTCACCTTACTGTTTAACAGGAATAAACAACTTAAAGTAAGATATTAACATGCTGCTAACTTTTGATTTATACATAATTAACTCTAATATGCTCAACATGCCCATTTTCACATTTAAAACCATAACGGTACTTACTGTCATCAAAATATCATGAAATTTTTATCACAGCTTGAAGACAGTAAACATATCACATACTCAGTTTTACAGATTTTTCTGAACAGGAAATATATTTATAATAATTAAAACTAATTACAGGTGCATTTCTCATTAATTTCTTTTAAGTAGGAATTTAAGTAGAACAATCACATCTAACAGTGTCAATGCATAAATACAATCATTACATGATTTCAAAAAATTCATGAAACTCTAACTCACAACTAACCTATTTATACAGATTAAATAGAGTCGTAATATGCTCATAGTTCAATTGTCAGAATTTTAATAAATAACACAAAACATGAAAATTCAATAAAACCTCATGACGTGACCTACTGATCACCCTTGAACCCTCATCAAATTTACATCATGCACTCACACCTGAAAATCAATCAAATATATTAAAGAAGATCAAACAGCAATTTTCAGAACACTAAGGAACTTGACTACACAGTGTTGGCCGCCTACTGGGTCAACTGTAGCATCCCTTGCCGCCAACACATGACCTTGACTGCACAGGATGTTGCCGCCAACCTCCACACAGCAGGCGGCACAGACAACACTCACATGTACGGAGAAATTAGAGGGTCCAGGACACGAGGAAAAATCCGGAAACATTCTAGGACCTAGGGGACATGTATAGGATTGATATACATAGGTTACTTGCCTCTAATAAAATCTTAGAAGATTAGACTTTGCCGATGAAGCCCTCCTCGGCCCTGCTAAGAAGGTGCTCAGAAACTTCTTAGATCCGGTTCTCCAGCCATTGTGGGTTGATCCTCGCAGTTGGGGATGCTTCCTTGATGGTTGGACTACACTCCAGTCGTTGTAGATCTCCAAGAAACTCCTCTAGTCGCCGGATCGAAGCCTTGGAACTTCAGCTTTTCTCACAGGAACCCTAGGCGCGGTCAGAATAGGGTGTTTTTATAGAGTTGGATGGGTTGGGTACACTTTAGGGTAGGTTCCCTATGACTTAGGATGGGTTTCCTAATCTGGAACCGGGCATAACGCAGACGTTACCAAATCTGAAACCGTTATGCAGGAGGGATATTGACATCCACATCGGTTGTAGTCAACTTGAAATTGACGTCCACATCGGTTGTAGTCAACTTAGGCAAGAAGTCAGCGGCACAGTGGTGGCCGCCAACTGTGCCAGACAGCCCAAACACAAACTTGCATTCAATTAAACATACATTTATGCTCCAACAATGTAGTATGTGCGGAAATAAATATATATGTATTCATCATATAAATTACATGCATTACATATTATTTATTTAAATATAACTTGTACTAATCTTAATTAAAGATAATATGCACAAATAACACACATATCTACATATATACATACACACTACATAATTACATGCATTATGCATGAATATATAAATGTAACATGCACATCTTTAGTTAGACACTACATGCACATCTAAACACACGGAAATAAATGTATATATATCCATAGGATGTATAGCATAGCTACATATTATATGCACCACATTTCTTAAATTCAATATGTGAAGGATGTGAATAGATTCTATGATGTACATTATTAGCTAAGCACTTATATCCACAAAAGATAATATATAATTATAACATGGACAAGGTTAAACATATACATCTGTATGAGTAAAAAGCATAATTACATATAGCATGCATGGATTTACATTAATATAGCATGCTTACAATATTTTGATATATCATATATGCACCGTATTATTTAAGTAACATATACACTATAAACAATTTAGCATGCCAAGAATAGACAATTATCATTTTCACAAGATAAACAGATACATATTTACATCTATGCATCATAGTTACGTAAAATATGCATGGAATATATAAATACAATATGTACCTCAACCATTAGATAATACATGCACATTTAAATATAATATATATACAGAAGTAAAGTCATATATGCTTACAAGATGCATGGTAGTACTTCATATTATATGCGCATCATTACTTAAATACAACATGCATAGCATTTAAATAAGTACTTTATATACAAAATTAGCTAATTAATTCTATTCACGAAAAATAATATACATACACGCATATGCACATGAACAATTTAATAATTATAATATGCAAAAATTTTAATACGTACACTATATTTATGACAGGTGAACATTACATGGATAATATGATATGACAGAAAATTTGGGGTCTCACAGGATATGTCCCAGGCTATAGTACTTTGTACTTTGACTTTTATTAAGAATGGGCTATGTAATTCTCATGTAAATATGTGTGGGATGTGCAATCTTATATATATTCAGTGTGTTCTTTTATATTTCTACGGACATGTTTGTTGATATCCCTTGTGAGGCATTGGCCTGTTTGCGGGAGGCGGAGTCGAATCAAGTTCCGTTGATATCTTGGAAAACTTGGGTAGAATGAATGTGAGTTGTGCCAATGAGGACTGTGGTACCATTGATTCCAATAATTAATCCAATTAGATTGATATGATGCTTTGGACCTCCGATCAACATTATGAAAATGTGTTTTTGCATTTTTTATAATTTTTCAGATTTTTGTTTGAATTTCTGTTTGACATCCTTTTGTTTTTCATAAATGGATAGGTCGACCTATGTTGAATATGTGTCAACACAGTGGCCACATGTTTTAGCTTATTGTTAATCTATGTCAACCTATCTGCTACATGTGTCGACCTGATCGGTTTCTTTTAATTGGACACATTATTTTTTTTCTAGTTGTTGACTGTTTCAGATGTTTTCTTTGACAATTGTTTATTCTTGTTTCTAAACTATTGCTTTTAACAAACTTTATCAAAGGAATTTTGGAAGGTTTTTCTTTCTTCTCAGATGCTTTATTTGTTGTTCGTTCTTTGGTGGTAAATCTTAGTCCATGCCACTGTCAATGATGTGGTGGTTACTCCGGACCATCCTCTTAGAAGTTATGATATTATTCAGAGGACTATGGAAAATGTCATCATGTCTAATACTATAGATATCTGTGTTTGGACTGGAAACGCTACTGGCTTCTTCTCTACTAGATCTGCATTCCAGGCTATTAGGCCGCAAGGTATCCATCGCCCTACATTGACTAAAATATGTCACAATGCTTTTAATCCCCGAGCTGCTATTTTTAGTTGGAGGGTTCTGTACAGGGCTGTGCCCACTGATGATCGTATATCTGATTATGTCATCCATCTAGTTTCCTCCTGCTCTTGTTGTAACAGTCCTTCAGTGGAGAACCTGGATCATCTCTTCCTTGAGGGGGAGCTAGCTGCTGCGCTGTGGAGCTGGGCTTCTCCTCTTCTTCATGCCCATGCTAAGGATTCTCATATCATGACCACATTATGGACGATTTTGTCCTCTTCAAATTGCCATTCTACTCCAGGTTTTATCGCCACATATGTTATTCTTCTTATGTTGTGGGAGATCTGGAAATTCAGATGTGCCAAAAGGTTTAATTCCAAAGCCAAAATGTGAGGAGTATTACTTCTGATATAAGATTTGCTATTAGTGCGGCTATTCAGGAGATGACTTTCCAAAAGGAATGCTCAATTTACAAACTTGAGGTCCTCCACAAGTTTGGCTTTAAACCCACTGTTAAGCTGAAAGTTCCAAAGCTTGTGCGGTGGATTCCTCCCCCATATAGTTTATGTTTGAATGAGGATGAAGCTTGCAAAGGTAATCCTGGCCCTTGTGGTAGTGGTGGCTGCATTCAAAATTCTTATGGGAATGTTCTCCTCAGCTTTGCTTATTTTTATGGTCAAGGTAATAGTGTGATCGCCGAGGTGCACGCTCTCTGTGATGGTTTGAGGTTGGCTAGGCATTGTGGTCTTGATATCACTGTCATTTATTCAGATTCTTTGATGTTGGTTCAGTCTTTTACTTTGGATAAATGTCCTTTGTTGAAATGTTTGCGGTGGTGGAGAATTGCACAGTCCTTACTCAACAAGTTCAACATTTCAGTGCTTCATACGTATAGGGAGACGAATAGGGTGGCAGACGCCTTAGCATCTTTTGCTTGTGATAAAGGCGCTTCTTCAGTTTTCTCTGGCTCCTCCTACCCTCATGTTTTAAGGGCCCAATTGTGCTTGATAAAACTGGCTTCCCATCTATTAGGTTAGTCTAGTTTTTTGTTTTGTTTCAGGGGTATGCCCCGTTGTTCAATGTATATGGATTCTAATGATACTAATAAAATTAGGGCCGGGTACAACCAAGGGAGTGAGAACGTTATCCTCCGCTGGAAGATAGCGCACTTAGCTGGTTTGTCTTCCTGGTACCTTTTTCTTAAAAAAAAAAAAAAAATCTCAGTCCAACCAATGTGGCATAAGCATCCTGCCAATCATCAACAATGTATTTTTTTCAATCTTCCTTTTCAAATATTTGTTTTCTTTTCTTATTTTAGAACATTTTCCAACCAATGTGGCATAAGCATCCTGCCAATCATCAACAATGTATTCTTCAAAAGAGGAGTTTACCTTGCTGTCATTATTGTTGGCCATAAAGCATACTTCCTCATATTTAGAACTTGAAGAATTGTCTTCTTCTTCTTCACTCTGGTCTTCATTCGACCAGGTTGCTAGGATTGCTTTTGGCTTCTTCGTCTTGATGACCTTTTTGTATTTCTTGTTCATATCTCTTTTGAACGCAGGACACTCTCTTTTCATGTGTCCTAGCTTGTTGCACATGTAACACATAATCAGATTTTCAGTTTTATTGTCATCTTTGTTCAGATGTGAAGTTGAAGAATGAAGATGTTTCTTACTAATAGATTTGTTGTGTTTTCCATAGAATTTTCCAATTTTTGATGTTAAAATTTTCTTGAACTGTTTGGTGATGAGGGCAATTTCATCCTCATCAGATTCAGATGATTCAGAAACATTAATTTCTTTCTCTTTGTCTTTTCCACTTGTTGAAGCTTTGAGTGCGGTTGGTTTAGCCTTTAGCATATGTTCTTCAGTTCTTTTCAAATTTATTTCATAAGTCATCAGTGATCTTAAGAGCTCATCCAGAGAGATTTTTGATAAGTCCTTAGAATTCTCAATGACAGTTTCCTTAGTATGCCATGCATGAGATAAGAATCGAATAATTTTTCTTACCAGCTCAACATCAGTGTAATCCTTACCTAATCCTTTCAGTCCAATAACAATTACCATGAACCTAACAAACATTTCAGATATAGATTCATCATACTTTATGGTAAACATTTCATAATCAGAAATCAACAAATTGGCCTTAGTTTCTTTAACTTGTGATGTTCTCTCACACATCAACTAAAGCTTATCCCACATTTCATTTGCAGAGAAGCACATGGACACTCTAGCATATTTATTGGGATAAATTGCACATTGAAGCATATTCATAGCACTAAAATTTAATGTAGCCCTTCTTATTTGCTCTCTATTCCATTTATCCTCATCGCCAGTGATTTCATAAGGGCTTTTTTCAACAATCTTGCAGATTTCATAATTCTGGGCTCTAAGAAACACTTGCATTCGGTTCTTCTAGTAAGCATAGTCAGACCCATCAAAGTAGGGTGGTATGTTTATAGAGTGGCTCTCAACTACGAAACCTCGAGAATCCATGAATCAAATTCTATAGCATTTGAAAAAATCAAGCACACATATCAAGCCAAATGTATCAAACAAATGGGATCAAATCAGATCCAAATCATAATTAGAGATTAACCCACTTTGATACCAATTGTAGGATTGAATGAGCAGGGTGAATAGATCCAGAAGGGGGGTTGAATAGATCTATTATCAACATAGTAGAAGCTTAAGCAATTTAAAGAAATTACTTCTAATTATAACTCAATTCAATGATAACGATATTGATCTAATGTGGGTGTGTGTAGTTGATGTGTGAGACAATTAGACAAATAGTGTGTGATCTAAATCTCGATGCATATATCTAATGTAGAGACAATTAGCAAACCACTGCATAGGAGATTTTTAAGTGGTTCGAAAATCACAAGGTGATTCCTAGATCCACCCCTCACACAGTGAGGCACGCACTACTCAATGAAATTGATTACAACACACACAATATCTCGACGGCTCAAAAACCACACACAGTTAGAGCACGTTGGCTCAATCCTCACACTTGAGCAAAAACACTTAAAGAACACACACACTAAGACACACTCTCTAATAGAGATTAATCTGCACATAACACTTATGCAAATCAATCAACACTTAGAAAACACACACATAAACTAAGAACCTTTGCTGGTGCTCTTCTCTGTTAGAGAACAACTAGACTTCGATGAACCTTGGTGAACTTGATGTCTTCCCTTTGAGGCTGAATCTCCAGCTCAGGAAGAAGATCAACGAATTGTTTCGATCTGGTAGCTTTTCTCTTCTTCCTCTGCTTCCTCTCTTCCTAGCGACGCAATACTGTTCCTCTCTCTGAGCTCTCCCTTTTCCCTGCTTCTTTCTGTGCTTTACTTTTTGGCTGCACCGTTTTTCGCAAAGGACAAGGGCCTATTTATACCAAAATATCCAAACCTCGTACTTAGGGTTGCGTGAACATAAAGACCCTTAAGTGACAAGTGCACATCACATGATGTCCTGCACATATAGCATCTTTTAAGTATTCAAAGAGAAAGGTAATCAATGTTATGACAGTTGATTAATAAAGCAATTCATGTTATGACAATCGATGTAGTGCATGAGGCAATCGATGTTTGATCGACTATCAAATTATAACATGAATATACGAATTCTCAGCACTTCGACTTGCCAAGTGTAAATCGTGACATCCGAGATTAAGGTGCTTCAGATGGCAGAGATAACAGAGATACAACGTGAATATACGAAGTGCCATAGCTTTGATTGGCCAGGTTTAAACGTGAACATCCGAAGTCACAGAGCTTTGGATGATAGCGACCAAAACAGAAATATATGAAGTTCATGGCAACGATTGACTAAGTGTGAAAGTGAACATTTGAAGTCACAATGTCAAAATGGTCTTCATCGGTCGAAGTAACTTCATCATATACAAAGCGAAGTTCCACTTCGTCATATCCATAGTCCAGCTTCGTATATGACGAAGTTACACTTCTTCTGACAAAGAGCAATTGAGTACATCCGAAGTCAGTGTTGAATTTAGTCTTAATCGGTTGAAGTGACTTCGTCATATTCGAAGCTTAGCTTCGTATATGACAAAGTTCTGCTTCAACTGACAAAGAACAAATTCAAACATTTGAAGGCACAATGATAAAATAGTCATGATCGGTTAAAGTGACTTTGTCATATCTAAAGCTTAGCTTCGTATATGACGAAGTTCCACTTCGTCATATCCGAAGTCTAGCTTCGTATATGATAAAGTTCTGTTTCGACTGATTACGACCAAAATTGTACATCCGATGTTTGTGCTTCGGCTGACTGCAACAAAAATGAACATCCGATGTTCATTTAAGCATGATTTCAAACTGGCCAGTCAATTTATGAACTGTAAACATGAATCAAATGAATTGCAGCATGAAAGCACTTATATCAACAAACCAATGATATTGTGATGACAACAAGATGAGCCATGATTATGTTAGCATCAAAACATATCAAATCAATCATCATCACATCTAATCAATCATCATCAAAACAATAATTATGGTTATTCACATAACCATAACTCAACACCTTTGTTGTATGAATCTAAAAGATTATTTCCTTCTGAATGGCGGAAGACCTATCCATAGGCAGCTCAACAGCTAAAGCAATTTAATCAAGCTCAACAACAAGCAGATCAGTCCAGTTTATCACCTGAACACTTCATGGATCTAAATTCCATCCATTTAGTCAAGGATCCATTTGCCATATGGGTTGAAAGATATAAGGTTTTTGTTGCTCTGAAACAAGAATTCTTTGCCAACAATATCGTTTACCCTATCTCTATAGATCAATTTTTACAGCATGCCAGTTTTGGCACTCTAAGGATATACAAGCTATCCCTCAATGACACAGAGTACTGTCAGTTTCTTCAGACTCAGCGACATATTCATCTCCAGAAATTCAGAGCAGATATGGGACCAGCCTATTCTATTAGCTTGGAACTGTTCAAGTAGTATTTTGAAGCGCACGAAGTCAAAGCTTGGCCGATTATAACCCTCTTTGCTTCCTTATTGTCACCTACTTTCTATATCTAGTTTCTCAGTTCTTTCTTACTACAATCTCATTTCCTTGGTCTAAATTTCTCTTTGTCTATCTCTCCCTCTCCAATCTTTTTGATTAATGACAAAAAGGAGGAGATAATACTCTGAAATACATACTTATTGCATCATCTTGATTTCAATATTTATACTTTTTTGGTCATCACAAAAAAGGAGGAGATTGATGAACAATTCATCCCCATATATTTATTTTGCTGATAACAAAACCATGAAAAATATTTGACTAACATTTTTTTTTCCTGAAGTTTGTCAACATGACACAATTGCAATGACTCTAGTAAGTTAATTAAGCTCAATTAAGTTAAAAGTCATTTTTGTATGAATTTTCTAAGTCTACATCAATTATAGTTCACTTAACATCGATTACCACTCAATATCACACTGATTGCTTTCACATTGATTGTCTTTAAACATCGATTGATCAATTGGCGTTAGACATCGATTGTCTTTAAACATCGATTGACTTTAAACATCAATTGTCTTTAAAACATCGATTTTCTTTAAACATCGATTGTCCTTAAAGATTAATTGTCTTTAGACATCGATTATCTTTAAAACATCGATTGTCTTTAAACATCGATTGCCTTTAGTCATCGACTTCCTTCGGACATCGATTGTCTTTTAAACATCGATTGACGTTATATTATCTTTGCTATTTCAAATAAATTATTTTCAATACCTTGATCATCTTTATCAGATAGATTATCTTTGTAGAAATCATATTGATTGTGGTTGCAATTAAATTATATTGTCTACTTTTATGAACATCTATATTATGAACGAATCTTGTTATCATAAATATGGTAGGCAATATTATTCTAATTGTTATAAAGATGTGTATTTTAATTCTCCCGCTCTCTATTGCATATCCTTCTCACGAAAGCATTCAAAGATATCTTCATACATATAGACTGTTACCGAATATAGTTCCCATGCATATCAACCTTTATTGTTTACCATTTTCATGACATGTCTTCTAAAACATTAAATGGTGATAGAATGAGTTTATCCATTTTTGGTATATCCTCTTACGCATAGCATGGGACGTTGACTATCACTAAAGATATATATCCATATGATCTATCTCTCTTCCTCTGTATCCCAACATTTATTGCTTGCAGGTTTTCGGTAGTCACACACTCTTAAAACGTTGGACCTACTACATTGACTAACATGGAAGATATCCATATACTCTCTCTCTCTACCTCTTTTCTATTATTTATTGCTTGCAAGTTTCCAGTAGTCACCCACACTCCTACTACGTTGGACCTACTATGTCTGTCTAAACACAAGTTTTAAGAAATGAGACACAATGTATACTTCACAAAAGAGAAGATAAATAGAGCATGATGGCACAATGAAGAGCAACAAGGAGAATAGAGAAAAATCTAGCATCACATAGAGAGAAAGCTCATCAACAACAAGTGTTCAAAATAGAACCTGCTTCTTCACTTAACTTCTCTGCTCTTAACTCTCCTTGAAGATTCATTATTCAATTCCTTGAGAGAGAGCTTATAATGATATGAGAGTGTTACTTCATACTCTATAGTTCTTCTACTCTCTTAGATCGTGTCTCAGATCAAGCAATGTATTGTTCTATTAGCTTGGTCTAGGGGCCACCACCTCCATATTTTTCATAGAGTGTTCTTCTTTTTAAGTGAAGAAAAGACTTGCTGCATAAGTGGGTGGTTTATTCCCTTTTCTAGAAAGGAAGACCTCGATTTATTGCCTCTTCGTAGGTTGAAGAGAAGGCCAGTGGGAGCTGGATGTGTAAGTGTCCTTAAGGGAGACTGTACCCTTGGTTAGGGGAATCCCAAGTTGTTTCTTGGGGATTGGACATAGGACTCCTAGTGATAGGATGTAATGACCCAGGATCCAAATTGCTAATTACCCACTAGTAACCCGAACCCTGAACCGCTACTCACGAGGCAAAGCTCAAAAGGGTTAAAGGAAATGTCTGAGGAGAACATATAAGAAAGTGTAGAAACCACAAGAACTAATAAAAACCACTATATATATAACATCATGGTACAACTTAGAGAAAATCAAAAGAAAAGTACAACAAGTACGTACACAAAAAGTAATACCCCCGGCAGCTAAGCAGGACCAGCACCAGAGTGACTTGGCTCCTCAGAACTTGGAGTTGACGACGAAGCACCTGAAAGGGAAGGGAGTGAGCCTCAAGAAGAGACCCAGTAGGGTGTTAGTTATGGGTGTCCTCAAGCCAATCATAACTTGTACAATCTTGTTCTTTGATAATAATAATAAGGTTTTTATATTCATTATGTATAATTTGTTTATCGTTTCATTATGAAGTCCATGAATATGCGCAATGGATATTAATTATGATGAGATCATAACAATGAGATTAATATCCTTTAAACGTATATTCTTAATTGTTCCTAGTCGGAGGATATTCGAGAAGGACATCGGATATCCGGTTAGACTAGTACAGGTTGCACCTGCTCATATGATGAGGGTGGCTGGTCTCATAGTCACTTGTGTGGGGACACTAAGGTGAATCTGCAGGTGCTCATTAGAGAATGAGTTCACTGAACTGATCCGTTATGAATCACTGGATGGTAATATTACCTAACTGTCAACCAGCTAGATTCATTGTCACAGTGGCGTGATTGGTCCTTAGACCTGAGACACCAAGGACACCTTGCTGGTGGACTTTTGGGTTTTGACCTTGACTTATAGATCTCTAGCCATAAGGTCTTAAACAGTTAAGTGTTCGGATCTAGCGGAATACCTTCGAAGGTGATTGTGTGTTCAATATGGGATCGCTTGCTCTCGGTAATAGGAGAGTGAATGCTCTACGGAAGGATGCCTGATAGTCCCTGGCCAGGGCAAGACTACTTATCAGAAAAGGAGTTTTCTGATATAGTTATGCGGCATCTAAACCGAGTGAGTGTGCAATTTAGGGTTTGACAGTTGACCATACCTTAAGTGCACTCGGGAGCATTGTACGAGCGAAGGATTATAGTCACGTGGTAACTGATGATACAAAAGGTTCCTTAAATGGGTTGCTGAACCCCAATGCTTTCCAGGATCAAGTGGTGTTGCTTGGCACCCAACTTGATTGGAAGCCCGGTCAATTATCGTGAGACGATAATTGATTGTGTAATTAATTAATATGAGATGTTAATTAATTACCATAAGTCAATAAAGAGTTATTGAGCTTAATGGGCTGAAAAACTGGACTAGCAGTTGGGCCTAGAGGGTCACACGCATAAGAGTTCCGAGCAGACTGGGCAAGGTGTTCTTTATAGACAATGACTGGGTTTTTGTGAAAAATCGCGGTGTCTATAAATATACGCTGAGTTAAACCCTGGGCCAAGCTCCAGGCTTAACCCTGGCCGCCCCCCACCCTCTCTCTCCTCTCTTCGGCACATGGTGGAGCTGAGATCCGGGAGACGCGTGGAGAACGAGGAGATCCCGTCTGCGTCCGGAGCTCGCGTGGATACGTCTAGAGGCCGGACACTTGAACAACTTGAAGCACCGGCGCCTCCTGCGCCACCTCCTCCCTGGATTCAGGAGTTACGCAACCCCACAAAGGTAAATATGAGATCTTCCTGTGCGCGGTTTACCGTTTTGTGTTCGATCCGACCGCCAGAAACGATATCTATCTGTGGAAATCGCGTTTCCGCTGCGCCCCGATCGTTTCCTAACATAGGGATGCTAACCCCCACCAGTAAACAGTGCACGGTGCAGGAAAGTAAACTATGTAAAGTAGCGTTGTAGAAAAACACACATAAATCGGTGACGTGACGCCCAACTCTGCACAGGAGCACGTCAAAAGGCTGGAACCTTGCAGGCTCAACAGTACACAACTCAACACAACAACAGTCACACTTACACTAGAAGGTAGGACCAGCTAGGGCATATGACTTGGCGCCTCGACACCACAAAGTCCTTAAACCCTAGCCACGTGTGCACACTCAAACGCTCTCCTTCTAGTTTGGTCCTCGACCAGTTTTCCCCTACGCCGGACTCAAATAGTGGAGAAGGGGCCCCACGGAAACTAGCTAGAAAGCACCACTAGGGGCACACGTTGGACGGAGTCGCACTCAATGCCTAGGCTCACTAGCAGAACAACACGGATCCTAGCTCAATGCCCGGGAGGAACACAAGACAAACACAAGCACAACACATGCATAGACAGAGACGCTCTCAACATCTGGCATATCGTGCCAGAAGGTAGACACCACATGTCCAAGTCTCGCACACGGAAAGGGGCTCAAACTGTTGGGACCTACCTATGGGGTTGACGAAAATCCCGATTGGCATTAACCAGTGGTTGACGACACAGTCTACTACCATCTACAAGAGTAGACAGCAGTGTCGACTGTCGTTAACCACACCTTGATGGCAAGTGATATTGCCACTAAGTTCATCCTGAAGAGATTAATGGCAACAAACCATGCCATCAAGTTCATCGACTTCCAGCAGCTGATATGGCCCTAGGACGTTCCCCATGGTAATCCAAGCCTAGAAAACATGATTTGATGTTGGGAAACACTTTCCCACTTCGAAGAACACCATAATGATGCCGAAAAACACTGATCCAACTCTTGGATCGAGCAACACACCCTCATATTCCCGGCATGGAAACCCTCCCCAAAACTCAAATTTCACACAAATCACATGCATTTCTTACTCATAAGAAGATCAAGGAGGGTTTAGGGGTAGGATCCCTACCTCAAGACGCCAAATATTCCAAGAAAAACCCCAAAATCACGTTGTTTGTTCAAGGACACCCTACGAGGTCGAATCCCCAAATCCACCGTCTTCTCACCCGTGTTGGGTGGCATACTGCGAGGCAGGTGCGCGTGCCAGCATCTCACCTTGGGGTGACCTGAGAATGAGGGTGTGGCGGAGGCCGGGTTGGCCAAGTCATGCCTAGGTCCGGGTGTCGACCTGCCTGCGGGTGTTGCTGAGTTGTCCAACAAGGGGGCTGTACCCTGTGGTTGGTTATAAGGAAGGATGGTATCCTTACACAACAACTCAAGTTTTGGCATAACGGCAATGCCTGAGATCCTATATACTTGGTATCATAGCAGGTCGCGGGTTCGATTCCTAGGGGTGTCGTTGGGGGGGAGATTGTTGGGCGGCATGCTGCGAGGTAGTGCGCGTGCCAGCGTCTCACCTTGGGGCGACCTGAGAATGAGGGTGTGGCGGAGGCCGGGTTGGCCAAGTCATGCCTAGGTCTGGGTATGGACCTGCCTGCGGGTGTTGCTGAGTTGTCCAGCAGGGGGACTGTACCCCCTGTGGTGGGTTATAAGGAAGGATGGTATCCTTACACAACAACTCGAGTTTTGGCGTAACGGAAATGCCTGAGATCCTATAGACCAAATTGGTATCAAAGCGAGGTTTCTCCGATTCTACAGCTTTAATAGCTTGATCTAACGATCAGGAGAAGAGATTCTATTTAATGGAAACTCACAATGGTCTTATGGCTGAAAGACACTCAGTGTCTAGGCCTCCCTTCTTTGATGGAACTGACTACACATACTGGAAAAATCGAATGCAGGTGTTTTTGAGAGCTCAAGACTATGAGCTATGGAAGATCGTAAGCAAGGGACCCTATGAGCTGCCCGCTGATGAAGACACTTGGACAAGGGAGCAGATCCGCAAGGGAACCTTGAACTGGAGCGTGTTGAACATGATGTAATGTGTTGTGCATCCGAATTAAGGAATACTCAAGAGTCTCCACATGCAAATCTGCAAAGGAAATGTGGGACAAATTAGAGTTGATATATGAAGGTACATCCAAGGTAAGGGAAACCAAGGCTAGCATGCTTGTGTCTAAGTATGAAATGTTTAAAATGAAAAATGAAGAAACAATTTCAGACATGTTTGCTAGATTCATGATTATAATCAATGGTCTAAAAGGTCTTAAGAAAGAATACTGTGAGAGTGACTTCGTAAGGAAGATACTTCGGTCTCTTCCATCTTCTTGGCATACAAGGCCACTATCATTGAGGACTCTAAAGACCTGTCTACAATGACATTGGATGAATTGATAGGATCCCTAAAGACCTATGAAATAAATCTAAAAAGAAAAGAATCTGAGGTTAATCCAAGAAAATCCATTGCATTGAAAGCCTCTAACAAAGCCTCTTCAAGCTCCAAGAAAGAGATTCAACAAGAAAATGATGAAAATGAAACGTCTAGTGAAAGTGAGAATGATGAGATGGCAATGCTCACTAGACAATTCAAGAAATTCCTCAAGTTCAAAAAGAAGGGGTCAGGTAATTTCAAAACTTCTCCAAAAAGATATTTTTCAAATAAATTCGATACAAACAAGAAAACTGACATGACTATTTGCTATGAGTGCAAGAGACAGGGGCACATGAGAGGTGAATGCCCAGAGCTCAAAAAGATGCTGAAAAAGGACAAGCCTACATACAAGAAACCCAGGGCCATGATGGCAACTTGGAGTGATGAAGATGAAGATGAAAATGTCCAAGACAGTTCTGATGATGAGGAAATTCAGTGCTTAATGGCAAGGCGTGAAGACTCCAATGAGGTAAACTCTTCATTTGAAAGCTACACTGTTGAAGAATGGGAAGAAGCATATACCTTGCTATTTGAAAAATTCTGTGAATACAAATCTGAAAACAAAGCACTGAAAAAGAAAATCACCACTCTTGTTCATAGCACAAGCAATGATGAACAAATTGCAATCCTAACTAGAGAGATAGAGCTCCTGAAAATTGAAAAGGAATGCCACTTTGTTGAAATGGATTGCATGAAAGAAAAACTTCAAGAGAATGAAAAAGAAAAACAAATTCTATATAAATCTGTTGAAACCCTTCAAAATGAGAATCAAGAAATTCAGAAAAAGATGGAAGAGGTTTAAAAAGAATTAAAAGGAAAGAATGAAGATCTGTCAAGATTTTTAAAAGAAAAAGAAAATCTTGATGCTGTTTTGGGAGTCAGGTCAAATATAACAAGGCATGTGCTTGGATTTCAAACTGAAAATTAAAAGAGATTTGGACAAACATTAATCACATCCTTTGTTCAGGACAGTCCAAGTACAAGTAACCAAGTTCAGGCTAAAAGCAAAGAATTGAAAACTATACAAAAGAATTTAGCTGGTCAACAAACAATGGCACCTGTCGACAACCTCAAATTGAACTGTCGACAGATATAGAAATCTGTTGAAAAATCAAAGCCAACCAAGCAACAAAAAGGACAAAAATACTCACAAGTTCAATACAACAGTAAAAGAACTGCAAAAACTCAAACTCCATCATGTAACTGTTGTAAAAAACTTAGCCATACTGAACAACAATGTTGGAATAAATTGAAGATGTTGAAATGCAAACAATTGTGGATTCCAAAGCATTTACTTTCTTGCATGAATGAAAGAACGGGACCCAAAGTAATTTGGGTACCAAAACCTCTTTTCTAATCTATCTATGCAGGAATGCCTAGCAGCCCAAAATCAAAACAAGTGGTACTTGGACAGTGGCTGCTCAAGGCATATGATGGGCGATAAAGAGAAATTTTGTTTTCTGGTTGAAAAAGATGGAGGTCAAGTCGTGTTTGGAGGTAACAATAAAGGCCAAATAATTGGCACAGGTAAGATAGATAAGTATGCCTCTAACTTTATAGAAAATGTGCTATTAGTTGATCATCTCAAACACAATCTTTTGAGCATTAGTCAATTGTGTGATAAAGGCCATAAAGTGATTTTTGATTCAGATGCATGCCAAATCATTGATAAAATTTCTGGAAGTGTCAAATTCTTTGGTATGAGCATTAAAGAAGTATTTGTTGTGGCTGTATGGGAGTGCCCTATTGTAATGCCCCTTATTTGCCACCTCTTCACGATTGCAGATAAAACTGGAACTTACTGGAATTAAATCAATTCTACCTCTTTATGCTCCTCTTGTAATTCTTGTACCTTTGAAAAGCTCATATTTATAGTCCAGTGTAATAATGTCAAGTTTTACTCTGCTTCGTGAGCGTGACAAGTGCACTGGCTCCACCTGTCATTGCCATGCACAACAAATACCACTAACCGGATAATCAAAATATAGAAAGTATGCATAACGAGACCTCTCAGCTGAGGTCGCGACAAGGGGCAAGGTCGCCTTCAGAACATGATGCCCCAACATGCCGCGTTCAAACCATGAACGCGACGGATCGAGCTGTCGCGTTAACAACGTGACGCCCAGGGCCGTCGCCTTCACAGGCACAAACCCTAATCCGGGAGAAACTCCTCGGATCACCATTCCAGAACATTCAAACCACGATTAATTCACATTTTCCATGCTTTAATGGATACCCTAGCATGGTATCTACTGTTTACAAAGTGGTAAACAAGCTAACATGCAATTCACAACACAAATCGAGGTAGAACACCCTACCTTCACGAAGAATGCAAAAATCGGAGATCTCTCGGCATTTCCCCCGCTCCACACGATGTCCTCGCGGTGAGAACATGCCCCACGCACGCAGCCCCCCCTGGTCGAGCAAAGCTTGTGAGAGCACTATTCGGCCAAGTTTCTTTAAAAATGCATTGCGGTTGAGAACGTGACGTTGATCTACGTCGCTACCTAAACGCGACATAGAAGATTGTCGCCTTCTCACACCTGACGTCAGCAGGCCACCCAACGCACAACACATGGCGCGCATGCAGACGTCGCCGCTCAACGACGGCAACAAGAACGTGACCACTAGGGCCGTTGCGTTCAGAAAGCGACGCACACCCCTTTCGCGTTCACAGGCAGAAAACCTGTGAGCGGTTTAGGCCTAATCTGACGGCCCACCAAGCCTCACAACACGCATAACACCTGAAACTCAAACGAATGGGCCACACATTGGCCGCCAAACCTGTTAAACATGGATCCACGATGATCCGAAAAAACGTGTGATGTTACACTATCTCTCCTACTGGAGTGACAAATTAAAGCCCGAAGAAGCCCGCCTTGGCAGTAAAGCAGTTCTCCTCCCCGTCTTCAATTGCTCCAGATCCACCTCCAACGTAGTTCCCCCGCTTGGAGAAGCTTCAGATCTTGTTGATGAATGATCCACCTTGGTCCAGGAACCTTCAAATCTCATGTACAAACTCTGCACCACATTCTCTCATCCCTCCTTTCTCTCTTCCCAAACCAGTGTGAAAATCCTCTCAATTGCCAAAACTGAGCCTTAAAAAGAATTCCCATGCCTAGCCGAGACTTAATCCTAGCCCTCGGATCCTAAACGCATCAGATCTCCCAATTAAATGCATGGAAATGACTGATTTATTCTCACCCAGAGCGGTAACAGCAAAAATAGGCAAGTCAGGTTAACGTCAACCTAAGCTGCCGTTAGTCACAATGTAAACGTCCATCGATTGTGTCGTCTACATTCTTGCCCGAAAAATTGAGTATTTCAGAAAATAATAAACGACACAATATGCTGTCATTAACAAGCAATAAATGGCAGACGATCATGCCGCCAACAGGTGTCAAAGCCAGTAGATGTTGACGCCAAAATCAACACAGAACAACACACAATTACATGCATAAATAAACATACAATTGCAATATAAATTTCAAGAAATTCTAGGGCACTACAAATGAGGTAGGTGAGCAGCAATGGCTAGGACCAGACATGGTGTAGAATACCAGTAGAGATATACAGATTATTAGAGACAGGATTAAGATAGCTCAGTCTAGGCAGAAGAGCTGTGCTGATAAAAAAAGAAGGGACTTAGAATTTCAAGCTGGAGATCATGTGATGCTGAAGGTATCCACGACTAGAAGATTCCAAAGGTTTGGGATAAAAGGCAAGTTGAGACCAAGATTCATAGGTCCTTTTGAAGTATTGGAAAGAGTTGGTGAGGTGGAGTATCGTCTGGCACTACCTCCCAAGTTCTCAACAGTACACAATGTTTTCCATGTGTCAATGCTAAGGAAGTACGTGTACGATCCATCACATGTAATCAGTTATGACGACATATTCCTAAATAGAGATATGATTTATGAAGAAAAGCCGGTGAAAATCTTGGACAAGAAGATACAGCAGCTTTGGAACCGACCCATAACTGTGGTCAAGATACTCTGGAGAAACCACGAAGTCGAAGAAGCCACATGGGAGCCCGAAGCATTAATGCGATGAAATTATCCGAAATTATTCAGTAAGTCTCTCTTCCTCTTACGATCATATGAATTTGGGAACCAAATTCTTTTTAAGAGGGAAATGATGTAGTAACCTTGATTTTTAAATCCAAATAAAGTAAAAATTTTAATTAAATAAATGAGATAAATATATTTAATTAGAATAAAGAGAGAATAAATGAAATAAAAGGAATTAAATCAAAGCCCATTAAGTTAAATTAGAAATGGGTTGTCTTAATGGCCCAAGCATGAAAGAGTGGGCCCAAATATAAAGAGCCCATCATAGGATGGGAGGTAATTAAGCTAAGTTCGGAGTAAAAATTAGTGGTAATTGGTAAAGGGTTAAAATAATTAATTAATGGCTCATATCTATCCTAAAAAGAGTCCTACACTTACCCTAACCCATTACCCCACGAAATTTGGCCTCTTCTCCATCCTAAATAGGAGATAAATGCTAGGAAAGGAGGTGATAAATAGGGAAATTCGGAATTTAATGAAAGGAAGGAGTCTTAGATAGGAAGGACTCAAATAAGCAAACAAAACACCCTAAACTCGGCCCTATCAACCCATAGAACATTGTTGGAGCTCTGGAGGATGAAGAGGAGGAGATCTAGATGAAGGAGGAAGGAGGAGAAGGCTGGAACAAGAAGGGTTTTTCATCTTCTCTTCGTCATCAACTTAGGTTTTCATTACAGCAACAAAAGGTAGGCAATCTCTCAAGCACAGATCGTGAAACTTTAACCCTAGGTAGTCCATGCACCCCTCTTTGAAAGCCCATGATTTCCCTATTTTTTGTGGCTCCATGATGGAGTATTAATTCGTCCAATCCCTGTCATCATCATGTACCCGAATCCTAAAGTTTGCTTTCAATACAAGTATGTACTTAATTTCGTGCCATGAAATAAATCTCATAAATACTACATGATGATAGATTTCAAACGCCCATATTTGCCCTAATTTTCATCTTGTATCCGTTGCCAATTTAACCATTGTTCCATGACTGTGCATGTTTAGGTCACTGGAATGTAACCTAATCAAATCATGCCTTAGACACGTCTGTTTTCTAATTAATCATGCCTAGTGATAGATCTCCATGTCTATTCTTGTTTAAAATTAGTTTCATGATTTTTGGATCATTGTAAGATTTTATACCGATTTTTGAAGTATGCTATGTCATGCCATGGAGGGATAGAACCAAAAAAAAAAGAGAGGAAAATCTCCTTTTCTCGGCTCGAGCCACCTTCTGAATTCGCGACGGCCCGACTCGTTGCGATCTCAAAGGGGGTCGCGACACGGGGGTCTGTCGCGTTCTGAATGCGATGGGTCAACTGGTCGCGACCTACCCCCGGTTCACCCTAGTGGCCGGTTCAGCAGAACGCAACCAGATCGTACGTCGCGACCTGAACGCGACAGCTATCCCTGTCGCGACATCAGTATAGCAGCCAGAACCTGGAATGGCACTTATACCCCTACTAATTATGTCAAATCAACCCTGTTTAGTCCTAATTAAAAACTGCCATGAATAATTTTGACCTGTTAATTAATAATGGGTACTATTACATGAATTCAATTAATTTAAAAGCTATGTGCACAATCAATTATGCTCTCTTGATTTCTTACACTTGCACACACTTAACATTCATATTTGCCATATTAAATTACTCAATAATGTATCTGGTAATTAAGTGAAATTAATTACTAAATTCACTATTTAATTAATGACACTTGTTTTCGTTTCATTCGCATGCTTTGTATACCGTTACCACTTCCCTCGGCCTTCGAGCACTCGAAGCACGACGGACACTTGTTTTATACACACTTTCTCTTGGCATGGACCACCTCTCCATCAGGAAGACTCCTGACTGGACCAGGGACTCCTTGTCAAGGCCTCCATAAGTCTCCTTGGCTTGGGCGCACGTCCTTTGCCGATGAGCCGATTGTACCCTTAAAACCCGATACACCCTAGGGATTAGTACGATCCAAACGGCCTAGTGTGTTCTTTCTTACCTTGTGATCATGCCGGACCATCTAGCCTGTGTCCAAAGCATGGCTAGTGGGCGGATGTGACTTCTACCTGACTACCGGCACCCAACCTAGTGCCGTGCAACTGCGACTATCATGTTTAACATCGTTGTACGAATATACCCTTATCTCATCTACTATCTCTGTACTCTCATCTGTTCACGTTCTCTCTGCACTCTCATCTACTCGTCTATTACTCTCATCTATTCTTGGTACTCTCTTGGCCATTTATGTGATAGTCTAAGATAAGATAATGGCTTATGCCAGCGCAATAAGGCCCGATCAGGTCCTGGGGAGAGTGCCCGAAAAGTGCCAGTGCCCATGGGAGTTAAATGATCAAGGGTGTGTACGACATGCACTCAGTGCTATTATACTATCAAGATTTAATCTATGACAATCAAAGTGCTATCTATGCAAGTGCTATCTATACAAGTGCTATCGTTACTAGTGCACCATTGAGCAACTTACGTGCTATATCATTACATAGCCAATCTTTTGTTACATTTGTTGTACTATTTTCATGTACCAGTGCTATCGATCTCTTGCTATCGTTACAATACTCGACATGACTATGCTCTCTAGTTACCCTGCTTTTAAGATATTAATCATTTAAACCATGCTTGTTTTCACAAGATATTAAGTCCTACTAGGCGTTATTCACTCATCCTGTGTTGTTATTTCATGTGTTCAGGAGAGTCTGATGGCGATTACCACACTCACGAGGAAGGGACTGAGGACGATATCCAGGAGTGACCAGTTCGGCAACCAATTGCTTAGTAGTTAGTTAGTCACTATGTAATAGTTTAGGTTTGAATAAAGTACTCTAGGCCCTAGTTTTAGCTCTGATTAGTGAATGTAATGAAGTTTGATGAATTATCAATGAAATTGGAGTTCATTTGATATTATTCCAATTGTGCAATGGTTTGTTCTTTAATTCTCGCTCTGTACTATTTAATAACCGTAATTCTGCTCTGATATTCCACGTTGGGGCGTTCCATCAGAGCCATCAGGGCCATCAGGGCCAAGGCAAGCAGAAGAAGTTGTCCGGCCAACAGGGCCAACTGTTGTTGAGGAGTCTAGGCCTTCAAGGCCAAGGATTGGTAAAGATTCAAGGCATGTGAGCATGGTCAAGCAGCATCAGGGCCACCAAGGCCAGTCTTGGATGAGTCTGGGCCATCAGGGCCAATGGAATATTTGGATGAGCAAGGCAGAGTTGAAGCACCTGTAGAAGAGGCTGTTTCCCCAGAGCCCCCTTCCTCTCCTCTTCAGACACTAGCCCCTCCTTCTCCACAATCCTCCTCCACTGCTCCTCCAGCACCTGCTACCTTCAAACAACCCCTTCCTAAACATATATCATCACCTACTCCATTTCCTGCCACCTCCTCCTCCCTCCTGTGGGGCACCTCCTGCCTCCTCATCAGCTGGAGCTGGACCATCTGCCATACCTCCTCCTACCTCTCAGTCATTTCTTCATCCTCCTACTCCTCCCTCCTTTGTTACCTTCATTCCTGAAAGTGCCCAACTTGAAAGTCCCTTCCTCCATCCACTCAAAGATGTAGCGGAAGTAGCAATACTCCGCTCAGTCTTGGAAGTGGGTTCTCATGTTCACAGGACTGGATCTTCTAGTCATGTCTCTAAAAAGAGGAAACTCTTTAAATCTCTTGCTCTCTCCTCTGAATCTCAATTCCCTCCTCTTTGGTTATCCCTTACTGTTGAAAATCGAAGGAGATCCATCTATTATGAATACCTTCAAAAATGTACCCTTGTTAACTTTTTTGGTCTTTGTAGCACCCCGAAAATTTTAATTACATAAAAACTCAAATAAATAGAAATAAATAATTTCCATAATATCAGAGTATTTAAAATATACGTATCATTAACGTATATGCTAAAATAAATCGTAAAATTCTGTAAAAATTATAAATCAACCCTAAAAATTATTACTAAATGTTTCACAAAGAAATTTGTGCCAAGAAAAATCGGATTAGCCAAGTTTAAAGTGTTTCGCGACTTATTATCGTAATTCATGAATAAGTTGAAAAATCATTATCACGCGTACTTGGATGAGTCAGAAAATTAAATACAAATCATATACGGACTTCAAATAATATCTTCTAATGACCCATAAAGAAATTTGGGTCAATAAAAATCATTTGGACTAGGTTTAAGAGTTGTTGTGACCGATTAACCAAATTAGGAAACAAGTCGGACAACCGTTAACACGAAAATATAATGCAACCATAAATTAAATAAAAATGTTGGGGAGACTTCCAACATTATATATTGATGACCCATTATCATAATTGGGCCAATGGACAACATTTTACCTAAAAATGAAATAAAGCTAGAAAATGCATGGAAATTCGTAACTCTAAATAGGCTGAAATTAGAAAGAGGCAATTTGAGTTGAATTGAGATAGAAACATGCATTCTTGGCAACCTAAATTCGTGCTTACCTAGGGTGGGAGGTTTCCTAAAGCCTCACACACTCTAATGGAGGATGAAATCCTCAAATTAGGAAACTAACAAGCCAAAACCGCAACTCTTTTTTCCTAGTCACAATAGGACTCCTAAACACCATGATTGCTTAAATACTCTTCACCAAACCCTTGGGGACGAGTTTACATCTTGTTGGGGTCGTGTGGAGGAGTTCTTGGTGGCTGGGGAGTAGGAGATTGCCCACACCAAGCTGTTCTTCTTCCCCTTCTCGTCTGCTGCGACCTGCATAAACCGTCCACTTGAAGTCGACCAAAGGTGAGTCAAACCATAACCAAACCTTGCAAGGCCTATACCCCTGGAAAGAGGGTCAAGTCTACGTTCTAACCCAAGTGGAATGACCAACGTCCATGCAGTATGCATGAAGTATTAAGCATTTTCCTCCAAGTGGTCTGAACACAGATTTTCTTGAAAAATGGGACTTCTTAAACCCAAAGGTAGGTTTTCTCGGGCCAAACCATAACATATCCTATACCAATGTATAGAGCATCAAGTTAACTTTCGTTGCCCATTGAGGTCATCGAATTTCAACGAGTAGATTTTGAATTATAAGTGTTTTTCCAAAGTCGCGCACTGTTAGGGCTTTTCCCGTTCTTTATATGTTGCACGTGATTCAAGACTGAATTAGAGCAAACCCACAACATGACCATTTTTCTACTAGTTGTCCTCGTCATGTCTTGTGTTGAACGTTTTATCTAAATGTCAATAGTTAGAGAGTTATAAGCATGGTAAGAGGGTCGCTGCATGAAACTACATTTTTGGGTTGCACTTGGCTTTTACATTTGTGTTTGACTTGATTAAAGCCTATCGAAACCATCCTTGTTTTCTAATTCCGATTTACTGGAATCACCCTTGCATGTCTAGGTTGGTTTAAATCTGGTTTCGTTATTTTTCATGCACTGTACAATTTGTTCTCTATTTTTGAAGCACCCTATGTCCATATACGGCAGTTCTGGACCGCAATCCAAGAACATGTCCTTTCTCTGTCGGATTCAGGCGCAGACCCTGTGAACGCGATGACCCGATAGGCCGCGTTCTGAGGTCTTGTTGCGACAGCAAACCCGTCGCGTTCTGAATGCGACGAGCGCACCGTCGCTATCTCTCTGCCCGTTCTGACACCCTTGTCACGTTTTGCACATACCCTTGTCGCCTTCTTCATATGAACCCGTCGCGAACTGCCTGCCTGATCAGACAAGCCTGTTGCGATCCTTACATGGCACTATCGCGTTCTGATCTGACCCCGTCGCGATCCTTACAAGGGTCCGTTGCTATCTCAGGATTTTTACATGAAACCACTTATTTTCTTGCAAATCTTACCGCTATACCTGAAGTCTATATAAATATGATATTTAGTGTGTAATTCACATGTCTTAGGTCTGATCATTGCATGATGGTTATTTTAATGACTTAAAAGTGGTAAACCCATTTAAAAGTTTTAATTACATGAATGTTATTCTAATTGCTCTTTAAATGTTATGATCCATTCATGCAACTTGTGATTCAATCTGTCCATTATTCTACCATATTTTAAATGATAATTATTATTCTTAAAATCCTGCAAACCCATGTGTAGTTAAATGCATTATTCAATTTGTGCCATCGTGTTAAGTGTTTTCCGCAAGTTTAAAACCGATGATTGTGAATTTGAGATGCATACATCACTACACACTTGTACATCTAGGCAGCCCTTTCTTGGGGATTTGGAAGCTCTCTACCGGTCATTCCGAATCGGTAGACTAGCGACCTTTTCTCCAAGGCCTCCGTAAATCTCCTCTGACCATGGATTCCCACATGGCCGACGAGTTGGTTGTACCATTGAAGTTCGCTGGAGATAGCGTGCACTTCCTTTCTCATCTTGTTCTCGTGAGTGTGATTTACAATCTAGACTAAAGCCATTAATGTAAAGATTAAATTAAAGTATAAATCGTACCATTATGCTGCCAAATTTATCTCTTGGTCATTGTTATCATGAAATCATGTTCAATTACTTATTACTTGTTCCCATCATCATCATGAACATGACGTTACACAAGCTACATTTTGAAACTCTCACTGGCCATTATTAATGACTGTGGGTATCCACATTTAAAATTTTACATGAGATGCTGACCGGGCACGGTGAGTGTCCAAGACGGAGAGTCATAAATATACTGTTAACCATGGGGTATAATGATTACTGGCGTTGCATCTGCGCTGGGAGTCTTGCTTGCTTGTTGAATGATAGATACAATAACCACATACACGTGTCCTAGTGTACATTCTTGATGGATCTTTTCTTGGTGTACATTAGTGTCTACGTACCTGATTAGTGTTACATTATCGTGCTCGTGCGTGCTTGCTTACTTGCGTGATATGGCCATCCTGCATTTATTGCAAATAGTGATATCTTGCGTTCTTGACATCAAGTGAAATCTTGCGTGCTTGTACAAAGTGATCTGTTGCTAGTTCTATCTTGTCATCTTGTTCTATAATGATCACTCTATCTAGCTTGTTTCATGTATCGTGTTTTAATGAGTTTTATTTGTACATGCATATCATGACATTCATCGTGCTCACCTAGTTCTAAAATGTTAATCACTCATATCATTGCCCGCACATTGAAATATAAATCCTACTAGGCTGGTTTGCTCATCCCCTACTTTTACCCAATCTAGGTGACTATGAAGTTCAAGAGGAAGAGCAAGTCGAGGATAGGAATGCGTCCGAGTGATGAGCGTTCCAATTATGAGTCTATCTATAGTTAGTTTATTTTGAGTGTTAGAACAATGTAGTAGGAAGTGAGGTATTATGTACTTTTTCTTTTATTGAGTTTTAGTCCTGTAATAGTTTCCATTTGGAATATAATGAGTTGAGATTTGAATAAATGATTAGTTGATTTCAATATTTGGGCCCTATGATGATGTATGTTGTTATACATTTAGTGTGTGCTACCTAGAGGCTTATTTGCCGCCTATTCACGTCTCGGGATATCGACTCGAATTGTTCCGTATTATTATTAATATCCGCTGCGTATTGCTCGGGACGTGACAGTTTAGTGGTATCAGAGCCTAGGAATACCAAATAGGATATAAGTCTCAGGATTTGGAGATACCTATGGAACCTAGGTCATGGAAATTAAATGTAGCACCTGGTGAGAATGGGTAGAGACTGGGAATATGATAGAAAGAATTAAACACTCCTACCCATTGACTCTTATAAGGTATCTAGAAACATTAGGTTTCTATCCTTTTCTCAGGAACCTTCATAACTCCTACACTCAACTACAATGGCTCGCAACCAATGGCAAGCAATGCAAGAAACAGTGGCTGGATTGACCCAGGCATTACAAAATGTAGATTAGGCTGGAAATCAGGCTGTTGCAGCTAGGAACGGAGCCGGTGATCTGCACCACAATTTTAGGAGTTTAAACCCTCCTCGTTTCTCTGGATCCCCTGACCCAGACGAGGCAGAGAATTGGCAGGAGGAAATAGAAAGGATTTTCCAAGTTATGCAATGCACTAACAGGGAGAAGGTGGTACTGGCCACTTTTCAATTCCCTAAGGATGCCCGAGCATGGTGGAAGGCCACATCGGCCCACCTGCCTAACGGTGGCGAACTGGAGTGTGCAGGATTTCTGGAGATCTTCCGGGGAAAATACTTCTCTGAAAGAGTTAACGAAAAGAAGGCAGCGCAGTTTGCCGCACTGAAGCAGAAATGAATGTCCGTGGCTGAGTATGAGGCTCAGTTTGCACGTTTGGCTGTGTATGCCCCACACCTGGTGGGAACTAAAAGACTAAAGGCTAACCGCTTCATGGATGGGCTCAGGCCCATGTTCATTGAAAAGCTCGGACCACACAATATCCAAACCTACACTGAGATGGTGCAAAGAGCTCAACTAGTAGAAGATACTATGGCTAAGGTGGAAGGCATGAGGGGAAAGGACATCTCAAAGCTAACCTTTACAAAATTGGGAGCAGTTGATACAACTGGAACTCTCCCCAATAACAACAATAACAACAACAAAAGGCCAACCACTGGGAAGGACTATGGCATGGAGAAAAAGATCAATGTAGAAGAAACAATGACAGTGGAGTATTGTAAATTTTGCAACAAGCCTGAGCACCAAGCAGACAAGTGCTGGAAGAAGGCCGAGGCTTGCTTACGATGTGGGAGTCATGAACATCGTATATCGAACTGTCCCATGCTAAAAGACCAAGCTGGAAGGAACCAAGGAGCGGTAAAGCGTCCAGGACGCGTGAATGCAATAACGCAAGCAGAGCTCCCGGAAGGAGGTATGATTGTTAAACCCCTTAGACTGATCTTATGATGTTTTCTTATTAGTACATTTCTAAGTGGGGGAGATCATTAAGGAGAAATTGGAAAGGAATATTCTAGTAATTATACCATAGTTCATCTGGTGGATTAAGATGGAATATAACAACCATGGATGAAAAAGGAGCGGAAGGAATCAAAAGAATAGTTCTGGTGACCACATGTGTAGATGTTGGACTAGCATCCATGATGTTGAAACAAGTTAGAGGAATTAAATCCGAAACGACCTCAAGGATCATAACTTTCAAAAGCCAATTAATGATCAATGAATTCTGGGACCAAATTCTCTTAAGTGGGGGAGGGTGTAGCACCCCGAAAATTTTAATTACATAAAAAATCAAATAAATGGAAGTAAATAATTTCCATAATATTAGAGTATTTAAAACATACGTATCATTAATGTATATGCTAAAACACATCGAAAAATTCTTAACAATTATAAATCAACCCTAAACATTATTACTAAATGTTTCACAAACAAATTTGTGCCAAGAAAAATCGGATTAGGGAAGTTTAAAGTGTTTCGCGACTTATTATCGTAATTCATGAATAAGTCGAAAAATCATTATCACACGTACTTGGATGAGTCAGAAAATTAAATAAAAATCATATACGGACTTCACATAATATCCTCTAATGACCCATAAAGAAATTTGGGTCAATAAAAATCATTTGGACTAGGTTTAAGAGTTATTGTGGCCGATTATCCAAATTAGGAAACAAGTCGGAAAACTGTTAACACGAAAATATGATGCAACCATAAATTAAATAAAAATGTTGGGAAGACTTCCAACATTATATATTGATGACCCATTATCATAATTGGGCCAATGGACAACATTTGGCCCAAAAATCAAATAAAGCTAGAAAAGGCATGGAAATTCGTAACTCTAAATAGGCTGAAATTAGAAAGAGGCAATTTGAGTTGAATTGGGATAGAAACATGCATTCTTGGCAACCCAAATTCGTCCTTAACTAGGGTGGTATGTTTCCTAAAGCCTCACATACTCTAATGGAGGAAGAAATCCTCAAATTAGGAAACTAACAAGCCAAAACCGCAACTCTTCTTTCCTAGTCACAATAGGACTCCTAAACACCATGATTTCTTAAATACTCTTCACCAAACCCTTGGGGATGAGTTTACATCTTTTTGGGGTCGTGTGGAGGAGTTCTTGGCGGCTGGGGAGCAGGAGATCGCCCACACCAAGTCGTTCTTCTTCCCCTTCTCGTCTGCTGCGACCTGCATAAACTGTCCTCTTGAAGTCGACCAAAGGTGAGTCAAACCATAACCAAACCTTGCAAGGCCTATACCCCTGGAAAGAGGGTCAAGTCTATGTTCTAACCCTAGTGGAATGCCCAACTTCCATGCAGTATACACGGAGTATTAAGCGTTTTCCTCCAAGTGGTTTGAACACGGGTTTTCTGAAAAAATGGGACTTCTTAAACCATGAAGGTAGGTTTTCTCGGGCCAAACCTTAACATATCCTATAGCCAATGTATAGAGCATCACGTTAACTTTCGTTTCCCACTGATTTCATCGAATTTCAACAAGTAGATTTTGAATTATAAGCATTTTGTCAAAGTCGCGCACTATTAGGGCTTTTCCCGTTCTTTATATGTTGCATGTGATTCAAGACCGAATTAGAGCAAACCCACTACATGAAAGTTTTTTTACTAGTTGTCCTCATCATGTCTTTTGTTGAACGTTTTGTCTAAATGTCAATATTTAGAGAGTTATAAGCGTGGTAAGAGGGTCGCTGCATGAAACTATGTTTTCAGGTTGCACTTGGCTTTTACGTTTGTGTTTGACTTGATTAAAGCCTATCGAAACCATCCTTGTTTTCTAATTACGATTTACTGGAAGCACCCTTGCATGTCTAGGTTGGTTTAAAACTAGTTTTGTTATTTTTCATGAACTGTACAATTTGTTCTCTATTTTTGAAGCACCCTATGTCAATATAAGGAAGTTTTGGACCGCAATCCAAGAACATGTCCTTTCTCTGTCGGATTTAGGCGTAGACCCTGTGAACGCGACGGCCCGATAGGCCGCATTCTGAGGTCTTCTTGGGACAACAAACCCGTCACGTTCTGAACGCGACGAGCACCCCGTCGCTATCTCTCTACCCGTTCTGACCCCCTTGTCGCGTTCTGCACATACCCTTGTCGCCTTCTTCATATGAACCCGTCGCGAACTGCCTGCCTGATCAGACAAGCCTGTTGTGATCCTTACAAGGCACTGTCACGTTCTGATCTGACCCCGTCGTGATCCTTACAAGGGTCCGTCGCTATCTCAGGATTTTTGCATGAAACCACTTATTTTCTTGCAAATCTTACCGCTATACCTGAGGTCTATTTAAATATGATATTTAGTGTGTAATTCACATGTCTTAGGTCTAATCATTGCATGATGGTTATTTTAACGGTTTAAAAGTGGTAAACCCATTTAAAATTTTTAATTACATGAAGGTTATTCTAATTGCTCTTTAAATGTTATGATCCATTCATGCAACTTGTGATTCAATCTTTCCATTATTCTACCATATTTTAAATGATAATTATTATTCTTAAAATCTTGCATACCCATGTGTAGTTAAATGCATTGTTCAATTCGTGCCATCGTGTTAAGTGTTTTCCGCAAGTTTAAAACCGATGATTGTGAATTTGAGATGCATACATCACTACACACTTGCACATCTAGGCAGCCCTTTCTTGGGGATTTGGAAGCTCTCTACCGGTCATTCCGAATCGGTAGACTAGCGACCTTTTCTCCAAGGCCTCCGTAAATCTCCTCTGACCATGGATTCCCACATGGCCGATGAGTTGGTTGTACCATTGAAGTTCCCTGGAGAGAGCGTGCACTTCCTTTCTCATCTTGTTCTCGTGAGTGTGATTTACAATCTAGACCAAAGCCATTAATGTAAAGATTAAATTAAAGTATAAATCGTACCGTTATGCTGCCGAATTTATCTCTTGACCATTGTTATCATGAAATCATGTTCAATTACTTGTTACTTGTTCCCATCATCATCATGAACATGACATTACACATGCTACATTTTGAAACTCTCACTGGCCATTATTAATGGCTGTGGGTATCTACATTTAATATTTTACATGAGATGCTGACTGGGCACGGCGAGTGTCCAAGGGCTCCAGTCTAGCCCCAATGACGGAGAGTCATAAATATACTGTTAACCATGGGGTATAATGATTACTGGCGTTGCATCTGCACTAGGAGTCTTGCTTGCTTGTTGAATGATAGATATAATAACCACATACACGTGTCCTAGTGTACATTCTTGATGGATCTTTTCTTAGTGTACATTAGTGTCTACGTGCCTGATTAGTGTTACATTATCATGCTCGTGCGTGCTTGCTTGCTTGCGTGATATGGCCATCCTGCATTTATTGCAAATAGTGATATCTTGCATTCTTGACATCAAGTGAAATCTTGCGTTCTTGTACAAAGTGATCTATTGCTAGTTCTATCTTGTCATCTTGTTCTAAAATCTTGTTCTATCATGATCACTCTATCTAGCTTGTTTCATGTATCGTGTTTTAATGAGTTTTATTCGTACATGCATATCATGACATTCATCGTGCTTACGTAGTTCTAAAATGTTAATCACTTATATCATTGCCCGCACATTGAGATATAAATCCTACTGGGCTAGTTTTCTCATCCCCTACTTTTACCCAATCTAGGTGACTATGAAGTTCCAGAGGAAGAGCAAGTCGAGGATGGGAATGCGTCCGAGTGATGAGCGTTCCAATTATGAGTCTATCTATAGTTAGTTTATTTTGAGTGTTAGAACAATGTAGTAGGAAGTGAGGTATTATGTACTTTTTCTTTTATTGAGTCTTAGTCCTGTAATAGTTACCATTTGGATTATAATGAGTTGAGATTTGAATAAAAGATTAGTTGAGTTCAATATTTGGGCCTTATGATGATGTATGTTGTTATACATTTAGTGTGTGCTAGCTAGAGGCTTATTTGCCGACTGTTCACGTCTCGGGATATTGTCTCTAATTGTTGCGCATTATTATTAATATCCCCTGTGTAACGCTCGGGATGTGACAGTCTTCCCCATCTCAATCTAACCGATCACCTCCAAATTGTCCTTCCTTATTTCCACATCTCCAAAGATGATCAGTCCAAAATCATCTAAATGGCTGAGTGCAAAACTGATGATCAGTGTGCTAAAGGTCACAAGTCTCTCTACAGGAAGTTCCTTCTTGCAAAGTTTGATCGATTTCCACCCAGGGAGCACCCACTCACTCTCTCTGAGTGGTTTGTCATTCATCACAGAAACACCTGGGGGCCCTTCATCCAAAAGGAAATCCAACTCATCCAATACTTCCAACTCTTCAATGATTATCGATATCTCAACAATTTGCCTGAAGTTTAGTTGGGTCAATTCCAGGGAGCCATTGCTTTGCTTAAGGTTGAAAGTCCAGTCAACTGCTCTTTCAAAGTGGACTTTGCTACTCTGAAGATGCTAGAGATTGTGTTCCTCCCAAAACTGCATTCCTTGGTCATGGACTCGTCAGTAGGTCCTATTATCTTTGAGCGGTTTGCTAGAGTAATGGGTAGAATTTCCACTCAGCAGGGTTATCTTCCTTCTTTCCAGAGATTCCTCTTCCGAGGGTATCACCGGGGCCATATCAAATCTGAGGTTCTTGCACCTCTATTGTCTGAATGAGAAAGGCTTTCTCCCACTGATTGGGAAAAGCATTACAATCAATCTACCCTTCAGCTGGAAAATCTGAACAGCTCATTGGTTAAGGCTAGCAAACCTATTCTATCAGCTGAAGCCTTTTTAGATTTAAATTCAATCAGTCTGGTTCAAGAGCCCTTTGGTATATGGGTAGAATGGTACGAACTCTATATTTCTTTGAAAAAGGAACTGAAGCTTCAACAGATCTTCTACCCCATTTTAATTGATAAGTTCCTTCAGCATGCCAGCTTTGGTACTTACAGCTCCTTCAAGATGTCTCTTAGCAAAGAAAAATATGCAACCTTCATCAGTGTTCAACGAGAACTTCACCTGCAGCGCATGATTCCTGTTATAGGGTCATCCTACACTATAGCTTGGGGTGCTTTTCAGAAACATTTTGAAGAGCAAGAACTTAGGGCTTGGCCGATCATTACTCGCCATGCCTCTCTTTTGTCTCCTGCCTTCTATCTTACTGTACCCCTAAAGGATTAATATCATGATTTCTTTGGCCCCCATTTATCTTTCTTCTCTTCCTTCTTTGTCTTTATTCCGTATCTTTTTGCTTAATGACAAAAAGGGGGAGAAAACTAACTATTCGGAATTATATTCTTTAAATTCATCAAGCAATTTTTACTTAGATTTATTTCAGAACTTTACATCTTTATGTTGTGTTTTGTCATCACCAAAAAGGGGGAGATTGATGATCAATCCATCCCCATATAATTTCATTATTATATGCCTATTTTAGTGATTAACAAAACTCTGTCAAATATATTCTAACAAGTTTTTATGAAGCTGAGTCACAAGAAATAAATCAAGCAAAATCTGTAAGTAATTCTTACAATATTTCATTTAAAGTTCATAGCATACATTTCCTCTAAGTCCACATTTATTTCACATGAAACAACGATTTCAGTTCACATTGATTTCTTAAGAGATATAACGTTTTAATAAGTAGAAGAATGATTCTATCGCACAACGATTTCCTTGATAAGCATAACAATTTTATAAGTATCGCGTAACGATTCAATAAGTTACACAACGACTTGGTCGCCGTAACGATTCGATAAGTTACACAACGATTTGGTCGATGTAATGATTCAATAAAGTGAGAGAACGATCTGTTTATATAACGATTTGCTTGTACAACGATTTCGGTTTCACAACGATTCGTTAAGAGAAACAACGAATTCAGTCTCACATCGATTTCTTTATTGAAACAACGATTTGGTCGCGATAACGATTTGATAAGTTTCACAATGATTTGATCACTGTAACGATTTGTTAAGTGAAACAACGATTTACTTATATCTGTATAACAAATTGTGTTCACAATGATTTTCTATAACGATTTGTGTTCACAACGATTTGTTTTTGCTCAAACAATGATTTGTTTATACAACGATTTGCTTATATCTGTACAATGATTTGCTTACTTGCATACAACGATTTGTATAAACAATGATTTCATAAGTTGTACAACTATTTCTCTATCATAACGACTTCATGGATTACATCGAAATTCACACATGATATTCAAATATATTTTCAAATATTGTGAAAGTCAAAGTCTTCCCGCGCACATCTCTAATATCCTTGCATTTATTATGACTGTTCACATCATCTGCACGTTGCCTTCTATTCTTATGTTTCTATAGCAAACACTTTTCAGAATAGCAGTATGGCTTTTCCAGTATGGTGTATATTCTTTTTAACGTTGACTGACAAGCATGAAGATAGTCTAGCTGTCTGTGCTTTAGCATTTATTGTGTACAGGTCTTTTCCAGTACCACACCATACAACGTTAGACAAAATAGAAGCTGAAGGATATCAAGAAGGATCTTCTCCTTGCGTACATGTCTCATGAAGCATTTATGACTGCAAGCTTACCTGCTTTCCACAACATGGTACAAACAGTCTAACGTGCATCAAGCCTAGAGACAACGACCACTTCAACGGATATATTTTTCAAGAGAAGATATATATAGAAGACTGATGACTCCATGAACAAGCACTTTTAAAACTTCTACGTAATAAAGCTTTCAGGGCACCAACCTTCAACTTGCGAGCATCAGAAACTAGAGCAGCTTGCTTCACTCCATTCAATCCTTAGCTCGTAGCTCTCAGCCTTTCATTGTCTAGATTATTTAAGAGCTTGTAGTCCTGAGAGATCTTTTGATTGTAAATCTTTCTCTCTCAGACTTTGCCTCATATCAAGCAGTTTCTTGTAAGCTTGGTCTAGGGGCATTTCGCCTTCTTTCACATTTGTTGTGAAGTTCCTCTTGGGTTGTGAAGAGAAGACCTGTTGAAAACAGGTGGTGAGTATTCCCTTCAGTAAGGAAGGAAGACCTATGTATCAGGGTGGTTGTATACCTCTTCTGGGATTAGAAGATAAGGCCAGCTGCAGCTGGATGTGTAAGGGTCCTTAAGGGGGACAGTACCCTTGTTAGTGAAATCCTAAGTTGTTACTTGGGGACTGGACGTAGGACTCCTTGGGATAGGAGGGCCGAACCAGGATAAAAATCTCCTGTTCTTGTGTGATTGTTTTATGTGCTTCCTTGTCTTTATTCTTACTAACACTAACTATCTACTTTAGTGTTTTTCGTTGAGCGCTCTTGTTCACCCCCCCTCTGGGCTTGCTAGCTGGGCAACAGTTGTCATGCCCTTTGGGCTGACAAATGCCCCTGCGGCCTTCATGCAATTAATGAATGAAGTGTATAGACCATACCTAGATAAGTTTATGGTGGTATTTATTGATGACATCTTAATATATTCCAAGACTCGGGAAGAACATGTGGAACCTGAGGTTAGCTTTGCAGTTGTTAAGAGATCATCAGTTGTATGCTAAGCTAAGCAAATGTGAATTTTGGCTAGAGAAAGTGGCCTTCTTGGGACATGTGATCAGTTTGAATGGGCAAGCAGTGGATCCCTTCAAGGTTTACCTAGTACTCAAGTGGAGGAGGCCTACCAATGTGACAGAAATCTGAAGTTTTCTGGGATTAGCAGGGTAATATAGAAGGTTTATTTAGAATTTCTCTAGGATAGCAGTGCCTTTGACCCGGTTGATTAGAAAAGGAAACCCATTTTTATGGACAAAGGAATGTGTAACGACCCACCTTATACCGGTACGATTATACCAATCCCCATCGGTACAAAGGGTGTCATTACAGTGGGATAATAACCCAACACTAGTCGATAGGTTGATATGTACGTCGATAGCAAATGAAGACAGCGGAATTAAAATAAATAACTGAACTTTATTCCATCATCATCACACATTCCACAGTCTATATAGCAAGAGAAGTAAAGACAATGTCCACATTATTACAAATATAAAAGAACTACATTGTCTATTACATTATCTATAACATTGTCCATGCAATTAACTTTATTCATGCTATGAAAGGGAAAAGTACAACTACTAAGTGCTCCCCAAAAGCTACTCCTCCAAGATATCATCCTTCGCTATGCCTTCCTCCAAAATGGGAACACCTGTCTCACCTGTACGTCGAAGCAAGAGTGAGTCTAAAAGACCCAGCAAGAAAACCCAAGACTCGACTTTACACATATCTAACACATGTTAACTATTACACAATGGAGAAAACACATACTATCTTTTCACAATAAAGGCATTACATGACTCATGCTTTAAACAATCATCAACATACCAAGACCAGTTAAATATGCTTTAGATTAACATGATTTATCCATCCAAATATCATCCATTTCATGATACATTTCTACAAACTAGAGCATCGATTTAAGCACAAGGTAATAAACAACCTAGCATGATAACTATTCACTTTTCACATGCACTTTTCATATTTACTTGCACATTTTATTTGCTGTTTTAATATAAATAACACTCATTACACATGATTTCACATTTTATAACATGAATTGAAGAATTAAAACATAGTCAAGTTGGTTGGCAACAATAAGCACTTATAGCATGGAACTTTATACTAATTGAACATTACATCTAACATGGAACCTAGCATTCTTACATGTATTTAGCACATTCATAACCACACTTTACTTGCTGTTTTGTCATGAATTTAACTCAATTACATGGAATTAGATTTATTCACACGTTATCTTATTCATTTAGCAATTTCCACATGTTCATCTTTTATGTTGCAAAATTCACATGTCTTCATATGTGAATATATACACTATTACAAGAATATTAACAAACTACATGACATGATACTAAACATGATATTGCATTTGAAGTATTAATACATAAAAGTATAGACATTTGCACTATTTTATTGGTTTCACATGAAATCACACTCTCATTCATATTCACTCTCCCTTACATATCTTTTCACACATTTTTCACATTGTTTATTCTTGCACTTTCACTTATTACATGTCATATCATTTGCACTCATCACGTGCCACATTCACATATTACCTTACACTTCATTCATATTATATCGCTTAAATTGCCTTGACACATAGTCCTAACTACCTACTAGAAGACGCATGCACCCATATCTCATAGCAAATAGCTCATCTCATAGCACGTCGCATCGCATCTCATAACACATACCCACCACCTAGGCAATGTAATGGCGAATCTTGGTAACTACACAGACCGGGAGAAGCCCTCTCCACCCTATCTAGTGGTACTTGTCCACCTCCAGGTTTTCATCCTAATGCCCTTAAAATATACTTTTCACAACGTTGAGCCTTCTATAGGGACTTTTCTATGGTACAGCTCTCGAACCTCTAGGGTAGCAGTGTCAATCTCGACCCAATTATTATACATTCACTTTATCACATTTTGTCACATCGTTTTAATTTTTCACATGTAGTATTTAGTCATTCTTCATGCATTGTTTAACAATTGCACATGCCTCAATTAACCTAACATGATACTACTATTTTCAGTAATAAAACAACTTATATTACAGTCCTAGACATACTGTTAATTCCTGAATTACACAAGATTAGGCTTAAAATATCCAATATGAATAATCCCATGGTTTAACTAATAATTACACTTGCTGTCATCAAATTAGTTACAAATTTTGATCACAGGTTATTAACAGTATACATATCACATATTCAATTTTCCAGATTTTTCAAATAGTAAATATAATTTCTACAATTTAATCTAGATTTCAGACATATTCATTAAAATATCATTAGACATGGTACATATTAACATGGTTGAGTGTTACAGTTCAGAAACCTAATATCAGTCCTCATTCTGTCATATAAAATTTATGAAACCTTAACTTACAACAAATCTATTTATACAAGTTTTAAACATGCTCATATTATGCTCATAACTCAATTACTAAATTTTAATAATTAACACAATTAATCTAAAATTAGTGCAACCTCATGAAATGACCTAATGACTGCATATGACCACATATAAAATTTACAGTATGTACATGTACCCTGAAATCAAATAAACACCCTAAAGAGATCAAACCGTGGATTTTCAGAACTCTGAAGAACTTAACTACACAGGATGCGGCCGCCTACTGTAAACTGCACAATCTGGTGCCGTCAACAGCAGGAACTTGGCGGCAAGGGATGTGGCCGCCAACCTCCTCACAGCATACCATGCAGACAGCACACCAAAACAAGGGGAATTTGGAGGTTCCAGGACTCAAGAAAAAATCCGTAAAAATCCTAAGACTTAAGGGGACATGTGTAAGGTTGATATCCATGGGTTACTTGCCTCTAAATAAATCCACAAAGAGAGAATTAGCCCGAAGAAGCCCTCGTCGACCTTGCCGAAAAGGTGCTCAAAACTGCCTTCGATCCGGTTCTTGTGTTGATGCAGATGGTTCCTCGGAGTTGGAGATGCCTCCTTGATGGTTGGACTCTCCTCCAGTCGGTGTAGATCTCCAGAAAACTCCTTCAGTCACTAGATCCGGCCCTCCAAAGAGCAGCTCTTCTCCAAAGGGTGCTAGGGTTTCACCAAGGCCAAAAAGACTTCCCTTCGCCCTAAGGTGAGTGTTTTATAGACTTGGGGGGTTCGGTACACAATAGGGTAGGTTTACTATGACTTAGGATGGGTTTCCTAATTTGGAGCCGAGCAAAACGCAAGCGTTAACAAATCTGGAACTGTTACACAGGAGGGAACTTGACGTCAACATCTGTTGTAGTCAACAGGGGGTTGGCGTCCAGGCCTTGTGCCGCCAACAGTGTACTTGGCTTCCATCGATCTGGACGCCAAGCCCTATGCTTGGCAGTAGATCTTGCCGCCAACAGGTCAGTTCCACTAGAACACAGCCATGCATTAAAATAAATGCACAAATACACCACAACAATTTAATATGTGCAAAAATAATTATACATACCTTCACCATATAAACTACATGCATTACATAATATTTATTTAAATATAACTTGCACTAATCTTAATTAAAGATAATATGTACAAATAACATACATATATACATATGTATATACACACTACGTGATTACATGCATTATGCATAAACATATAAATACAATGTGCTCATCATTAGTTAGATACTACATGCACATTATTATTCAAGTACCCTACACATCATAAACAAATTATCATGCTTAAAAGTAGATAGATATCATTTTAACTAGATTAACTTATGTATGTATACATATACACATCATGGTTACATACAACATGCATGGAAATAATTAAATATAATAGGCATATCAATAATTAAATAATACATGCTCATTTAAATATATTGCATGCACGAACATAAACTCACAGTTGCTTACAAGATGTATGATAATAACTTCTTACTATATGCACAACATATACAATATGCATGGAATTAATACATATAACAAGTATAATAATTAGATAAAGCATACACATCAAATATATATATATATATACGAAAATAAATCACATGTACTTACAACGTATATAGCAATATTTACCTATCACATGCATAATGTCATTTAAGTACTGTACATATACTATAGACAACTTAATGTGTATAGAATTAGATATCACATGTATAAAATTAACACACATATATACATATGTACAAAGTATTATTGCATACAATATCCATGGGAAAAGTAGTATGATTTACATATCAATAGTTAGATAATATATGCATGGTATCTTTAAGATGCCATATGCAATATGTTAACTAAGAAAATCTATACAACAAAATTTAATTCTTGCATACACACACTTAAATTGACATATGTATAAATATATATATATACACACACGTATACAACGTAGTTATGAACATTATGCATGAAATAGATAAATACAACATGCACATCGGCAATCAGATTAAACATACACAACATTACTTAAGTATAATATGCCTAGGATTTTAGTAAACACAATATGCACAAAATTAACTAATTGCCTATTCTCGCATAAAATAACATATATATATATACATGCATATGCTCATGAGGAATATAGAAATTGTAATATGCACAATTGAATACACATGCTATATACACAACATGTAATTACACATGCACAGTATAAAATTAAATAAAATTCGGGGTCTCACACTCTCCCCCCCCTAGAAAAAGATCTTCATCCTCGAAGATTGAATCAAGTACCTGTGGTGAGGTCGTCGATGTCATCTCCGCCCAACACATACTCCCTGGCTGGTGCTTGTGGCTCGACTACTTGCTCCTTTATTGCTATTGATGAAACATCTCGTGGAATGAACTTCCTCTTCAGGTTCAGACACTCTCTAAGCCGATGATCCTTGCTGCCACATCTAAGACATCTTCCTTCTTTTCGCCAGCATACATTCCCGCCATGACGCTTCCCGCAATGTATGCACTCGGGCTTCTCGCTGCCTGGTACCACCGTTGATTGCTGACCTTCCATGAGTTTCTTCATCTTCCTATCTTGCCGTTGGAATGGTTCCACTCTACACTCTTGCCTGTTTGCCATGCTAAGAACCTCTTCCAAACTACGGGGCTCAAAATCTAAAAGCCTAGTTCTCAACGATGGTTTGAGCCCTTTTACGAATTTCTTTAACTTGCAACTCTGCTCATACCTCCTAGACTGAGCACTACGTCTACCACGTCCAGCCATAGCCTGCTAAACAATTTATCTAGTTAGAATCTAAGTTACTAAATCCTAACTATTTTCCTTTCATTATTAGCAATTTCTTCATATATGGACAATTTTCTATAAAGACTTTGCAATATTGTGAAGATGATGGTTTATCCATGTACAATATCAACCTTGGTCTCTGATACCATCTCTGTAACGACCCACCTTATACCAGTACGATTATACCAATCCCATCGGTACAAAGGGCGTCATTACAGTGGGATAATAACCCCACACTAGCCGATAGGTTGATATGTACGTGGATAGCAAATGAAGATAGCGGAATTAAAATAAATAACTCAACTTTATTCCATCATCATCACACATTCCACAGTCTATATAGCAAGAGAAGTAAAGACAATGTCCACATTATTACAAATATAAATGAACTACATTGTCTATTACATTGTCTATAACATTGTCCATGCAATTAACTTTATTCATGCTATGAAAGGGAAAATTACAACTACTAAGTGCTCCCCAAAAGCTACTCCTCCAAGATATCGTCCTTCGCTATGCCTTCCTCCAAAATGGGAACACCTGTCTCACCTGTACACTGAAGCAAGAGTGAGTCTAACAGACCCAGCAAGCAAACCCAAGACTCGACTTTGCACATATCACACACATGTTAACTATTACACAATGGAGAAAACACATACTATCTTTTCACAATAAAGGCATTACATGACTCATGCTTTAAACAATCAACATACCTATACTGCTTAAATATGCTTTAGATTAACATGATATATCCATCCAAATATCATCCATTTCATGGTACATTTTTACAAACTAGAGCATAGATTTAAGCACAAGGTAATAAACAATCTAGCATGATAACTATTCACTTTTCACATGCACTTTTCATATTTACTTGCACATTTTATTTTCTGTTTTAATATAAACAACTCTCATTACACATGATTTCACATTTTATAACATGAATTGAAGAATGAAAACATAGTCAAGTTGGTTGGCAACAATAAGCACTTATAGCATGGAACTTTATACTAATTGAACATTACACCTAGCATGGAACCTAGCATTCTTACATGTATTTAGCACATTCATAACCACACTTTACTTGCTGTTTTGTCATGAATTAAACTCAATTACATGGAATTAGATTTATTCACACATTATCTTATTCATTTAGCAATTTCCACATGTCCATCTTTTATGTTGCAAAATTCACATGTCTTCATATGTATATTCACATACACTATTACATGAATATTAATAAACTACATGACATGATACTAAACTTGATATTGTATTTGAAGTATTAATACATAAAAATATAGACATTTGCACTATTATATTGGTTTCACATGAAATCACACTCTCATTCATATTCACTCTCCCTTACATATCTTTTCACACATTTTTCACATTGTTTATTCTTGCACTTTCACTTATTACATGTCATATCATTTGCACTCATCACGTTCCACATTCACATATTACCTTACACTTCATTCACATTATATCGCTTAAATTACTTTGACACATAGTCCTAACTACCTACTAGAGGACGCACGCACCCATATCTCATAGCACATAGCTCATCTCATAGCACATCGCATCGCATCTCATAACACATACCCTCCACCTAGACAATGTAATGGCGAATCTTGGTAACTGCGCAGACCGGGAGAAGCCCTCTCCACCCTATCTAGTGGTACTTGTCCACCTCCAGGTTTTCATCCTAATGCCCTTAGGATATACTTTTCACAACGTTGAACCTTCCATAGGTACTTTTCTATGGTACAACTCTCGAACCTCTAGGGTAGCAGTGTCAATCTCGGCCCAATTATTATGCATTCACTTTGTCACATCGTTTTCATTTTTCACATGTAGTATTTAGTCATTCTTCATGCATTGTTTAACAATTGCACATGCCTCAATTAGCCTAACATGATACTACTGTTTTCAATAATAAAACAACTCATATTACAGTCCTAGACATACTGTTAATTCCTGAATTACACAAGATTAGACTTAAAATATCCAATATGAATAATCCCATGGTTTAACTAATAATTACACTTGCTGTCATCAAATTTGTTCCAAATTTTTATCACAGGTTATTAACAGTAAACATATCACATATTCAATTTTCCAGATTTTTCGAACAGTAAATATAATTTCTACAATTTAATCTAGATTTCAGACATTTTCATTAAAATATCATTAGACATGGTACATATTAACATGGTTGAGTGTTACAGTTCAGAAACCTAATATCAGTCCTCATTGTGTCAGATAAAATTTATGAAACCTTAACTTACAACAAATCTATTTATACAAGTTTTAAACATGCTCATATTATGCTCATAACTCAATTACTGAATTTTAATAATTAACACAATTAACCTAAAATCAATGCAACCTCATGATATGACCTAATGACTGCATATGACCACATATAAAATTTACAGTATGTACATATACCCCGAAATCAAATAAACGCCCTAAAGAGATTAAACAGTGCATTTTCAAAACTCTAAAGAACTTAACTACACAAGATGCGGCCGCCTATAGTTAACTGCACAATCTGGTGCTGTCAACAGCAGGAACTTGGAGGCAAGGGATGTGGCCGCCAACCACCTCACAGCATACCATGCAGACAACACACCAAAACAAGGGGAATTTGGAGGTTCCAAGACACGAGGAAAAATCCGTAAAAATCCTAAGACTTAAGGGGACATGTGTAAGGTTGATATCCATGGGTTACTTGCCTCGAAATAAAAACACAAATAGAGAATTAGCCTGAAGAAGCCCTCCTCAACCTTGCCGAAAAGGTGCTCAAAACTGCCTTCGATCCGGTTCTTCTGTTGATGCAGATGGTTCCTCGGAGTTGGGGATGCCTCCTTGATGGTTGGACTCTCCTCCAGTCGGTGTAGATCTCCAGAAAACTCCTTCACTCGCCAGATCCAACCCTCCAAAGAGCAGCTCTTCTCCAAAGGGTGCTAGGGTTTCACTAAGGCCAAAAAGACTTCCCTTCGCCCTAAGGTGAGTGTTTTATAGACTTGGGGGGTTCGGTACGCAATAGGGTAGGTTTACTACGACTTAGGATGGGTTTCCTAATTTGGAACCGAGCAAAACGCGAGCGTTAAAAAATCTGGAACTGTTACACAGGAGGGAACTTGACGTCAACATCTGTTGTAGTCAACAGGGGGTTGGCGTCTAGGCCTTGTGCCGCCAACAGTGTACTTGGCGTCCATTGATCTGGACGCCAAGCCCTGTGCTTGGCAGTCAGCGGCAGTAGATCCTGCCGCCAACAAGACAGTTCCACTAGAACACAACCATGCATTAAAATAAATGAACAAATACACCACAACAATTTAATATGTGCAAAAATAATTATACGTACCTTCACCATATAAACTACATGCATTACATAATATTTATTTAAATATAACTTGCACTAATCTTAATTAAAGATAATATGTACCAATAACATACATTTATACATTATCATGGAGGAGGCTCTAAGCCGGGGGCTTCGCGCCCTTCAATCGTCTGGGAATCTATCTCCTTTCAGAGGTCCTCGTGGTTGCATCCACATTTCTCATCTTCTTTATGCAGACGATACCCTCGTGTTTATGAATGGTCAAGCTGCAAACATCAAGAAATTCCTTGCTTTCTTGAAGGCATATGAGGGTTCTTTGGGCCAAAAGGTGAATGCTTCCAAGAGTAGTTTTATCATCCCAGCAAAGGCTTCTGTTGTTACAGGTTCTCATATTAAGTCTTTAACTGGCTTCCGTAAGGAGGAGGGGGTCCTTAGGTATCTGGGGGTTCCGATTTCTAATGGCCGCTCTTTAGTCTCTCATTATAAGCACATTATTGATATGGTGAACTCAGCTCTGGATTCCTGGAAGTCCAAACTTTTGTCTCAGGCAGGTCAGGTTGTTCTCATTAATTCTGTGTTATGCTCCATTCCTTTATATGTTGCTTCTGCCACTTGTTTGCCTAAGTCCATCATCCAGCAAATTGATCGTTCGTGTGCATCCTTTCTTTGGAATGGTGGTGATGATATTAGAAGACGCCATTGGATTGCTTGGGATCGAATATGCAAACCAAATCAAGAAGGAGGTCTGGGTATAAGGAGTATGTGGCATGTTCAGATCTCTCTCATGGCTAAGCTAATTTGGAACGCAATGCAAGGGCAAACTCTTTGGTCCTCCTATGCTAGAAGTAGATTTCTGAATTCTAATTCCAATGAAGTGGTTAAGGTGTTTCCTACAGGGATCCCCAAGGCTGTTTTTAATGCTGCTCATTCCCTAATTCTGCAGAACAGTAGGTGGATCTTGGGCAATGGTAAGAGTATTGATATTCTTAGGCATACGTGGGCTGGCAATCGTCCACTTCTTTCCCTCATTCCAGTTCCTGCAAATTACTCTTTTACTTCTGTTCATGAGGTAGCGGCTAGCAATGATCATCCTCCGAGGAACCATTCGGTGATTCAAAGATTAATGGATAAGGTAGATATTCTTGATGCCCCTGACAAGTGTGTTTGGTTGGGTAATGCTGATGGGACCTTCACTACCAAATCGGCCTTCCAGGCTATTAGGCCGCGCGGAATTCACAGGTCTCCTTTGATTAAAGTTTGGAATAATCTCTTCAATCCTAGAGCCTCTTTGTTTGCTTGGAGAATTTTACATCGTGCGGTTCCCACTGACGATAGGATTTCAGATTGTGGTGTTTGCCTTGTCTCTTCTTGTTCTTGCTGCTCCTCTCCTTCTACTGAAGATTTGGACCATCTATTTCTTAAGGGGGACCTTGCAGTTGTGCTTTGGGACTGGGCTCGGCCGCTCCTCCATGGTCAGGTCCTCGGACCTCATATTACATCTACCTTATGGAATATCATCTCTACAGTCAATCTCCAAAGTGCGGCGGGGTTCGTCTTAACTTATGTTGTGTTACTTGTTTTATGGGAGATCTGGAAGTATAGGTGTGCTAGGAGATTCGACTCTTCTCATAAGTCAGTGGAGAAGATTGTGGCGGATGTTAGATATGCTGTGAATGTGGCTATTCAAGGTGTCAAGTTCAAACATGAAAGTGCTGCTGATTCTATGGTGATTCTGCGCTCCTTTGGTTTTAAACCTACTGTCAAATTAAAAGCTCCGAAGGTTGTCAGGTGGATCCCCCCTTCTCATGGTGTTTGCCTCAATGTGGACGGTGCTTGCAAGGGGAACCCGGGACCCTGTGGCGGGGGGGGGGGGGGGGGGGGGGGGGGGCTGTTTTCGAAATTCTGCTGGGGATGTCCTCTTGAGTTTCACTTTTTATTATGGCTATGGTGATAGTTTGCTGGCTGAAGTTCGCGCTCTTGCTGATGGCCTGAGATTGGCTGCTTTTCATGGCCTTCATGTGTCTGTTGTTTACTCTGATTTGCTTGTTCTAGCTCAGTCCTTTATTCATGTTAAATGTCCTTCTTGGAAATGTTCTTGGTGGTGGAACCTGGTTCGCTCCTTATTGCAGCAGATGCAGCTGTCCGTGGTCCATTGTTATAGGGAAACCAATAGAGTAGCCGACGCCTTGGCATCCCATGCCTGTAATGCTCAGTAGACTTTGATCTTCTCTTCTTCCTCTTTCCCTACTAGCTGTAAAGGTCCAGTTGTTCTTGATAAATCTGGACTTCCTTCTATTAGATTATTTTGATATTTGGTTCTCAGGGGGATGCCCCATGGTATTTGTATGTTCTTTCCCAGATATATAAAAATAGGCGCAGGACATGGCTAGGGGAGTGGGAACGTTGTCCCCTTCTGGGGGATAGCGCACTTAGCTACCTATTTGTCCCTCTGTCCTCTTTTTCCAAAAAAAATAAAAAAACATACATATATACATATGTATATACACACTACGTGATTACATGCATTATGCATGAACATATAAATACAATGTGCTCATCATTAGTTAGATACTACATGCACATTATTATTCAAGTACCCTACACATCATAAACAATTTATCATGCTTAAAAGTAGATAGATATCATTTTAACAAGATTAACATATGTATGTATACATATACACATCATGGTTACATACAACATGCATGAAAATAATTAAATATAATAGGCATATCAATAATTAAATAATACATGCTCATTTAAATAAATTGCATGCACAGAAATAAACTCACAATTGCTTACAAGATGTATGATAATAACTTCTTACTATATGCATGGAATTAATACATATAACATGTATAATAATTAGATAAAGCATACACATCAAATATATATATATATATATATATTTGTGTGTGTGTGTGTGTGTGTACGAAAATAACTCACACGTACTTACAACGTATATAGAAATATTTACCTATCACATGCATAATGTCATTTAAGTACTATACATATACTATAGACAACTTAATGTGTATAGAATTAGATAGCTAGATATCACATGTATAAAATTAACACACATATATACAAGGTATTATTGCATACAATATCCATGGGATAAGTAGTATGATTTACATATCAATAGTTAGATAATATATGCATGGTATCTTTAAGATGCAATATGCAATAAGTTAACTAAGAAAATCTACACAACAAAATTTAATTATTGCATACGCACACTTAAATTGACATATGTATAAATAAATATATGCACACGTATACAACGTAGTTATGTACATTATGCATGAAATAGATAAATACAACATGCACATCGGCAATCAGATTAAACATACACAACATTACTTAAGTATAATATGCCTAGGATTTTAGTAAACACAATATGCACAAAATTAACTAATTGCCTATTCTCGCATAAAATAACATATATATATATACATGCATATGCTCATGAGGAATATAGAAATTGTAATATGCACAATTGAATACACATGCTATATACACAACATGTAATTACACATGCACAATATAAAATGAAATAAAATTTGGGGTCTTACAGAATGTGAGAAGAGTTTCTGTACACTGAAGGACTGCTTGACTATATCCCCGATACTTACCATACCAAAAGAAGGAGGAGAATTTGAAATATATGCAGCTACGTCAGGTGTTGGACTGGGGTGTGTACTTATGCAATCAGGCAAGGTAGTGGCCTATGCTTCTAGGCAGTTGAAGAGACATGAAGTCAACTATCCAGTGCATGACTTGGAATTGGCGACCGTGGCCTTTGCTCTAAGGATGTCGTGCCATTATTGGTATGGGGGACAGTTTAAGGTGTTTTTAGACCATAAAAGTTTGAAATACTTATTCTCACAGAAGGAACTTAATATGAGGCAAAGGAGATGGCTGGAGTATTTGAAAGATTTTGACTTTTCCATTCAGTACCATCCTGGAAAGGCCAATTCAGTAGTAGATGCCCTTAGTAGAAAACCCGTGGCATCCTTGGCTAGTTTGTTGGTTCGGGAATGGAGATTGCTAGAACAATTTGCTAGCCATGATCTGAATGTGAAGAAGAATAAAGTCAATATGATGATTGCCAACCTCTGAGTACACTCCTATTTCCTTAATGAGATCATAGAGTAGCAAGGTAATGACCCATTCTTGGTAGAAATTAAGGAGAAGATTAACCAAAGACCAGATTTTGCTGTGACAAGTGATGATAGATTGGTATTCCTAGGAAGAACATGCATACTTGATAATGAGGGACTCAAGAAAAAGCTGATGACAGAAGCCCACAAGTCCAGGTATACCATACACCCTAGTGCCACCAAAATGTGTCAAGATATGAAGAAAGTATATTGGTGGCCTAACATGAAAAGGGAAGTGGTAGAAATTGTAGATCGCTACCTGACATGTCAACAAGTTAAGGTAGAGCATCTAGGCTTGCAGAAGTGTTGCAACCCTTGGAAATACCTGAATGAAAATGGGAGAGTATAGGAATGGACTTTATCATGGGACTACCTAGGACTAGAAGTGGTCATGATGTAATTTGGGTGATTGTGGATCGATTGACAAAGTCGGCCCACTTCTTACCTATAAAGAGCCGATGGTCTGTTGATGTCTTGGCAGCCTTGTACATAAAAGAGATTGTCCAACTTCATGGAATCCCACTGTCATTGTGTCTGATAGAGACCCTCAATTCACATCACACTTTTGGAAAGGATTGTAATCTGCATTAGGAACTAAGTTAAACTTTAGCACCGCATTCTACCCCTAGACAGATGGACAGAGTAAGAGGACCAATTAGATTGTAGAAGGCATGCTATGGTCCTATGTGATTGATTTCAATGGAAATGGGAGTGAGCGGCTGTCCTTGGTTGAATTTGCATACAACAACAACTATCAGACAAGCATTAAGATGGCTCCATTTGAGGCCCTATACGGCCGAAGTTGCAGGTCGCCCTTGTGCTCGAAAAAAGTTGGAGAAAGGCAGTGGTTAGGACTTGAACTGATAGTAAGCACTTCAAAGAAGGTTCAACTTATTAGAGAACTCTTGAAGGCTACCGAGTCATGACAAAAAGTTACATAGATAATAGGCGAAGAAAGCTTGGATTTCAAGTTGGAGATCATGTATTTCTAAAAGTGTCACCTACATGGGGAGTCTAAAGGTTTGGAATAAAAAGGGAAGCTGAAAGCCAGATTTATAGGTCCCTTCGAGATCCTAGAAAGAGTGGGAGAAGTAGCTTACATGATTGCCTTGCCTCCATCATTAGCAGGGGTACACAATGTCTTCCATGTATCTATGTTGAGGAATTATCTTTATGATTCTGAGCATGTGATTTGATATGAGGACCTAAAGTTGGGAAGGGATTTGACCTATGAAGAAAAGCCAGTAAGGATTTTGGACAAGAAACTACAACAACTTCAAAATAGAACAATACCTATGGTAAAGGTCCAGTGGAGCAGAAGAGGCCTGGAGGAAGCTACTTGGGAGCTAGAAGAGACAATGAAAAAGAAACATCCAGAACTATTCCTTGGTAAGGTCTCTCATACTCCTAGAATATTATGGTATATTGCGTGTGAATTTGGGGATCAAATTCCTTTAAGTAAGGGAGGGTGTAACACCCTGGATTTTCATCACAAATAAATAGGGCAAACTGATGTGAATAATTGAGTAAAGGACTCAATTTGGCTAATTAAAGTAAGGAAAACCCAGTCAAATAAAATCATAAAACATAAGGGAAGGTCATAGAAGGGGCACACTAATCACTAGCACTTCAACTGGTCAAGAAGAAAACATAGTCGGTCGAAGTAACACTTCGGATATGACGAAGTGGAACTTCGTATAAAACAAAAGAAAATACAATCGGTCGAAGTAACACTTCAGATATGACGAAGTGGAACTTTGTATAAAACAGAAGAAAACATAGTCGGTTGAAGTAACACTTCGGTTATGACGAAGTGGAACTTCGTATAAAATAGAAGAAAACATAGTCAGTCGAAGTAACACTTTGGATATGTTGAAGTGGAACTTTGTATAAAATAGAATAAAACCCAATCAGTCGAATTAACACTTCAGATATGACGAAGTGGAACTTCATATAAAATAGAAGAAAATGTTGTCATCCGAAGTTGGACTTCAATACGGCAATCAATTTGACTTGTAAACGGCAATCTATGTAGATGTTTTGTTCTTTAAATTATGTGAGCTCTTCACAACAAATAAATGGCTTCATCAGCAATCGTTGTAGCCTTGAATACCGATCTAGTGCAACGCTGGTCTCCAACCGATGACCATAAAAGGCCAAGGAATTTTGAAAGGCATGGGTGTTCCTTGCCCACCCCTGTCCTTTCCCCCATAATAAGTCAATATAGATGTGGTCGGGCAGGGTGGTCTGTCCTTTTTGCAGACTAAGTCAGGTTAGGTACGGTAGGGTATGGTTTGGGCATGGCCGAGTAGGGTAGATCTTTGACAAATTCCACCTACTGTACTATGAATATAGTCACCCTTAAAACCAAATCCCTACATTCTCTCCTAGTCCCCACTGGTCATGGGAAGAGGCAGCCTAGAATTGGTGGAAGAAGTCTCAAGAACAGAGACTGATCCAGAAGCTTGGGAACCTTGGAGCTTCATCCATTATTTCCACTCGATCTAGAGAAGAAGCAAAATAGTTTCCCAAGAAATTAAGGTATGTCTTCTCGGGCACAAACAAAGCATCTTAATTTTTCTGAGATTTAATCCAAGTCTTGTAACCTTGATTTGCTTAAACTATGGCTAGTAAGATGGTTAGAGGTTCCTATCACTCACCCCATTGCAAAACCATCTTGTATATATACAATTCTGACCTGAGAATGTAGTATTTTTTTGGAGCACTTCTGGGGAAGGATTCTTTCTCCCTTCCTAATTGTGTACATTTTGACTCCAACGTCGACTTCCTGTGAGTTGACTTGTGGAAGAATAGCTAGTCACTTTTAGCCCGAGCACCATATAGTTGATAAAAATTGTAATAATGTGACGATCATCCTAAGACTTGCTTTAATCATTTTGATTTCTGTTCCTATATGACTCCATTGAAACTCAGACCTTGGATCTGTTTGCTCTTAAAATCTGAAACCTGAAAATGTATAGGGAACCATGATCCTCTAACATGGATTGATTCTCTAGACTTCCTCTTGCTTGTCTCATTCACTGAACCCTTGCCATTCTCACCAGTGATACTCTTATCGTTCTTGTTTTATCAAGAATACTCCCACTTCTATGAGAAACACTATTACTTATCCTATTGGAACTCTTTTGGCCATCATGTGTTCTAGCACTATTTGGGACTTCGGTCAAGCTGACCTCATGCTTGTGCAAATGAGGGCCCTGTCTGGTCCTGGGGAGGAGCACCCCAACGTACTTATTAACCGAGGGAGTCTGGACTTGTGGTGTTGGCATGACACTAATATGTTTGCAAGATTTGAAGTGACTTCTTGATGTGTTATGAAAAGTTTGTTATTTTCATGTATTTGCTAAAATGGCCAATCATCGAATCTGGTGAATCTATATTAGTTCTGAAACCAACCTTGTTATTTGTTCAACTGAATTATGCATGTTCTGGAAAGTTAGTTTTGACACTTGTACATTTGACTCATATTCAAATGAACCTTAAAGTTCTTGCCACAGTTTGAATGGTTCAAGGAAATTGGGACTGATCACCATCTGTCACTTGCTACCTTGACTTAGAAAACAAAAGTTTTTGGTCAAATTTCTATTACTGTCTAATCTCCCTTGAATTCTACGGCTAATGCATTAATCATGTATATAATTGCCCACACTATGAGATGTAATCCTTACTGGGCACAAGTTCATTAATTCTTTAACAATTTCAGGTTGTGATGGTGAGCAGGAGGAGACCGATGGGATTGGGCAAGAGTGAAGAGAGTTCCCGGTGTAGACTTTTGGAGGAGAAAAATATAGGAAATCATTATTTTTGTTTCAAATCCATCCCAGAACTGTAATTATTAAGGATCTGGAATAGATTGTAGAAAAACTATAAATTTATACATCACTGGTGCAACTTGAAAAGTGTTTATCATATATGTTCGATATGTCAATACTTACAAGTTCTACTATCTAGCATTGCCCGAAGTTTTCTATACTTCCTCCCAAACCTAGTCTGTGTGGATGTGCGCTTGTCAGGTTCGCATGGTCGCGCCCAATTATTAAAAAAAATTGATATATATATATATATATATATTGGCAAATTTTTGAGTCATAACATCTTGCCGCACATTGCATGACATAGAAATTTTTTTTCGTTTCCTTAAGCCAGTGCTCGACTTCATCTGGATCTGTAGTACCACTGAATCTAGGTGGATTCATTCTTTTAAAGTTGCGATGCAGTTCACCTGCCCCGCGATTTCCCCCACCTTGTGCATCTTGCAGAAGAGCACACGTTAGCTTCTGAATAGTTTGTTGCATGCCTTGCATTTGAGAACATTCGATAGCCATCTTAGTGCTTAAGTTCCTACAAAAGTAACTTTACGCTAAGGTATTAATGTTGAACTAAATTAGTGTGTGTGTGAATATCTTTTAGATCATGACCCTGGTTCTACCCAATTCTCACATAGGTATGATAGTTGAAGAGTAGTCAAGATAGTCCATCTTAAAACATTCTAGACCTAAGAGATCCAATTAAGGCATCCTAGGCTCAGATACCACAAAACTGTCATGCCCCAATGCGGAATATCAGAATGTGAGGCAATTCCAAGTAAGCGGGTATAGAGCGTATAATGGACATCAAACCATTTGACAATTGAATAACACTAAATTAAATATATTTCATTGATAATTCAACTAATGTCTATTAAAACCACTAATTTAGAGCCATTACTTAGGGCCCAATTGACATCATTACAATTGAAGAGAAAATAAAATGCTAATCCATGACTTCTAGTATAACGCTAGTACGCCTAGACACTCTCGGATCACTCCTGGTCATCCCCTTCCTCATGAGTGTAGGTATCTTCCTCGGTCTCACCTGAGAACACATATCACGTAGGGTGAGCGATAACACCTAGTAGGACTTAAATCTCATGGTCAAGCATGCTTTAAATGATTAATGTATTAAATAGCAAAGTAACTAATGGTAGAGGGAGTCAAGTAATGTCGAGTAGGTAATAGCAGAAATAGCATGATTCAAATAACACAAGTACCAAGTATAGCATAGAGAGCAGGATGGCCATAACACGAATAGCACAACATTGTACATAATAGCTCATAGCACAACGAGTCAAGTATTGTATAACACTTTGATTGTCATTAGATAGTCGAGATAGATATTGTAACGTCGCGTGCCTTTCGGATCCATGCGGATCATGTGTGTGTTGGTTGTGTAGGCCGTTGTGAGGCCAATGTGAGCTAGTTGTGTGGAATGTGTGATGTGAATGTGTGGTTTGAGAAGGTGAAGAGCAGGGTTGGTCCTGAAATGAAACAGGACATGCTGCTGTTCAGTTGGAGTTGGCAGCCATGGGTGGCCGTTGACTTGTTGGCATCCAGCTTAGTGGACGTTGACTTCTTGAACTTGGCGCAGTAGATGTGGATGCTAAGGGTGGCGGTTGCTGTTGGCGGCATGGGGGTTGACGCCAACCTAAGAATTCTGCAGGTTATAGGCTCACCCGAGGGCAGCTCTCTCAGCTCACTCTCTTCCCCTCTTGCCCCAGCTTCGCGCCCCGATGTCTCTGAAGCTTCTAACAGGTACCGAGGAGTGGTTGGTCGATTGTAGAACGTGTGGCGTTGCCGAATTGCGCAAGGAAACGTCGCGGCGTGGTGCAATTCCCGTGGGAGCTCGCGGAGGGCTCGGTGTGAACCGGGAGATTGCGGGAGATTCTAACGCGTTCTGAGGTAGGGGACAAACCCTGGTAGCTCCGTAGAAACATTAAAACACATCGTAACCACTTGAATCAACGTGATAATGCATTTTCGGATAAAGTTGCACCTTACGGGAATAATGGGTGGTTTGAGTAGTTTAATGTACGAAGCATGTTGGAATGGGTTATGTTGGGTTCCTGCATGTTAAAAGAATCGTTTCTATATGTTTTTCTGTAGTTAGAATGGTTAGAAAACCCGCAGAGCTGGATTAGGGTTTCTGTAGTGTTTATGGCCGAAGAACTTGGCGTCAAGATCGCTTGTCGACAGTGACACCGTAGAGGTTCCAGGCATGGGCCTGTGACCATGTGGTCTGCAGGTGGTGGTGTTTAGTTGGTCTCCACAGTTGCTTGACCTTTTTACGTGGAGCGGCAGCTGGACCTTTCGTCCGTGGCTGCGAGACTGAGAGGTAGACCTGTGTTAGTTGTCCGAGTCAGTTTCTGGTGTCGCGAACCAGTTCACGTGGCTCATGTTGGCTGTCTCTACTTTAGCTTGTACACCTGTACTGGTTTGCCGTTTAATTATTATTGTTGTTTCTCATAATCGGCAGACGGTGAGTACTTTTACAGCCTTACTTACCTGCTTAGCTGTTCTATAAATTGTTGGTATTGTTTATTGCTTTCGTACCTGTGGTGTTTGGTTTGCTCGGTTTTGGGGGAGTTCCCTACTGAGCCAGTGACTAGAGAGGCTCACCCCTACCCCCACAGGTGAGGGCGAGGAGGACGTTTCTCGTCCGACGTCCAGTTCAGGGCCGCATCGTAGCGGTGCAGGGTCAGTACCTCCAGCAGAGTAGTTCCAGCTGTGTAGTTCTCCAGCAGTGTAGTTTTGTAGTTGTTTACTTTCTTCAGTTGTATCTCGGTGTATGCCCCAGGCTCTTGTACCTCTTTTCAGTTTTTGTGGAAATTTGGCTATGTAAAACTGTGAAATATATATGAAATGTTGTGTGTTCCTTTATGTTTACACGGACTGTGGTTTGGTATCCCTTGCGAGGCTTCGGCCCGTTCGCGGGAGGCGGACTCGGATCAAGTACGTTATCGGTTTAACGGGCTTGGCCGAGGCGTTCCGCCACAGTTGGTATCAGAGCAAGGTCCGTGTTAATATAAGGGAATTAGAAGGATACATAGCCTTATTTCGGTCTTTATACACTGCTGGTAGGGACCCTGGTTTTTGATAATTTGTGGTTTTGATTTTTGTCTGGTATTTTGTGTATGTAGAAATTTCTGAACTGGCTGATAGGAGAGATTGGGGTGGTGGAGGAGATGATCCTGAGGAAAGCACCCAGCGTATGATAGAAAGAATTTGGGAGAGCCTCACGGATATTCGGGCAAGAATGGATCAGCAGGCGCCAATACCACCGGTTGCAGTGCCACCTGGGGATGGAGAGGCAATACCTGTTGCTCCAGTTCCGCCGAGAGTGGAGGTGCCTTTTGTAGCACCTGTGCCACCACCACCACCAGTATTGATAGCAGAAGAACCAGTGATGCAGGTGGAGAAATTTTTGAGATTGCAGCCGCCTACTTATTCAGGAGGGCCGAATCCAGATATAGTTGAGCATTGTGTTCATGAAATTGAGAGGGTTTTTGCGACTATGAGGTGTCTGGCAGCGGATAGAGTGGTATTAGCTGCTTACCAGTTGAGAGGTTTTGCCTTGGAATGGTGGCGATTGAAGATGCAAACCACTTTTACAGGCAGGACGGAAGAAGCTATCACTTGGCCGGAGTTTCTTGATGTGTTCAATGATACATTCTTTCTGATCCAAGTGCAGCAAGTAAAAAGAGAGCAATTCCGAACTCTCCAGCAAGGTAATTCTTCGGTCTTAGAGTACCATATGAGATTTATGGCACTTAGTCGTTAGGCGCCATATGTGGTTTCAGATAATAACATGACGGTTGAGTACTTTATCAGAGGATTGAGAGTGGAATTACAGGATGCGATAGTACCTCTTATGTGCAAGACAGTGGAAGAGGCAGCGCAGAGGGCAGCTACCTTGGAGAGGTCTATCCGTACTCGCCAGGCGGGTGAGTCAGGTTCAGGTATTTTTCGGCTACCGCAGCAGACAGTAGGTGCAAGCAAGGGCAAGGCACCAGCAGAGCCTTCTACATCAGGCTTTGGTAAATGGGGCCAGAAATTAAAGCAAGCACTTAAAGGAAAAGGAAGAGGATGAGGAGGTCGTCCGCAGTTCCAGCAAGGCCGTGGTAGGCCTGAGGTGGAGGAGTCACAGCAGAGCACTGCCAGGCAGCCTATGGTTCCTCTAGGGTATAGATGTTATAATTGTAATTAGCCGGGACATTTGATCCGCAATTGTCCCTATGCAAGAGAGTATGGGTATGGCAGAGGTGTGCAGCAGCAGCCTCAGCAGTTCCAGCAGCCACAGGCAGGTCGTGGCAGAGGAGCCCCGCAGCAGCGAGGGAGAGGTCGGGTTATGGCTATCACCCGAGCCCAGGCAGAGGCGTCAAATATGATAGAAGGTACTTTACCTCTTTATGAATATTCAGCAAGAGTCTTATTTGATTCGGGTGCCTCTCATTCTTTTATTTCCGAAGAATTTCTGGATTGCATAGCACATCCTTTAGAAGAGAAGTCTTGTGAGTTAGTGGTGGAAGTTCCTTCAGGTGAGTTCTTGCTCACTTCGAGCTGTATAGATGAAGCTCCTGTTATGATTGAAGGGAACCAGATGCCGGGTCGGTTGTATGCCCTGCAGTTGTCAGATTATGATATCATTCTGGGTATGGATTGGCTTGAAATGTATGGAGCAATGTTAGATTGCAGAAAGAAAATGATCAGATTTTGTCATCCTAATGGTGCAGTGTTTGAATATCAAGGTATGCCTTTTTTATACCTCCAAGTTTCTAATTTCTGCAATTAAAGCTAGAAAGTTGATAAATGATGGGTGTGTGGCTTATTTAGCCTCGGTAAGTTTGGTAGAGGCCAGTCAGCCAGTAGAAGCAGTTCCCGTGGTTAGGGAATTTGCTGATGTTTTTTCCGAAAGATTTGCCTGGTTTAGCTCCACATAGAGAGGTGGATTTTACTATTGAGTTGCTGCCAGGTACCATGCTGATTCTAAAGCTCCATATCGGATGGCGCCAGCAGAACTTAAAGAATTGAAAAAGCAATTAGAAGAGTTGTTGCAGAAAGGTTTTATTAGACCGAGTCATTCCCCGTGGGGAGCGCCGGTTTTATTTGTGAAAAAGAAAGATGGTAGTTTTCGGATGTGTATTGATTATAGAAAATTGAATGATGTGACCATCAAGAATAAGTACCCGTTGCCAAGGATAGATGATTTATTTGATCAGTTGCAATCAGCAAAGGTGTTTTCTAAGATTGATTTGAGGTCCGGGTACCATCAGTTGAGAATCAAAGAGGAGGATATAGATAAGACAGCGTTCAGAACCAGATATGGTCACTATGAGTTTGTGGTAATGCCTTTTGGGTTGACTAATGCTCCTGCAGGTTTTATGGATCTGATGAATATAATTTTTCATCCATATTTAGATCAATTTATTGTGGTCTTTATTGATGATATTCTAATTTATTCAGCATCTGAAGAGGAGCATGCAGCTCATTTGAGGTTTACCCTGCAGTTGTTAAGAGATAACCAGCTGTTTGCTAAATTCAGTAAGTGTGAATTTTGGTTGAAGGAAATTCAGTTTTTGGGTCATGTTATCTCAGCTAAAGGAATAGCAGTGGACCCGAGTAAAGTGGAAGCTGTGTCAAGGTGGGGAGTGCCTAAGACAATAACCGAGATTAGAAGTTTTCTGGGGTTGGCAAATTATTATAGGCGCTTTATTCAAGATTTTTCTAGGATTGCAGCACCTATGACTAGATTGACCAGGAAAGGAGTGCCTTTTGTGTGGTCCGGTGAATGTCAGAGAAGTTTCATGGAATTAAAGAAAAGACTCACATCAACACCTATATTGACATTACCGGCAGGGAGTGGTGGTTTTGTGTTGTATACTGATGCTTCAAGAAGAGGTCTTGGTGCAGTGCTTATGCAACATCGTAAAGTGATAGCCTATGCATCTAGGCAATTGAAGGCAGCAGAAGAGAATTACCCCACTCATGATTTAGAATTAGCAGCAGTTGTGTTTGCTTTAAAAATATGGAGGCATTATCTGTATGGCGAGAGATTTGAGATTTTTACAGATCATAAAAGCTTGAAGTATATCTTCTCGCAGAAAGATTTGAATCTTCGCCAACGCAGATGGGTTGAATATCTGAAGGATTATGATTTTAGTTTGGCTTACCATCTGGGTAAGGCCAATGTTGTAGCTGATGCCTTGAGCAGAAAGGCATATATGAATCTGATGATGATTAAAGAATGGAAGCTGTATGAAGAGGTAGCAGAGAACTCCTTGTATGTGCCCAGCAGTCAGCGACGGGCAATTCTAGCTGCTAGTGCCGTACCTGATTGAAAATGGAAGGAGTTTCTATTGATGATAATTGTGTGGTTAGGCTTCGAGGCAGGTTGTTTGTTCCTGCAGAAAGAGAGGTGAAGCAGCGAGTTTTGGAAGAGGCTCATAAATCTAGGTACACTATTCATCCGGTTAGTACTAAAATGTACTATGATTTAAGAAGGCATTTTTGGTGGCCTCATATGAAGAAAGAAATAGCAGAATTTGTAGCAAAGTGTGCTATCTGTCAGCAGATTAAAGTAGAGCATCAAAAGCCTGGAGGTCTATTGCAACCGTTGCCTATTCCACAGTGGAAATGGGATGATATTGCGATGGACTTTATTGCAGGTTTACCAAGGACGAGTTTAGGGCATAATGGAATATGGGTGTTTGTTGACAGATTGACTAAAGTATGCAGATTAGTGGCAGTAAGTATGTCTTGGACAGTGGACAGGTTGACAAATATTTATGTTGAAAGAATTGTTCCACTGCATGGTATTCCGAAGACTATTGTATCAGATAGAGATCCAAGATTTACCTCTGGTTTTTGGTGAAGTCTGCAGAAAGTGATTGGTTCTGAATTGAGGTATAGCTTCGCTTATCATCCCCAGACAGATGGTCAGACAGAGAGGACTATTCAGACAATTGAAGATATGTTACGGGCTTGTTGTTTAGTTTGGGGAGGTAGCTGGGAGCATCATTTGGGAATGGTTAAGTATGTCTTGGACAGTGGACAGGTTGACAAAATTTATGTTGAAAGAATTGTTCCACTGCATGGTATTCCGAAGACTATTGTATCAGATAGAGATCCAGATTTACCTTGGTTTTTGGGAAGTCTGCAGAAAGTGATTGGTTCTGAATTGAGGTATAGCTTCGCTTATCATCCCCAGACAGATGGTCAGACAGAGAGGACTATTCAGACAATTGAAGATAGTTACGGGCTTGTTGTTTAGTTTGGGGAGGTAGCTGGGAGCATCATTTGGGAATGGTTAAGTTTGCCTACAATATAGTTATCATACCAGTCTTGGGATGGCACCGTATGAAGCTTTATATGGAAGGCCATGTAAACCCCATTGAACTGGCATGAAGTGAGAGAAAGGCAATTGGGGGTCCTGAATTGATTCAGCAAACCACGGAAGTGGTGAAGCTTATTAAAGAAAAATTGCAGGCAGCTCAAAGTAGGTAGAAAAGTTATGTAGATGTGCGGAGAAGACCACTTCAGTTTGAGGTAGGAGATTTTGTTTTTCTGAGAGTTTCCCCGAGTAAAGGTATTATGAGATTTGGCAAGTCTGGGAAGTTGAGTCCAAGGTATGTGGGACCTTTCCAGGTGATTGAAAGAATTGGGGAAGCAGCTTATAGGCTGGATTTGCCAGCTGATTTTGCAGATGTGCATGATATTTTCCATGTCTCCATGTTGAGAAAGTGTATTGAAGATCCAGCTCAAATAATTAGATATCAAGGAGGTGACCTGAAACCAGACATGACTATGCCAGAGTATCCGGTACAGATCACAGATTGAAAGATGAAGAAGCTGAGAAATAAAGAAATTGAGCTAGTTAAAGTGAGATGGGAAAATAGATTAGGTGGTGAGGATACCTGGGAGTTGGCCGCGGAAATGGCTAAAGGGTATCCCTATCTGTTTGAGTAAGCTTATGTATTTTCTTTTTAGATGATTGTACTTGTAAAAGTGTGTATGTATGAGTTGTTTAACTTTGAATTGTGTTATGAATTTCGAGGTCGAAATTTTCTTTTTAGATAATAGTAATGTAACGTCGCGTGCCATTCGGATCCATGCGGATCATGTGTGTGTTGGTTGTGTAGGCCGTTGTGAGGCCAATTTGAGCTAGTTGTGTGGAATGTGTGATGTGAATGTGTGGTTTGAGCAGGTGAAGAGCAGGGTTGGTCCTGAAATGAAACAGGACCTGCTGCTGTTCAGTTGGAGTTGGCGGCCAGGGGTGGCCGTTGACTTGTTGGCGTCCAACTTAGTGGACGTTGACTTCTTGAACTTGGTGGCAGTAGATGTGGACGCTAAGGGTGGCGGTTGCTGTTGGCGGCATGGGGGTTGATGCCAACCTGAGAATTCTGCAGGTTATAGGCTCACCCGAGGGCAGCTCTCTTAGCTCACTCTCTTCCCCTCTTGCCCCAGCTTCGTGCCTCGGTGTCTCTGAAGCTTTTAATACGTACTGAGGAGTGGTTGGTCGATCGTAGAATGCGTGGCGTTGCCGAATTGCGCAAGGAAACGTCGCGGCGTGGTGCAATTCCCGTGGGAGCTCGCGGAGGGCTCGGCATGAACCGGGAGATTGCGGGAGATTCTAACGCGTTCTGAGGTAGGGGACGAACCCTGGTAGCTCTGTAGAAACATTAAAACAAATCGTAACCACTTGAATCAACGTGATAATGCATTTTCAAATAAAGTTGCACCTTACGGGAATAATGGGTGGTTTGAGTAGTTTAATGTACGAAGCATGTTGGAATGGGTTATGTTGGGTTCCTGCATGTTAAAAGAATCGTTTCTATATGTTTTTCTGTAGTTAGAATGGTTAGAAAACCCACAGAGCCGGATTAGGGTTTCTGCAGGGTTTATGGCCGAAGAACTTGGCGTCAAGATCGCTTGTCGCCAAGCTCCTCAGCCAGGATGTTAACGGCCAGGTCCCTTGCCGTTGACTTGGTGTAAGTGGCAGTCAATGTTGCCGCCTATTGGCTATGAACAGCAAAGACTGAATTATGATATTTATCGATAATGCATGTGTGTTGACGCATGAGGTGCACTGAGTGCACTTGGTTCTCGTGTTTAGCATACAAGGTATGCAGTTAGTTGCTTACTTCAGTGACTGCGCGTTGTTTACGCGAGTCAGTTGGGTTCACGTGTAGTGGATCGTGGTTACTTGTGGTTTACGTGAGGTTTCACGTGGTTTGTGTGTGACGTGCACGTGGTTTTGTGTACGTAGCGAGTAGTACGACGCCTACCGTGGTTACCTCTCCAGTTGGGTGCCCCAGGTTCTTTGTGAGCCAGGTTGTTAGCTCGGGGCTTTGTCTCGGTACTTGTGTTGTACCGTCGAGGTCTATGTCGTCTAACCTGGACACCCTCACTCTTGTGTTGAGTTGTACGTCCGGCTGAGGGAAAGACAACAGTGGGACAGTGACATTTGTGTTTTTTTCTAGTCACTTGTAGCGCGCTCGTAGTTGGGGGTACGGACACCAGTAGACGTACTGGACCCCAGCTAGTCCTTTTCCAGTGCCTCACTCCAGAGAGTTCTGGGCCAGGATCTCTAGAGGTGCCAGGCATGGGCCTGTGACCGTGTGGTCTGCAGGTGGTGGTGTTTAGTTGGTCTCCACAGTTGCTTGACCTTTTTACGTGGAGCGGCAGCTGGACCTTTTGTCCGTGGCTGCGAGACTGAGAGGTAGACCTGTGTTAGTTGTCCGAGTCAGTTTCTGGTGTCGCGAACCAGTTCACGTGGCTCGTGTTGGCTGTCTCTACTTTAGCTTGTACACCTGTACTGGTTTGCCGTTTAATTATTATTGTTGTTTCTCGTAATCAGCAGACGGTGAGTACTTTTACAGCCTTACTTACCTGCTTAGCTGTTCTATAAATTGTTGGTATTGTCTATTGCTTTCGTACATGTGGTGTTTGGTTTGCTCGGTTTTGGGGGAGTTCCCTACTGAGCCAGTGACTAGAGAGGCTCACCCCTACCCCCACAGGTGAGGGCGAGGAGGACGTTTCTCGTTGACGTCCAGTTCAGAGCCGCGTCGTAGCGGTGCAGGGTCAGTACCTCCAGCGGAGTAGTTCCAGCTGTGTAGTTCTCCAGCAGTGTAGTTTTGTAGTTGTTTACTTTCTTCAGTTGTACCTCGGGGTATGCCCCAGGCTCTTGTACCTCTTTTCAGTTTTTGTGGAAATTTGGCTATGTAAAACTGTGAATATATATATGAAATGTGGTGTGTTCCTTTATGTTTACACGAACTGTGGTTTGGTATCCCTTGCGAGGCTTCGACCCGTTCGCGGGAGGCGGACTCGGATCAAGTACGTTATCAGTTTAACGGGCTTGGCCGAGGCGTTCCGCCACAGATATCACTTGAGTGTAATGCCAAACACTATGGTCAATTAACTCCTGCAGGCACTAGCACTTTTGGGCGCACCTCCGAGGACCAGACTGGGCCCTTAATATTGCCGAGCATTAGTCATGTTAGTTATCATTAGACAATCAGTCAAATGGCCATAGAGATTACCAATAATAGATGAGTAATTGAAAAATAGACGAGAGTGTGGAGAGAACGTGACTAGATGAGAGAATAAAGTATAGATGAGAACTATAGGTTCATATGCATAAAATGCCATTAAAACAAGCGATAGTAATGGTTGCATAGTACCTCCGGGTACAGGCAGTCTGGAGAGTATTGCAGTCTACCACTTAATCGTGTCAATACCAAGGTTAAGAAAGTGACGGGATGTCCAAATCAATACTATGGCTGGTTGGAGTATGCCATACAGTTCCAACATAACCCCTAAAGGTGCATAGGTGTTAATGGTACAACCAACTCGTCAACTATGTGAGAATCTATGGACAGAGGAGACTTATAGATGCCTTGAACAAGGATTCACTAGTATGGTAGAAGGAATATCCGATGGAGAGTTCGTTCAAGTCAAGAGAGTGTGTTGAAACATGTTTGCTCAATGTTCAAGAGGAATTCTAGAATAGTGGAACACTGATAATGGTGTTCCAAAACAACGAGAGAAACAAAGGCAAGTCCAATATTAAAAATAGGGTAATTATGTACAATATTGAAGTAAATTACTAGGTGTATTATGAAATATCTTAGTACCATGGCAAGTCATATTTGATGATTTCTAGTGTGTGCATGTAATATAGAAATCATAGATATGAGAGAATCAAGTGTATGACTTTTAATAGCATCATTACATGATCATGATTAAATGTCCCCTTTTACTGCATTTTCAGTCGTAACATGAACTATAAACACAGTAACTAGACAAGAACAAGAGGAAACTAGGGTTTTAGTGCAAAAATCAAGAAGACGACCTACCCTTGCATTGGTCACGATAGGGTACAGTCAGAATGCGACGGGTCATTAAACAAAACGTGATAGGGCCTTTTAGGACAGATAGGCAGAAGGCGACGCAGGGCATGTCACGTTCAAAACACGACATGAGCCTGGTCAGGACCTTGATGGGAAGGCGACGTGTTGATGCGTCACATTCTTAGGGTCACTGCTTGAGCCCAGAAAGGAAATCAGAACTCCTTGGATTGCGATCCAATCTTTCAAGGGTTTGACACAGGGGCTTTTAAAAATTTAAATCTCAACATATATTTGATAAAACATCATGATACAAATTTTAAACGAAACTAGACTTGCAAAAGTATAAATAGTAAAGAGTAATTTGAATATTATCATGGTATCAACATGCTATGATCAGGTTCTTTCACGATGAACCACAAACATGACACAATGATAAAAAGAGATGTAATTCAAAAGGAGTACTTGATAGAAATTGGGGAAAAATATGTCAATAGGTTTCTAACATCATGTGACATATATAGTAAAAGTTTCATGGCACGAGATCAAGTATAAACAAGGATTTAAAGAGAACATGATGGGTCGGGTGCATGTTCTTAACAAAACTTCCAGCATGAAATTGACAAGATAGACATGATAGAAATTGGGAAAAAGAGAGGGTTTTTGTTCCTGAGATCACGAACAATCTACAGAAAAGTTTGATTTAGTTTTGCCTGTGAGATTGCCTACCTTTGGACAAGTTGAACTTCTAAGGTTAAAAACTCGAAGAACAAGCTTGTAGATTTTCTAGCAAGCCTTCTCCCCACAATTCCCTCCTCCTTTGGCCTCTCCTCGACGTCCAAGTAGTCTCAGAAGAGAAATAGGTCGGCTATAAAGGATTTGGGGGTTTATTTATACGTCTAGCATTGTTAATTTCTAATACAACTCTAACTTCCCTTTAACTCTGAATTTCCATGTTTATCTAGCTTTCCTAGTATAAATCCTCCTATTTGGGTTAGGATGAGAATCCAATTTCATGGCTAGCAAGTTAGGGTAGGGTTAGGAGTCCATTTTAGATATATATGAGTCATATTAGTGGTTTACTTGCCCCTTTTTAATTAGGAAATAATAGAGTTATGAATTTTATAGTATTTCCTTTTATTACATCTTTTAAAACTCCTATTTTGGCCCAATAACTCTTATATGAACCATTTATTAAAGCCCATCACTTATTTTTTCTTAATGGGTTTTAATAAATTCACATTTCTTTAAAATTTATATTTATTTATTTATTTTAAAAATAGCAGGTTGCTGCATAGAGTATCAAGCCATTGGACGACAATTGTCTCAGTCCAATGGCTGAGGGGGAAGGATAGAGAGGAAGCTAGAGATGCCAAGGCATCAACTAGGATATTCTGTGAGTGAGGAGTGTGAACATAGATAACCTTGAAGAATTGCCTTGCCAATAATGTGACCGGGTCCTGATATGGCTTGAGTTTTGGGTCACGAGTGCGATAAGTTGAGAGTACCCAACGCAAAACAAGTTGAGAGTCTCCTATGATTCTGAGATGTGTGGCAGGAAGGATAAAGCACATTTAAGACCATCCAGGAGAGCTTCATACTCCGACATGTTGTTAGTGGCAGAGAAAGTGAGCTGGAAAGCAATAGGTATGGTGATGCCCTCTAGGGTGAGCAACACGGCTTCAATGCCCTGTCCCTAAGAATTGAGTGCACTATCAAAATGGAGGGACTAGAGGGGGGTCCTTGGAGATGATCTAGAGCTCTTCGTCAGGTAATTCCTCTCAGATGGAATCACTGTGAGAGAGTGGCAAATGGGCAAGGTGCTCGATAATGGAGTATCCTTTGATGGCCTTCTGGACCACAAAGGACTATCAAATTGAGAGAGGAAGCTCTGCTAGCACGCAAGCCGATCAGAGAGGATAGGCTTTTCTAGAAAGTATCTGAGTGGATCCATCCTTGAGATCAACTTGACCTCGTGGGCGAGAATGTAGTGTTTGAGTTTCTGAACTTCTCACACAAGTGCGGCACAAGTCTTGTCCACGGTGTTGTACTTAGCTTCTGAGGTGTTGAAGAGTCTAGAGAGATAGTATGCTGCCCTCTCCTACTCTGACTCATCATGTTGTGCTAGGATAGCACCTAGGGAGTCCTGAATGACTGAGAGATATAGGATTAGTAGTTTCTCTGGGATAGGAGGCTGTAAAACGGAGGGATTCATGAGATACCTCTTTGAATCATCGAAGGCTTCTTAGCACTTGTCATTCCACTTGAACTTTGCTCCTCCTTTCAATAGATCATAAAATGAGCGGCATCTTTGAGAATGTTGTGATATGAGTCTTCTAATGAACTACAAACGCCCAATCAAACCTCTTAATTGAGATATATTCTTAGAAGGTGGCATTTCTACAATGGCCTTAGCCTTGTTCGGATCAATCTCAATCCCCTGCTTATTGACTATAAAGCCTAGTAGCTTCCTTGATGATACTCCAAACACACATTTCTTTGGATTCATTCTCAGCTTATACTCCCTCAACCTCTGCAACACTTTAGCTAAAATCTCGAGGTGTTATACTCCCTCAACCTACATACACATGCATAATGTTGTGGAAGATGGCCATCATTGCCCTTTGATAAGTAGCCTCAACATTCTTTAGCTCAAATGGCATAACTATATAGCAATATGTACCCTAGGGCATGGTGAAGGAGGTTTTCTCTTGATCTTCAAGAGCTAGACAGATTTGGTTATAGCCAAAATATCCATCCATGAATGAGAGGGTCTCATACCCCAGCAGTGTTATCAATTACTACATCAATATGAGGACGCGAGAAATCATCCTTGGGAAACGCCTTATTCAAGTCCTAGAAGTCAATGCAGATTTTGACTCTTTCGTCTTTCTTCATGACCGAGACTATGTTCGCTACCTAGGATATAGCACTACCTTGATGAATCTAGCTTTATGAAGCTTGTCTACTTCTTCTTTCACCTTTAGTGCCATCAGTGGGTGGAACCTTTAGAGCCTTTGCTTTATGGCCTTTGCCCCTTTTTGCAACACGAGTCGATGTTCCACTAATGAGGGGTCTAGACTAGGCATCTCCTCATATGACCAGACCAATGTATCCTTGTATTCCCTTAGAGTTTTCACCAATTCCTCTTATTCATCAGGAGGGAGGTTTTCTGAAATCATCACAAGCCTGTGATCTTCTTCTGATCCGAGGTTGATTTCCTTAGTAGGTTCATCCACAACCATTGTAGGCTCATCAAATATTCTTATGCCACTAGCATACATTTCGACGGTGTTATCTACTTCACCGTCCTCTTCATCAACTGGGTCCTCATCATTCGATTTCATAAACACCAAATCCGTCATCTATGAACACCCCATCTTGAGTGATCTCTTCTTCTAACACCACCACTTCTTTTGTGAACTCCTCTATCAACAACAAAGTTTGGCATCATCAAGCTAACTCTTGGAGGTATCTTAGGGGAATAGCCTTACCCCTCTACTTCCTAGGGTGGTGCTTAGACCTAATGGGTGGTGGGTTGACCTGATTCTCTAACCTATGACGATGACTCTACCTGATTAGACGACTCTACAGAACTACTTGAGGACATGGTGTCCTCAAAGAGGATGGAGCTTAATGAGAGAGAAGAAGGGGCAGCCCCAGTTGGGGGGGGGGTGCCTCTGATCAGGAAGGTGAGAGAGGTAGGCTGGCTCCTCGACCTCAATGTGCATTTTAAGATCGATGTTTTTTTTTTCTGGGGGAATCATTGGAGAGCATGCAACTTGAGAGAGAGAGATCTCGTAGTTGCTCAGATCAGATAGGAGAGTAGAGAGAGAGGAATGTAAGGGGACCAAAGGTGAAGACATTGTGTAGAGCTGCCAAAACTTGGGGTGATAGAGATATAAGAGTGGGAGTGACAATAGAATGAAGCTCGATGGTTCTGGAAGGACATAGTGCAAGGATGATGGATGGATAGCCAGACATGTGCCCCTTCAGATCTCTTCTAGCACCTTCCCCTCTTCATAAGGAATATCTGGTTTTCCCACTTCTGTGTCATCACTCGTCAACTGTCTTTTGAAGGTAATGGATGTGGGAGGCTCTAGCAATTCCTCTGTAGTTGGAGGCCAGACTTGACCTTCATCCCATAATAGTCAGCTGAAGGCTATGGTGATGTCTTCCATGTCAAACCAACGATGCCATTCAGCCTCTGGATCTCTTGTCTTTCTTCTTTTGCCCGGGCGGAGTGTTTCTAGTGCTTTATATGTGAGCATAGGAGCCATGTGGTGAGAGAAACTCTTTCCAAAGACATCATACTTGATGTGCATGGATGCAATGGACAACCAAGAGGGGAGGGTGAATTGGTTATCACCCAATAAAAAATTCTTTTACACAAAATATATTAGACTCAATTAAGCAAACCTATTCTGTGAGATGCATAGATCAACTATCGTAACGTGCGTAGAATTGAGATAGAAGAGATTGATGCAAACCACACATGTACGCAAGATGTAGAATGGTTTGAAAAACACACCCCTGTATGCGTCTACGTCCACCACCCCACACCCCTGTGAGGATTTCCACTAGCTTATTTCCCAGGTACAAGCAAAAACCCACACACACACTATTGTTTCCGGAGATAACCACAACCCCACCTCGTTTCCCATGGACGAGACAACCCGATGTGAATGTGCATAAGCACTACACATCAACTAAACACGTGCTCACAGACAGAGCACACACACATAATAATGTTTGTGTAAATAAACTGAAGTACAGTTCTCAACCCAAGAACAAGATAAAAGAGATGAAAATTTACAGTTTAGAATTCTCCTGTTTTGGCATGATTGAGAAACGACAGAGAAGAACACAAAAGCTTGCTCAGGCCTTCCTGGATAAAGTACTATGGATGCACGATCTTCTGAACATCCAATACCTTGAACTCATTCAACAATCTTTAAAGAAATCACTTGGAAAGTGCTTTAGTCTGCTGGTTTGTCCTTTGCCCTAGCTTAAATGAAGCTCTGGTTCGCCTGTGCTTTCTCTGACCTAGCTTCATGTAAAACCCTATTCTTCCAAGGATAAAATATATACTTCTCACAAGGATAGAGTCTACCTTGAAACCCAGGACCAAAAGACTCCTACTTGGCCGTAGATTAGAAGATAAGCGCGTGTAGAATCCAAGATAAGAAGGAGTCCTTTCCAAACTGGAAATTGGGCTTTCAGAGTCGGTCTACCGATTTCCCAAGATCGGTCATCCAATTTTGGACTTATATCGACCGGGACTTCGATTGGAAAATTGGCTGATTGTTCGATTGACCGATTCTAGAATTTTGGTCGTTCGACTTCTGGTTTAGGTTCGACCGATGCTTCGGCTGGTCAAGATATAATGTGAATATCCGAAGTGACTTTGCTTTGACTGGGGAAGTGTAAATCATGACATCTGAAGTCAAGGTGCTTTGGATGGTTGAAATACAACATGAATATACAAAGTCAACTTGCTCTAACCGGTTGATCGGTCGATAAATTTCCTCAAGTTGGTCGTCCGACTTTTTGACTATCCCAATGCCAAACCTTCTGGCTAGGTCAATCATCCGATTTGCCCAAATTGGTCGTCCGACTTTGGATTGGTAATCAATTGTCCATCGATTCCCTTTGTACCACAATCGATCTGGCATCGAGTCCCTTTAATCCATAATCCTTTTGGCATCAGTTTCTTTTCAATATTGGTCGATTGATTTCTGCAAGTCATTCGTCCGATTGTCAGTTTTACAGTTCTTCTTCCAGTCTTGTCTTTCTGTTTTGTCCAAGTCTTGAGCTTGGTATTGACCACTTCAAATACGACTTTTGGACAAAATTACTGCACACTTAACACACAAATTAGACCCTCAAATTAAATAAACATAAATCAAATGCTTAGTCATAAACATGAATTATATTTAATATTTTGTGATTTTCTAATTCATGAGTTAAACTTAGTCTTTTTGTGATCATCAAAATCTACAGTGTACAACAATCTCCTCTTTTTTATGATGACAAAATACTTGTTGATTTTTCACACAAAATACAACATTTGATTTTAGATATCAACTTGATTTGTTTTTTATATGCTTTCATATCACACAATGCAGATTTTTATGTGTTTTCATATGACACAATGCATATTTTATGTATTTTCATATGACACAATGCAAATTTTTATGTATTTTTATATGACACAATGCATGCATTTAGTATTAGAAATCGACTTGAGGCATCACATGTGCAGTGGAAGTAAAACAAAAAAATTGATTTCCATCTATGTACTTGATCGGGCTATGATGTACGGTGCATGTAAACATACATACAAATAAGGCGTGAGACAATCTCACGTAGGGGAGATCGTATATCCCCTGAAGCGCAGAACTAGTCCTTGTTTGAAGGAGCTCTCGTGAGACTCCCTCTAGTGGTATCCACACAGTGGATGATCGGCGATGACGATGACCCTTCTTACACCAGTGGTGCCACTCCTCCTAGTCGTGCAACGCCACACAGTGGCCAACAGCAGCAAGCAGCAGCAACAACAAGAGGGCTCGGCCCTCCAAGTTCTCCTCTTGCCTAGGGAGAGCACAGGAGGGAGAGACGGGAAGGGGGGATGAAGTAGGTGGTTTCTCTTCTCAAACTCTAGCCCATAAACTTCAAAGAGAACCCCTTCTATTTATAGAGAGCCTAAAAGACACCTCATCAGGGACACCTCATCATGTCATGATGACAAGGGACACCTCACAGGGATACCTCACCATGTCATGATGACAAGAGGGACACCTTGCAAGGACACCTCGTCATGTAATCATGACAAGGGACACCTCGCAGGGACACCTCACCATGTTATGATGACAAGAGGGACACCTTGCAAGGACACCTCGTCATGTAATCATGACAAGGGACACCTCGCAGAGACACCTCACCATGTCATGATGACAAGAGAGACACCTTGCAAGGACACCTCGTCATGTAATCATGACAAGAGACACCTCACAGGGACACCTCATCATGTAATGATGGTTAATGATGATGAGGTGTCCACCTTCCAGAAGGGGTGAGATGGCATGATCCTAGTATGCTCCCTTAATGGATCCTTATCAAGGATTATTGGGTCTTACCCAATAGGTCCATAATGGGTTAAATAAGGCTTATTGGATAACTTTTATCCAATCCTCTATTCATCACGTTATCCACCTTTTGTGTGTGACCCTCTAGGCCCAATATTGAGCTAGCCGTGAGTTGTACTCATTAGAACTCCTTCTGAAATAATTCACTCAACTCATCGATTATTAACATACTAGGCCACTATGCCATAATCCCCAGATGATACGAGTGATCAAATCCATTGGACCTGTTTGCCCACAGTTACCGTGTACCTGTAGTCTCTCATTCATCTATTATCCCAGAGACCATATATTAGGCATGGTGTTGTCAGGTCTATATGGAATCTGTTAAAGTCAAACTCTTATCGGATTCTCCCGGAGAACTCCTTCTCACTAAATCCAATTGACCCTGGCCAGGGATTTTCCTGAGTAAGACAATATGGGATATTCCTCTCACGATACCGAGAGTGGATAATCCATTATTGACACATAATTGCCTTCGTAAGGTTGGCTACCATTCCCAATGACTGGCTATACTAGACCTGGAACATCCAGACCTATAAATCCAGTATCAAAGAATGGAGTACTCAAACAAGACATCTTTGGTGTCTCAAGTCTAAGGACCAGTTACACAACTGAGACTACAGAATCTCTATCTGACAATCAGGTATCATTAACCATATAGAATTCCGAGAATGGATCATTCAGTGAACTCATTCTCCAATAAGCACCTGCACCATATCCCTAGTGTCTCCACACAAGCAGCTATGAGACCAGCTGCTTCCATCATATGGACAGGTATATGGCACACCGGTCTTTCCGGTCATCTCAATGTCCTTCTTGAGTAACCTATGACTAGGAATATTTAGCATCTGTGTTTAAAGAGGATCGACCTCATTATCATGATCTCATCATGATCCAATTCCCATTGCACATACCCAAGGACATCACAGTATACATACGCATGTAATATACAGTGAGAAAATACCATTATAATATTACCAAAAGATATTGTACATAATTACAAGTGCCATCACTCACATGAATTGGCTTGCAGGGCACCTATAACTAGCATTTAGTTATGCAAGATTAACTCCCCCTCTCTAAAATACTTATGATTCTAACTCTCCCATTTTCTTTTGGATGTAAACTCCCCCCAGAAACCAAAATATAAAATCTACAAATATTTTCTCCCCCTTTTTGACAACATCAAAAAGTGGATTGTATTAGGTGTACGATAGAACATGTAGGATGAAAAGATTTAGAAGGGGGTGAGGGGTGGGGGTTGAATAGATCTATCACCAAACTGAGCGTAAGCTGAAGTAATTTAGAAATTACTTTAGATTATAGATCCATTCAAATAGAAAATGTCACTGATCTGATGTGTGAGTGTATGTAGTTGATGTGTGAAGCAATTAGACAAGTAGTGTGAAGGCGAAATTCCTATGCATTCATCTAACGCAGAAAACAGATCAAACCATTGCACAGGAGATTTTTAGTGGTTCGGAAATCACACCAGTGATTCATATATCCACCCCTCACACAGTGAGGCCACACTACTCAAATCTGAGTACAACACACACTTGAGCTCAATGGAGACCACACACATGAGCACAACGGCTTAGACCACACTAGCTAGATCAAATTCACAAGAAATCAGATCCTCTAGCACTGATCTGATTCAACACACTTACATGCACACTGAAATTTGCACAGAACGCATGTACAGATCTCACGAGCACTCAAAGACAAATTGAGAAGAACACTCCAATAAAAATGAATGAAAGAGAGGTGAATTGGATGTTCCTTGTTGAAGACGATCTGCAGAAGCTTGAATTGAAGGTCCTTAAGAAGATTAGATGGACTACTACTTCAATCCACGATGCTTTGCTTTTAGATATGTTGCTTTGCACAATTTCTCCTTCTTCCTCTGCTACTCTTCTTCTTGATCTGGTTCTTCTTCAGCACTCCAATGCTTTCTCTCACTGCTTGGCCTTGATCCCCACATCCTCCATGATGGATTCAATGGATGGCTACTCTAGATGAGACAAGAGACCTTTTATAGCCTTTGTGCTGTTCTTTTTATGTGAGAGACAAGTGTACAAAATCCTAGGGTTCACCCTTGGTTGCCATGTGTCCAAAGATCCTTCTTCTCATTGCCACTTGGATGAAAGGGTATTTTGGTAATAAGAGGATCTCCCAGAAGTCTCCAGAGATAAGTTACACCCTTAGAAATCATACCCTTTATCTTTCTGAGTTTTCACGCAATGTGTGTCAACACTAGTTTGCATGTGTGTCGACACTACTGACTAAGTACCAGTTTCAGCTTACTGGCAAGACACTAGTGTCGACCTGATTAGCAACTAGTGTCGACCTCTTGTGTTTTTCTTTAGACACAGTTCACTGGATAGACTGTGTGTGTCGACCTGACATGCAATGTGTGTCGACACTACTGTGACTTTGTTCTTCAGGAGCTTACTGGGCAGACTGTGTGTGTCGACCTGATTTTCAACTGCTGTCGACACAACTTTTACAAAATTGTGTAAACCTATATGCATGAAGTGTGAACCATCAAAACATGTCATTATCATTAATATATGAAATATGAAGTATCAAAAACATGTTGTTTAGTCATTATTATAATATTTACAATATGTCATCATCAAAACCAAAGTATGAGTGTATAGACATTATAACCAAATGTTTTAGTCATCATTAAAATCATCATCAATATATTAAATACACACTCAACACAACATTCTCCGCCTTTTTGATGATGACAAAATAAATGCTCATACTTTTTCTCTTCATTCTTTTTCTCCCAAAAACTCATTCTTTTGCTCCCCCATAAGCCCATAGGAGTCATGCAATTTCTCCCCATTTTTGATAGCATCAAAAGGATGGACATGAAACATAAATGGTAGGAGATCAAGAAATGAAGTTGTGAAAAGAAATTTTCAGGAATGATCAAAATGAGTGAGGCAAAGTGATATTGACATATGAGAGAAACTATTGTATTTTTGCTATTGTGCAACAAAGTTTAATCACAAAGACACACTCAACACAAAGTAGAGCAATATATAATGATCTGGATGTAGTTAAAATAATGATGCAAGTGTGAGCCATTGTGACCAATATGAGTTAGTAAAAGTGTTTAACAAGGAGGTTATTAGCTTTATATTTAACACAATGTAGAATAATAGATCTAAACTCAGTATTCATGAACTTTATTTAGGTCTTGAGCTTTTCTGTCCTGTCTTTTTGAAATTCCTTTCATTTTTACTGGAAAAGAAATACAAGAATAAATTAGTTAAATCTCACTTTTTAGTGCAGGAGATCACATTTACCAGATGCAAGACCTTCTGATTACTCAGTAGTTTAACTTTCATTATCTTACACAGAGTTAAAAATTTTGTTTTCCACTTTTTGACGTGAGACAAATCACTTGTTTAGGTGAGATGGCTGGGTTACTCAGTGGTACAAGAATTTGCATTGCTCTGTTTGTATCTTTACAGATTAATGATCATTTTCATTGATGTTTTTCAGGATTATATTTGCTTTGACCAGAAAAATCATGGCTATGAATTTAGAAATATTATTTTTAACATGTGGTAAAAATGAAGCTTAAACATGCACATGTTAAACATTGAAGTCACTCATGTGCCTACAAGTGTTTCACAAGTCAATTTAAAGACATTCAACATTAAGCTGACAAACTTTGATATGAAAGTGAATCCTTGAAATTAAACTAAATGCACAATTAGTTTAGTTTCAATGTCTTAAGTCTCTTATATAAAAATAGCACAAAGACTCAAAAATTCTGATTGTTGGAGCTCAAGATAGACACGCAAGATCAAAGAAAGTGAGTGAAGAATTAACGATGACTCCCCCTTTCAAGTAGCTCCCCCTCACTAGGTGAACATAAAGATTATTGATGAAGGAAGAATTGAGTGAAGCGAATGAAGAAACATCAAGAATGTGTTATTGAATGACAAGACTCCCCCTCAACAATTGCATGAAAGGCTCTTGATACTTGGCGGAGACATATACTCATACATAGTGAAAGGTCAAGACAAGCCTGACTTGCCTTTCTTCAAATCACTATTTGATATACCAAGAATGTCAATGCAATGTGAGAAGTAGGAATTTATTAGCAAGAACAAGAAGGCTTTTATTTGCAAAAAGGAGATGAAAGATATCAAAGATGTAGAAATTTGCACAAACCAAGCTCTCTCCTTAAGAATAAAAATCTATTTTCTGAGAGAGGCTTAGTGAAAATATCTACAACTTGTTTTTCAATTTCAATGAAGTGAAGCTCAAGTGATTTCTTAGTAACCTCATCTCTAATATAATGATGTCTTATTTCAATGTGTTTCGTTCATGAATGCTGAATTGGGTTTTTAGACAAATTGATTGCACTAGTGTTATCACACATAATAGGAATACAACCCAATATGTGATTATAGTCTAGGAGCTGGTGTTTCACCCAAAGAACTTGAGTGCCACAAAAACTAGCCGTAACATATTCAGCCTCTACCGTGGATAGAGCTATTGAATGTTGCTTTCTAAAAGCCTAAGAGATTAGGCATCCACCTAGATATAAACACAAGCCACTAGTACTTTTTCTATCAAGCTTGCAACCATCATAATCATCATCACAGTAAGCAATTAAATCTAATTTGCAACCAACAGGATACCATATTTCGAGTTCACATGTTCCAACAAGATATTTAAAAATTCTTTTTACAGCTAATATGTGACTTTCCTTAGGATTGGCTTGAAATCTAACACACATGCATACACTAAATTGAATATCTGGTCTAGAGGTTGTGAGGTCAAGTAGAGAGCCAATCATACCTATATAGGCCTTTGAATCTACAGACTTACCAGATGAATCTTCCTCCAATCTTACATTTATTGCCATAGGTGTGCTTGAGTGCTTGAGGTGCTGAAAGTCAAATCTCTTCAAAAGTTCTTTCACATATTTTGTTTGACTTATGAATATTCCTTCATTGGTTTGATGTACCTGCAATCCCAAAAAAATTGTAAGTCACCCATCAAACTCATTTCAAATTCTGTTTTCATAAGATTAGCAAATTCAGTGCACAGCTCTTTATTTGTAGGCCCAAAAATTATGTCATCAACATAGATTTGAATGGCAATGATCTGATTATTGACATTTTTTGTAAATAAGGTTTGATTTGCACTATCTCTTGTGTATCCTTTATTCAGCAGAAATGAGCTCAAGCAGTCATACCAAGCTCTTGGAGCTTGCTTAAGACCTTAAAGAGCCTTATTGAGTTTAAAAACATGATCATGATATTTTTCATTTTCAAATCCAGAAGGTTGTTCCACAAAAATATTTTCCTTGATGTAACCATTCAAGAAAACACTTTCCACATCCATTTGATAAACTTTAAATTTCAAGGATGACGCAAAAGTAAGACAGATTCTCACAACTTCTAGTCTAGCTACAGGGGCATATGATTCTTCAAAGCCAATGCGAAACTCTTGATTGTACCCCTTGGCAACTAGTCTAGCTTTATTCCAAACAACCTATTCATTTTGATTCAATTTGATGAACAGTCCATCCCCATATACTTTTAAATTAATTACATGCTTATTTTGGTGATAAACAAAACCTGTCAAAAGTTTTCTAACCTTGTTTTATTTAGCCTTAAGCACAAAGAAAGTCAAGCATTTGTGGTAAGTACTTACATACATCATTTCTCAGAAGAGCCATAACGATTCCTTCATTAGCTGTAACGATTTCCTCTCAAGTTCAACGATTTACTTGAAAGATTGAATAACCTTGCTGTATCAAACAAGTCGATGTCATAACGACTCTGTAAGTTATCGTAACGACTCCTTCAGAAGTTATAACGACTTGTTCATTATAACGACTCTGTAAGTTATTGTAACGACTCCTTCAGAAGTTATAACGACTTGCTCATTATAACGACTCTGTAAGTTATCGTAACGACTCCTTCAGAAGTTATAATGACTTGCTCATTATAACGACTCTGTAAGTCATCGTAACGATTTCTTTAGAGAGTTATAACGACTTGCTCGTCACAACGATTCTGTAAGTCATCGTAAGGATTTCTTTAGAGAGTTATAACGACTTGCTCGTCATAACGATTCTGTAAGTCATCGTAACGATTTCTTTAGAGAGTTATAACGACTTGCTCGTCATAACGATTCTGTAAGTCATCATAACGATTTCTTTAGAGAGTTATAAGGACTTGCTCGTCATAACGATTCTGTAAGTCTTCGTAACGATTTCTTTAGAGAGTTATAACGACTTGCTCGTCATAACAATTCTGTAAGACATCGTAACGATTTCTTTAGAAAGCTACAACGACTTGCATCTCATAACGATTTGATAAGTGTTTCATATCGATTTCTTCAGAATCAGAACGACTTACCGTGTTTCATAACGATTTCTTATATCATCTGATATAGAACGACTTGGTTGTGGTAACGATTTCATAAGTTATCATAACGACTTCTTATGAGTCTACAGCAACTTGATCATAACGATTCTATCAAACTTTCATAACGACTGCATAAGTCATGTTTCCATTAATTAAATGTTTTCCTTGATTTAAGCTACGTTGAATAGTCAAAGTCGCATCACGTCTGTTTGACTGCCATGCATTTAATAAAGACTGAACGTATCTCTGCACGGATACAGAACATATCTTCCATTCTCGTGTATCCTTTGCATGCATCTTCTAGAACGATAAACTGTCACTACCATATTTGTGTCTATCTGCTCTAACGTTGATTGACATCTGGAGATAGTATAGCTGTCTACCATTAAAGCTCAACCTTGCAGAATATACTATCCTACAACATCTGACACAGAAAGAACTACAAGCTAACTAAGAAGATCTCATCACTTTGCGTGCTCCAAAGAACAAAAGACTGTCGACAGGAAGTTTCTACAGATCCTTCAGTCTAACGTACACCAAAGCTGTGAGACAACGGTCATCTCTTCATCCTCATTCAAATTGGAGATATAAATACAAGACAAAGTTCCGAAGACAGATGATGGATCCATGAAGGAAGCATTATTGACATTCAAGAGAGTCTAGAACTCTGCCACTTTCAAGTCTTCAGAAGATCTCTAGAGCCAGAAATTCTCTCCTTTCGATCTTGGCTCCTAGCTCCTCGTGCTGTGAGAAGAAAAATCAAGAAGAGCTAGATTAGTTCTGAGAGAGTCCACATTGTGTAGATCTTCGTCTCTCAGTGCTTGTAGCTTCAGATTGAGTTTTGTAAAAGCTTGATCTAGGGGCTAGTCATTTCCTTCAAGATTTTCTTGTGTTCTTCCCTTTGTGTGTGAAGGAAGACCTGGTGGTGTCCAGGGTGGTGTTTTTCCCTTCGGGAGTGAAGGAAGACCTGGTGGTACCAGGGTGTTGTGTTCCCTTCAGGAGTGAAGGAAGACCAGCTGAGCTGGGTGGTTGTTTTTGTCCATAGGGGGACTGTACCCTAGTTAGTGAAATCCTGAGGATTGCTCAGGGACTGGACGTAGGACTCCTAAGGAGAGGAGATCCGAACCAGGATAAATCTGTGTGTTGTGAGATTGTCTTTATCGTGTGATTGTTGCTTTTACTAACCATTACTAATCCCTTCCAAGAACTCTTTATGTTTGTTTGAGCTCAGGTTTTTATCAGATAAATTTTATTTAAAGACCCATTCACCCCCCCCTCTGGGTTAGCCAACCGGGCAACAAGTGGTATCAGAGCGAGTCTATTCGACAAAGAACAAGATCCAACGATCTGAAGAGTAAAGATCCATGGCAGCCCAAGGTCACTTCGAAGGTCAGTCTGTCAACAGACCTCCTTTGTTCGACGGTGAAGATTATACGTATTGGAAGACCAGGATGGAATACTTTCTACAAGGCCACGACTATCAAATCTGGTCGATAGTGGAAGAAGGTGATCTGGTCGTCACAAATGAGAAAGCACAATGGACAGATGAAGATAGAAAGAAAATCTCCTTGAACTGTAAAGCTAAGAGCATTCTATGTTGTGCTCTAAGCAAGAAGGAGTTCAACAGAGTCTCAGCATGCAAATCCTCCATGGAAATGTGGGAAAAGCTAAGGATTACGTATGAAGGTACAGACAAAGTAAAGGAGACAAGAATCGACATTCTTGTCACTCAGTATGAAAGATTTCAAATGCAATCAGGTGAGTCTATTACTCAAATGTTTAGTCGATTTACTGACATCACTAATGGTCTAGCCAGTCTAGGAAAGTCATATGAGATTGCAGATATGGTAAGGAAGATTCTCAGATCCTTGCCATCTTCATGGACGGCAAAGGTCACAGCTATCGAAGAAGCTAATGACCTTAAGAGAATGTCAGTAGAAAAGCTCATCGGGTCTCTCATGGCCCATGAAATAAATATGGAAAGATTAGGAGAATCCTCCAGTAGAAAGAAGCAGTCCAATGCGCTTAAAGCTAATGGGGACTCATCTGAAGAATCCTTGGATAACAGTGAAGATAGCAAAAATAGTGATGATGAAGAAGCCATGCTGTCAAGAAGATTGCAGAGAATCTTGGCCAAGAAAAAGAAGTTTCAGTCTGGTAGGAGGTACTTCAAGAAAAACAAAGATCTCAAGAAACCAGACGGAAAAGATCAGAAGAGAAATGAGCCACTTTGCTATGAATGCAAGAAGCCTGGACATATCAAGGCAGACTGTCCAATGCTAAAGAAAAATGATCACAAGAAGAAGGACAGCTCCAAGAAGTTCAGAAGATACAAAAAGAAAGCCATGGCAGCTGCATGGGAAAACAGCAGCGACTCAGACAGTGAGTCAAGCTCCAGCAGTGAAGAAGAAGAAGCCAACTTAGCTCTTATGGTAAATACCGGGGATAAGGTAACCTCTGATTCCCTTTTGATTCCTGTAATGATTCAGATTCCGATAATTTGGAAAGTGCCTTTAATGAACTTTACGATAAGTATAAAGAAGTGTCTAAATTACTTAAGCTTAGCAAGAAAAATATCACCTGTCTCGAAAATACCAACTCAGATTTAAAATCTGAAAATGAAGAACTAGAAAGACAGATAATGGAGCTTAAGAGAAGAAATGAACTATTATGTGAAAACTTAAAAGACAAGAACAATCAAATCATTAAATTAGAAAAACAGGAAAGCTCAGATGATTTAAGAAAAACGGTAAAAGAATTAAATGAAGAAAACAATACACTTGCAAGCACCTTAGGAAAGTTTACAAATGGGAAGAACTCCTTATTACTAAAGGGTGCTAGACGATCTGGTAAGAACAAACGAGGTTTAGGATACATACCTCCAGTTAATGAAGAAGAAATGATCTATCCTGAAAAATATCCAACTCCTAAATTCACTCCAGAACAAGATGTAGCATATAAAGCGAATTTTAAGTACATAGAAAGAGTAACAATAACATCATGTTGTAGTCACTGTAACAAGCTAGGACATTTAAAATCCACCTGTCCAACAAGACATAAGAAGTGGATAATAAAAAGTAAAAGTAATGATACTGACCCATCAGGACCCAAAAGAACTTGGGTACCTAAATCTTGATGTCTTTATTTCAGGTTAATCCTCGAGCATCCAAATGGTATTTGGATAGTGGGTGCTCAAGGCACATGACAGGAAACCTGAAGCTTTTCTCCCATCTCCAAGATGAAGAAGGAACAGTCACTTATGGAGATAATGGAAAAGGAACTGTAGTTGGCAGTGGATCAGTAAACAGCAAAGGAAAAACAGTCATAGAAGATGTGCTGTTAGTCAAAGGTTTAAAGCACAACCTCATAAGTATCAGTCAGCTGTGTGATAGAGGACATCAAATCAAATTTCAAGAGTCAAAATGCAGCATACTAAAGGATGGTGCAGTCATCTTTGAAGCAAATAGAGAGAAGAATCTGTACGTGCTCTACCTTGAAGAACTCAAAGAGCAAAATGTGAGTCTGGCAGCCAGCAAAGACAAATCAACTGATCTGTGGCACAGAAGGCTAGGCCACTGCAGCTTGGATGGCTTGAGCAAGCTCAGAAAGAGGAACCTTGTGGAAGGACTACCGAAAATCAATGGTAAACTAGAAAGTGTTTGCAGACCTTGTGCTAAGGGAAAGCACACAAAGAGTTCCTTCAAGTCAAAGACGGTGGTGACCACCTCAAAACCCTTAGAGCTCCTACATATGGATCTATTTGGGCCAATGAGAACTACCAGTCTTGGAGGAAAGAATTTCGGATTTGTTATAGTAGATGACTACTCAAGATTCACATGGGTATCATTCTTAGAACACAAAAATGATACTTTTGAAAATTTTGTTAGCTTCAGCAAGAAAGTCCAGAAAGATCAGAAGTTCAGTATAGTATCCATTCGATCTGATCATGGTGGTGAGTTCCAAAATGAAAAATTTGCTAGATTCTGTGATGATCAAGGAATTCAGCACAATTTCTCAGCACCAAGGACACCACAGCAAAATGGTATAGCCGAACGGAAGAACCGAACTCTCTTGGATATGGCAAGAACCATGCTTTGTGAATATGAGTTACCAAGATATTTCTGGGCAGAAGCAGTCAATACAGCCAGCTACATTGTCAACAGAGTCATGATCAGGCCAATCCTGAAGAAGACTGCATATGAGCTGTTTAAAGGGAAGAAGCCAAAGATCAGCCATTTCAGAACCTTTGGATGTCCTTGCTTTATTCACAACAACGGAAAAAGGGATATTGGTAAGTTGGATGCCAAATCAGATGAAGGCATCTTCATGGGGTACACCTCTAAACCCAAAGGCTATAGAGTGTTTAATAAACGTACCTTATTGATTGAACAGTCTGTACACATTATTTTTGATGAAACTAACCCCTCCTTGAGAAAGGAAGTAGAAAGTGATAATGATGATGCAGATGAACTGTCCAATAAACTGAAAGACACATCACTTGAAGACAAGGATGATCCGCCTCTGGAAGAAATGCAACAAGAAGAAATTTCTCATGAAACTCTTCCAAAGGAATGGAGATACAAGAAAGATCACCCACCTGAAAACATCATTGGTGATCCATCGGTAGGGGTAAGAACAAGAGGTAATTTGATTCCTTGTGATTACCTTGCTTTTGTATCTCAATTAGAGCCTAAGACAGTCAATGAAGCCTTAACTGATGAATCTTGGATAATAGCAATGCAAGATGAATTAAATCAATTCAAGAGAAACCAAGTATGGTCACTTGTTCCTAGACCATCAGACCATCCTGTGATCGGCACTAAATGGGTGTTCAGAAACAAATTGGATGAATCTGGTGTAATTCTAAGAAACAAGGCCAGACTGGTGGCTCAAGGCTATTGTCAAGAGGAAGGCATAGATTTTGATGAAACCTATGCACCAGTGGCTAGACTTGAGGCTATTAGAATTTTACTTGCTTATGCTTCTGCATTAGATTTAAAGTTATTTCAAATGGATGTTAAATCTGCCTTTCTAAACGGTTTTATTAAAGAGAAGTTTATGTGGAACAACCGCCGGGTTTTGATGATACAGACTTTTCGAATCATGTTTTTAAATTGCATAAGGCTTTATATGGTTTAAAACAAGCACCTAGAGCCTGGTATGAAAGACTTAGTTCTTTTCTCCTAAAACATGGTTTCAGTAGAGGTCAAGTAGATAGCACTCTTTTATAAAAACAAAAGTCAAAAATATACTGTTGGTTCAAATTTATGTGGATGACATCATCTTTGGATCTACTGATGAATCCTTGTGCAAGTATTTTGAAAAGCTAATGCAGGGAGAATTTGAGATGAGTATGATGGGAGAGCTCAACTACTTCCTTGGACTTCAAATCAAACAAGGAAAGGAAGGAACTCACATCTGTCAAGCAAAGTACACCAGAGAACTGCTAAAGAAATTTGGATTTGAAAACACCAAGCCACTGTCAACACCAATGGGTACATCAACTAGGATGGACAGTGACAAGGATGGTAAGAAGGTAGATCAAAAGATCTACAGAGGTATGATAGGTTCATTACTTTATCTAACCGCAAGTAGACCTGATATATTATTTAGTGTATGCATGTGTGCTAGATATCAAGCCGACCCTAGAGAATCACATTTAATTTCTGTTAAAAGAATTTTCAGATACTTAGCCAGGACTCATGATCTAGGACTATGGTATCCAAACTCCTGTGATGTAAAATTAGTAGGATATTCTGATGCTGATTATGCTGGATGCAAGGTAGATAGAAAAAGCACCAGTGGATGCTGTCAATTTCTTGCAGGGTGTTTAATCTCATGGTCCTCAAGGAAACAAAATTCAGTGGCACTATCTACAGCTGAAGCCGAGTACGTAGCTGCTGGAAGTTGCTGTACACAACTCTTATGGATAAAGCAATAGCTTGAGGATTTTGGACTCAAAGTCAAGAAAATTCCACTGCTATGTGACAACACCAGCGCTATCAACCTCACCAAAAATCCAATTCAGCACTCCAGGACCAAACATATTGAGGTCAGATACCATTTTATTCGTGATCATGTAGCAAATGGCAATATTGAAATATCGTTTATTGATACAAACAATCAGCTAGCAGATATTTTCACAAAGGCCTTACCTGAAGAGAGATTTACATCTCTTAGAAGGGAGTTAGGCATGTGTATTTTGTGAAAAGATCTTCATTTAAAGCTGGTATAAAAATTCTCAGAATTTAAGAAGGTTCTCTCTCTCCTTTTTGTGGCAAAATCAATTTAAAAGTCTCAGTTTAAGCGTTCCGTCCGATAAGTCATAGTCCTTCAAGGCGGTCAACCCCGTTTGTCGTTTTCTGACGCCTCACCTTTTGGAGCATTTATATTCTTTAAATCGATGCGTTAACGATTCCTCTTCCTCATTCACCTTTTCCCCTCTTTCGTCCCGACGCATGAGCCGATGCCCTAGCGACTCTTGCCTCTATCCTCTGCAAATTTGAAGCTTCCATCTCCTTCCCGCGAAATCGTTTGAGGGTTTCTTCTCGTCACCCTCCTCTTCAACCCTTCAAACCTTCTCCTACCTGAATCCATGGCCGCACCAGCTATTGCCGACAGTGTGGGTGGCTACAGCGCCGAATATCTCACCCCAGCTCAGGAGGAGCGTTTCACCTTTGTGCAGACGAAGCTTTGTGGTCACAAGGAAGTAGATATTAAAGATCTGCAGAAGAATGGAATGAACAGCATCGTTGAGAAGATCAATCATATGAAATGGAAAGGGCTTACCACTTGCTCAGAGGTAAGTTATCCGGACCTGGTAAAGGCGTTCTTTGTGTGTTTAAGAACAGAAGAAGATGGGGCCCTCGTTTCTTCAGTCAAGGGCACCCTAATCAGAATCGACCAGGAACTGCTTAGGATGCTATTTGGAGTAAGCACATCGGTTTCAGTGGAATTCATTCAGTAGAAACCCAAGAAAAGGGTTTGGGGATTGTTGGGCCAGGGTTCAAGATGAGGGATGGCAAGCTAGATATCAATCAGTTAAGTGCCTTCAACCGCCTCCTTCACTTCATTGTTTGTCAGATTTTGGTTCCCCGAAGTGCAACCTTCTCCTCTTGCACTAAGGCTGACTCCGACCTGATGTACTGGGCCATTAAAAATGAGGAAATCAATATGGCCGCAGTGATGATAGAGAGAATGAAATTTGCCAGGGAGCAGATTTGGGACACTAAAAGCAAGTTGAATGTGTCCCTGCCCTATGCCCATTTACTCACCAGAATCTTCAGACACTTCGGTGTAGATGTCTCAGGGGCAGTTGTGGAGAAGATGGGCCAAGCTATCAGGTCCAGAAATTTAAAGAAGAGTGGCTTTTCAGTAGTCAATGGGGTCTGGTTCAAGGCCTCAGTTGCAGAAGGTGAAGGACTCATTGGTGAGCCTTCAGTTGCTCAATCCCAGTTGGAGGCAGATTCTGTGATGCCCGAATTGCCACTGGAATCAGGTTCTGTTCTAGTCCTTGTAGAAACAGAGCAGGAAGGGCCATCTATGGCTAGAAATCAATCAGAGGCAGCAACAACAGTGAGGGCAGAAGAAGACAGGCCAGCAGCAGCAGATCCAGATGTGCTTCATGCTGAAAGGAGAATTGAGGACATTCTCCCAGAAGACATCTTGCCTGTTATGGAGGAGTATGTGGTATCAGGCCACATCTTTGAAGAAGGTCCAGTGGAAGAAGAGCAGCAAAATCCTCAAGATGATTCTATGGAAATGGATGCTCCCTGTCAGGGGGAGACTGGTGCAGTTGCAGAAGATGCTCCACTTGAGGGGGAGCAATTCCAAGAGAAACTAGATGATGCACCTCCAGCCACCAGAGATCAGAAGGAAGAACAGAGAGATTCTGAAAATTTGGATGCCAGAGAAGGGGAGACAGCTATTTCATCAAGTTCTGATGAGGGTAATGGTCCACCTCTTCCAGCTACAAAGGGCAAAGAGAAAGATATAGCTCCTGAAGTACCCCTTTTAGCTGATGCACCATTTGAAAGACAGGTCAAGCAAAAGATTGTCATCAATTTAAAACCTGTGATTGAAAGGTTGGATGTTCAGGGTGAGCTGCTTTGTTCACTTCAGTCTGATATGAATTCCATCTTTCTAAGCCAAGCTTCAGCCCATAAGGAATTGGTTCAGATTCGCTCTGCCATGACATGGTTCCATCAGGAAATGGGGACCATGAAGAATATGTTATCTGACATCCTTCAAGCAGTTGGAGCTCAAGCTCCTCCTCCTCCAGCAGCTCAGGAGCCTAACCCAAGTGTACCTGAGCCCTCCGGCCAGACAGCAGCAGCAGCCCCAGCAGATGAAGCCCAGGCAGCAGCAGAGGCCGAACCCTCAGGGCCATCAGGGCCAGCTGAAGAGTCAGGGCCATCAGGGCCAACTGAAGAGTCAAGGCCATCAGGGCCAGGGCCAAGGGCCAGTTGTGTTGGAATCAGGGCCACCAGGGCTGACAGTGTTGGATCCCTTGCCCTCCTTGCCTGAAGAAGTGGTTTCAGATCTTCCACCCATTGCTCCCACTTCTACCAACACTCCCATTCCTCCTTCTCCACCCACTAACTCCACAACTCCACCTGCTCCACCTCCAAAAAGCCTAGATCTAGGCCCATTTCCTCTCCCACACCTTTTCCTCCTCATCCTATCACATCCTCTCATGTTTCTTCTACTTCTCATCTTTCTTCTTCTCAAGAATTTGAGGCCCCTCCAGCATCCTCAGCTGGAGCCTCCTCCTCTTCTGGTACATCTTCATTTCCAGAAGTAGGATCTCTCAATTCTGATGCCTTTTTCAACCCCCCTGCTCCTCCCTCCTTTATCACTATTATTCCTACGGATGTCGAAATCGACTCTCCCTTTCTTGATAAAATTAAGGATGAGTTTGAAGAGGTTATCCTTAGGTCTGTGCTAAAGGTAGGAGACCACCTTTCCAAGACAGACTCTTCCAGTACTGTCTCAAAGAAACGCAAACTTTCTTCCTCTAACACTCCTCTTTACCCTCCCTTGTGGTTTTCTCTTACAGTAACCCACAAGCATACCTCACTGTACAAAGAATATCTTCAAAAGGTTGTCTTTGCCACTCTTCACAATCTTCCTTTTCTTAACCTCTCTGACCATTTAGATGTCATTCTTCCCTATACTCCTCTGTCTAAAGCCGACAAATCCAAATCTTCTCCTCAGCCCACTCCAAAACTGAGGAGCAATGGGCTAAATCTCATAAAGATTTGTACAATCGCTTTCTTCAGGCTAAGGCAGCAAGGTTTCCTCCCAGGGATCACTCTTTGACCCTTTCTGAGTGGTTCCAGTTTCACCACCAGAACACCTGGGCCCCTGCTATTCAGAAGCTCATCAAGCTGGTCAGGCATTTCCAAATGTTCAACAACTACAGGTATCTCAATAGATTGCCTGAAGTTCAGCTTAGCCAGTTCAAGAGAGCCATCAAGGTCCTTACCCACTCTGAGCAGTCAGAGTAGATTTTGCAACTCTTCATTTACCTGAAGAGATTTTCCTGCCTCAGATTCATTTCTTGATCATGGAATCTTCGATTGGCTCAATCATTTTGAGCGTTTTGCAAGAGTCATGGGCAGAATCAAGATTCAGAAAGGCCTTCAAGTGGTTTTCCTAGATTTCTCTTCCGGGAATATCATAGAGGGTTTGTCAAATCTGATGTTCTTGCCCCTCTCCTCTCAGAATGTGAAAGGCTGAATGCCTCCGATGGTCCAAGCTTTACTCCCTGTCAGCACAACAGCTTACTCATCTGAATGCTGCTCAGGCCAGGGAAGGAAAAGCTCCTGTCTCTCCTGCCACCTTCTTGGATATGAACTCAATCCATCTGGTCCTTGATCCCTACAAAGTTTGGGCTGAAAGGTACAAGGTGTTTTAGCTCTTCGCCAGGAACTCAAGGAGAAACAGATATTCTACCCTGTCACCATGGATCAATTTCTTGCCTGTGCAAGTTTTGGTAAAACACTCATCATGCTCCTCCATGGATCCAGATGAGTATGACATGTTTCTACCAAGCAGCGCAGCATCTATCTATCCAAGATGGCTCCAACCATGGGACCAACCTTCTCCATTGAGAGTGGTGCCTTTAGGCAATTCTTCAAGCGTCAGGAAGAGCAGGCCTGGGAAGCTATTTCTCATTATGCCTCCCTTCTCTCTCCTGCTTTTTATTTGCCTGTACCTCCTCAACCTTAATGAATGTTGTGCTCTTTCTCCTCATTGTCTCTTCTTCTTTGTCTCTTTCCTATTGCTTTTTGCTTAATGACAAAAAGGGGGAGAATGTTTAACCTACATGTGTCTGACACATTCTTGAATCATGATTGAAGTACTTTAATTCCTCTTTACTGTTAAGTTCTACTCAAATAATGATCATAGTTTTGTCATCACCAAAAGGGGGAGATTGATGAACAGTCCATCCCCATATACTTTAAATAATTACATGCTTATTTTGGTGATAAACAAAACCTGTCAAAAGTTTTCTAACCTTGTTTTATTTAGCCTTAAGCACAAAGAAAGTCAAGCATTTGTGGTAAGTACTTACATACATCATTTCTCAGAAGAGCCATAACGATTCCTTCATTAGCTGTCTCAACGAAAGATTGAATAACCTCTCATGTTCAACGATCTTACTTGAAAGGGGGAGAATGTTTAACCTACATGTGTCTGACACATTCTTGAATCATGATTGAAGTACTTTAATTCCTCTTTACTGTTAAGTTCTACTCAAATAATGATCATAGTTTTGTCATCACCAAAAAGGGGGAGATTGATGAACAGTCCATCCCATATACTTTTAAATTAATTACATGCTTATTTTGGTGATAACAAAACCTGTCAAAAGTTTTCTAACCTTGTTTTATTTAGCCTTAAGCACAAAGAAAGTCAAGCATTTGTGGTAAGTACTTACATACATCATTTCTCAGAAGAGCCATAACGATTCCTTCATTAGCTGTAACGATTTCCTCTCAAGTTCAACGATTTACTTGAAAGATTGAATAACCTTGCTGTGTCGATTTATAACGACTCTGTAAGTTATCGTAACGACTCCTTCAGAAGTTATAACGACTTGCTCATTATAACGACTCTGTAAGTTATCGTAACGACTCCTTCAGAAGTTATAACGACTTGCTCATTATAACGACTCTGTAAGTTATCGTAACGACTCCTTTAGAAGTTATAACGACTTGCTCATTATAACGACTCTGTAAGTCATCGTAACGATTTCTTTAGAGAGTTATAACGACTTGCTCGTCAAACGATTCTGTAAGTCATCGTAACGATTTCTTTAGAGAGTTATAACGACTTGCTCGTCATAACGATTCTGTAAGTCATCGTAACGATTTCTTTAGAGAGTTATACGACTTGCTCGTCATAACGATTCTGTAAGTCATCTAACGATTTCTTTAGAGATTATAAGACTTGCTCGTCATAACGATTCTGTAAGTCTCGTAACGATTCTTTAGAGAGTTATAACGACTTGCTCGTCATAACAATTCTGTAAGACATCGTAACGATTTCTTGAAGCTACAACGACTTGCATCTCATAACGATTTGATAAGTGTTTCATATCGATTTCTTAGAATCAGAAAGATCCGTGTTTCATAACGATTCTATATCATCTGATATAGAACGACTTGGTTGTGGTAACGATTTCATAAGTTATCATAACGACTTCTTATGAGTCTACAGCAACTTGATCATAACGATTCTATCAAACTTTCATAACGACTGCATAAGTCATGTTTCCATTAATTAAATGTTTTCCTTGATTTAAGCTACGTTGAATAGTCAAAGTCGCATCACGTCTGTTTGACTGCCATGCATTTAATAAAGACTGAACGTATCTCTGCACGGATACAGAACATATCTTCCATTCTCGTGTATCCTCTGCATGCATCTTCTAGAACGATAAACTGTCACTACCATATTTGTGTCTATCTGCTCTAACGTTGATTGACATCTGGAGATAGTATAGCTGTCTACCATTAAAGCTCAACCTTGCAGAATATATCCTACAACATCTGACACAGAAAGAACTACAAGCCAACTAAGAAGATCTCATCACTTTGCGTGCTCCAAAGAACAAAAGACTGTCGACAGGAAGTTTCTACAGATTTAACAGATAAATTTTATTTAAAGACCCATTCACCCCCCCCCCCTGGGTTAGCCAACCGGGCAACAAGTGGTATCAGAGCGAGTCTCTTCGACAAAGAACAAGATCCAACGATCTGAAGAGTAAAGATCCATGGCAGCCCAAGGTCACTTCGAAGGTCAGTCTGTCAACAGACCTCCTTTGTTCGACGGTGAAGATTATACGTATTGGAAGACCAGGATGGAATACTTTCTACAAGGCCACGACTATCAAATCTGGTCGATAGTGGAAGAAGGTGATCTGGTCGTCACAAATGAGAAAGCACAATGGACAGATGAAGATAGAAAGAAAATCTCCTTGAACTGTAAAGCTAAGAGCATTCTATGTTGTGCTCTAAGCAAGAAGGAGTTCAACAGAGTCTCAGCATGCAAATCCTCCATGGAAATGTGGGAAAAGCTAAGGATTACGTATGAAGGTACAGACAAAGTAAAGGAGACAAGAATCGACATTCTTGTCACTCAGTATGAAAGATTTCAAATGCAATCAGGTGAGTCTATTACTCAAATGTTTAGTCGATTTACTGACATCACTAATGGTCTAGCCAGTCTAGGAAAGTCATATGAGATTGCAGATATGGTAAGGAAGATTCTCAGATCCTTGCCATCTTCATGGACGGCAAAGGTCACAGCTATCGAAGAAGCTAATGACCTTAAGAGAATGTCAGTAGAAAAGCTCATCGGGTCTCTCATGGCCCATGAAATAAATATGGAAAGATTAGGAGAATCCTCCAGTAGAAAGAAGCAGTCCAATGCGCTTAAAGCTAATGGGGACTCATCTGAAGAATCCTTGGATAACAGTGAAGATAGCAAAAATAGTGATGATGAAGAAGCCATGCTGTCAAGAAGATTGCAGAGAATCTTGGCCAAGAAAAAGAAGTTTCAGTCTGGTAGGAGGTACTTCAAGAAAAACAAAGATCTCAAGAAACCAGACGGAAAAGATCAGAAGAGAAATGAGCCACTTTGCTATGAATGCAAGAAGCCTGGACATATCAAGGCAGACTGTCCAATGCTAAAGAAAAATGATCACAAGAAGAAGGACAGCTCCAAGAAGTTCAGAAGATACAAAAAGAAAGCCATGGCAGCTGCATGGGAAAACAGCAGCGACTCAGACAGTGAGTCAAGCTCCAGCAGTGAAGAAGAAGAAGCCAACTTAGCTCTTATGGTAAATACCGGGGATAAGGTAACCTCTGATTCCTCTTTTGATTCCTGTAATGATTCAGATTCCGATAATTTGGAAAGTGCCTTTAATGAACTTTACGATAAGTATAAAGAAGTGTCTAAATACTTAAGCTTAGCAAGAAAAATATCACCTGTCTCGAAAATACCAACTCAGATTTAAAATCTGAAAATGAAGAACTAGAAAGACAGATAATGGAGCTTAAGAGAAGAAATGAACTATTATGTGAAAACTTAAAAGACAAGAACAATCAAATCATTAAATTAGAAAAACAGGAAAGCTCAGATGATTTAAGAAAAACGGTAAAAGAATTAAATGAAGAAAACAATACACTTGCAAGCACCTTAGAAAAGTTTACAAATGGGAAGAACTCCTTATTACTAAAGGGTGCTAGACGATCTGGTAAGAACAAACGAGGTTTAGGATACATACCTCCAGTTAATGAAGAAGAAATGATCTATCCTGAAAAATATCCAACTCCTAAATTCACTCCAGAACAAGATGTAGCATATAAAGCGAATTTTAAGTACATAGAAAGAGTAACAATAACATCATGTTGTAGTCACTGTAACAAGCTAGGACATTTAAAATCCACCTGTCCAACAAGACATAAGAAGTGGATAATAAAAAGTAAAAGTAATGATACTGACCCATCAGGACCCAAAAGAACTTGGGTACCTAAATCTTGATGTCTTTATTTCAGGTTAATCCTCGAGCATCCAAATGGTATTTGGATAGTGGGTGCTCAAGGCACATGACAGGAAACCTGAAGCTTTTCTCCCATCTCCAAGATGAAGAAGGAACAGTCACTTATGGAGATAATGGAAAAGGAACTGTAGTTGGCAGTGGATCAGTAAACAGCAAAGGAAAAACAGTCATAGAAGATGTGCTGTTAGTCAAAGGTTTAAAGCACAACCTCATAAGTATCAGTCAGCTGTGTGATAGAGGACATCAAATCAAATTTCAAGAGTCAAAATGCAGCATACTAAAGGATGGTGCAGTCATCTTTGAAGCAAATAGAGAGAAGAATCTGTACGTGCTCTACCTTGAAGAACTCAAAGAGCAAAATGTGTGTCTGGCAGCCAGCAAAGACAAATCAACTGATCTGTGGCACAGAAGGCTAGGCCACTGCAGCTTGGATGGCTTGAGCAAGCTCAGAAAGAGGAACCTTGTGGAAGGTCTACCGAAAATCAATGGTAAATTAGAAAGTGTTTGCAGACCTTGTGCTAAGGGAAAGCACACAAAGAGTTCCTTCAAGTCAAAGACGGTGGTGACCACCTCAAAACCCTTAGAGCTCCTACATATGGATCTATTTGGGCCAATGAGAACTACCAGTCTTGGAGGAAAGAATTTCGGATTTGTTATAGTAGATGACTACTCAAGATTCACATGGGTATCATTCTTAGAACACAAAAATGATACTTTTGAAAATTTTGTTAGCTTCAGCAAGAAAGTCCAGAAAGATCAGAAGTTCAGTATAGTATCCATTCGATCTGATCATGGTGGTGAGTTCCAAAATGAAAAATTTGCTAGATTCTGTGATGATCAAGGAATTCAGCACAATTTCTCAGCACCAAGGACACCACAGCAAAATGGTATAGCCGAACGGAAGAACCGAACTCTCTTGGATATGGCAAGAACCATGCTTTGTGAATATGAGTTACCAAGATATTTCTGGGCAGAAGCAGTCAACACAGCCAGCTACATTGTCAACAGAGTCATGATCAGGCCAATCCTGAAGAAGACTGCATATGAGCTGTTTAAAGGGAAGAAGCCAAAGATCAGCCATTTCAGAACCTTTGGATGTCCTTGCTTTATTCACAACAACGGAAAAAGGGATATTGGTAAGTTGGATGCCAAATCAGATGAAGGCATCTTCATGGGGTACACCTCTAAACCCAAAGGCTATAGAGTGTTTAATAAACGTACCTTATTGATTGAACAGTCTGTACACATTATTTTTGATGAAACTAACCCCTCCTTGAGAAAGGAAGTAGAAAGTGATAATGATGATGCAGATGAACTGTCCAATAAACTGAAAGACACATCACTTGAAGACAAGGATGATCCGCCTCTGGAAGAAATGCAACAAGAAGAAATTTCTCATGAAACTCTTCCAAAGGAATGGAGATACAAGAAAGATCACCCACCTGAAAACATCATTGGTGATCCATCGGTAGGGGTAAGAACAAGAGGTAACTTGATTCCTTGTGATTACCTTGCTTTTGTATCTCAATTAGAGCCTAAGACAGTCAATGAAGCCTTAACTGATGAATCTTGGATAATAGCAATGCAAGATGAATTAAATCAATTCAAGAGAAACCAAGTATGGTCACTTGTTCCTAGACCATCAGACCATCCTGTGATCGGCACTAAATGGGTGTTCAGAAACAAATTGGATGAATCTGGTGTAATTCTAAGAAACAAGGCCAGACTGGTGGCTCAAGGCTATTGTCAAGAGGAAGGCATAGATTTTGATGAAACCTATGCACCAGTGGCTAGACTTGAGGCTATTAGAATTTTACTTGCTTATGCTTCTGCATTAGATTTAAAGTTATTTCAAATGGATGTTAAATCTGCCTTTCTAAACGTTTTATAAAAGAAGAAGTTTATGTGGAACAACCGCCGGGTTTTGATGATACAGACTTTCCGAATCATGTTTTTAAATTGCATAAGGCTTTATATGGTTTAAAACAAGCACCTAGAGCCTGGTATGAAAGACTTAGTTCTTTTCTCCTAAAACATGGTTTCAGTAGAGGTCAAGTAGATAGCACTCTTTTTATAAAAACAAAAGTAAAAAATATACTGTTGGTTCAAATTTATGTGGATGACATCATCTTTGGATCTACTGATGAATCCTTGTGCAAGTATTTTGAAAAGCTAATGCAGGGAGAATTTGAGATGAGTATGATGGGAGAGCTCAACTACTTCCTTGGACTTCAAATCAAACAAGGAAAGGAAGGAACTCACATCTGTCAAGCAAAGTACACCAGAGAACTGCTAAAGAAATTTGGATTTGAAAACACCAAGCCACTGTCAACACCAATGGGTACATCAACTAGGATGGACAGTGACAAGGATGGTAAGAAGGTAGATCAAAAGATCTACAGAGGTATGATAGGTTCATTACTTTATCTAACCGCAAGTAGACCTGATATATTATTTAGTGTATGCATGTGTGCTAGATATCAAGCCGACCCTAGAGAATCACATTTAATTTCTGTTAAAAGAATTTTCAGATACTTAGCCAGGACTCATGATCTAGGACTATGGTATCCAAACTCCTGTGATGTAAAATTAGTAGGATATTCTGATGCTGATTATGCTGGATGCAAGGTAGATAGAAAAAGCACCAGTGGATGCTGTCAATTTCTTGCAGGGTGTTTAATCTCATGGTCCTCAAGGAAACAAAATTCAGTAGCACTATCTACAGCTGAAGCCGAGTACGTAGCTGCTGGAAGTTGCTGTACACAACTCTTATGGATAAAGCAACAGCTTGAGGATTTTGGACTCAAAGTCAAGAAAATTCCACTGCTATGTGACAACACCAGCGCTATCAACCTCACCAAAAATCCAATTCAGCACTCCAGGACCAAACATATTGAGGTCAGATACCATTTTATTCGTGATCATGTAGCAAATGGCAATATTGAAATATCGTTTATTGATACAAACAATCAGCTAGCAGATATTTTCACAAAGGCCTTACCTGAAGAGAGATTTACATCTCTTAGAAGGGAGTTAGGCATGTGTATTTTGTGAAAAGATCTTCATTTAAAGCTGGTATAAAAATTCTCAGAATTTAAGAAGGTTCTCTCTCTCCTTTTTGTGGCAAAATCAATTTAAAAGTCTCAGTTTAAGCGTTCCGTCCGATAAGTCATAGTCCTTCAAGGCGGTCAACCCCGTTTGTCGTTTTCTGACGCCTCACCTTTTGGAGCATTTATATTCTTTAAATCGATGCGTTAACGATTCCTCTTCCTCATTCACCTTTTCCCCTCTTTCGTCCCGACGCATGAGCCGATGCCCTAGCGACTCTTGCCTCTATCCTCTGCAAATTTGAAGCTTCCATCTCCTTCCCGCGAAATCGTTTGAGGGTTTCTTCTCGTCACCCTCCTCTTCAACCCTTCAAACCTTCTCCTACCTGAATCCATGGCCGCACCAGCTATTGCCGGCAGTGTGGGTGGCTACAGCGCCGAATATCTCACCCCAGCTCAGGAGGAGCGTTTCACCTTTGTGAAGACAAGCTTGTGGTCACAAGGAAGTAGATATTAAGATCTGCAGAAGAATGGAATGAGCAGCATCGTTGAGAAGATCAACCAGATGAAATGGAAAGGGCTTACCACTTGCTCAGAGGTAAGTTATCCGGACCTGGTAAAGGCGTTCTTTGTGTGCTTAAGAACAGAAGAAGATGGGGCCCTCGTTTCTTCAGTCAAGGGCACCCTAATCAGAATCGACCAGGAACTGCTTAGGATGCTATTTGGAGTAAGCACATCCGGTTTCAGTGGAATTCATTCAGTAGAAACCCAAGAAAAGGTTTGGGGATTGTTGGGCCAGGGTTCAAGATGAGGGATGGCAAGCTAGATATCAATCAGTTAAGTGCCTTCAACCGCCTCCTTCACTTCATTGTTTGTCAGATTTTGGTTCCCCGAAGTGCAACCTTCTCCTCTTGCACTAAGGCTGACTCCGACCTGATGTACTGGGCCATTAAAAATGAGGAAATCAATATGGCCGCAGTGATGATAGAGAGAATGAAATTTGCCAGGGAGCAGATTTGGGACACTAAAAGCAAGTTGAATGTGTCCCTGCCCTATGCCCATTTACTCACCAGAATCTTCAGACACTTCGGTGTAGATGTCTCAGGGGCAGTTGTGGAGAAGATGGGCCAAGCTATCAGGTCCAGAAATTTAAAGAAGAGTGGCTTTTCAGTAGTCAATGGGGTCTGGTTCAAGGCCTCAGTTGCAGAAGGTGAAGGACTCATTGGTGAGCCTTCAGTTGCTCAATCCCAGTTGGAGGCAGATTCTGTGATGCCCGAATTGCCACTGGAATCAGGTTCTGTTCCAGTCCTTGTAGAAACAGAGCAGGAAGGGCCATCTATGGCCAGAAATCAATCAGAGGCAGCAACAGCAGTGAGGGCAGAAGAAGACAGGCCAGCAGCAGCAGATCCAGATGTGCTTCATGCTGAAAGGAGAATTGAGGACATTCTCCCAGAAGACATCTTGCCTGTTATGGAGGAGTCTGTGGTATCAGGCCACATCTTTGAAGAAGGTCCAGTGGAAGAAGAGCAGCAAAATCCTCAGATGATTCTATGGAAATGGATGCTCCCTGTCAGGGGGAGACTGGTGCAGTTGCAGAAGATGCTCCACTTGAGGGGGAGCAATCCAAGAGAAACTAGATGATGCACCTCCAGCCACCAGAGATCAGGAGGAAGAACAGAGAGATCTGAAAATTTGGATGCCAGAGAAGGGGAGACAGCTAGTTCATCAAGTTCTGATGAGGATAATGATCCACCTCCTCCAGCTACAAAGGGCAAAGAGAAAGATATAGCTCCTGAAGTACCCCTTTTAGCTGATGCACCATTTGAAAGACAGGTCAAGCAAAAGATTGTCATCAATTTAAAACCTGTGATTGAGAGGTTGGATGTTCAGGGTGAGCTGCTTTGTTCACTTCAGTCTGATGTGAATTCCATCTTTCTAAGCCAAGCTTCAGCCCGCAAGGAATTGGTTCAGATTCGCTCTGCCATGACATGGTTCCATCAGGAAATGGGGACCATGAAGAATATGCTATCTGACATCCTTCAAGCAGTTGGAGCTCAAGCTCCTCCTCCTCCAGCAGCTCAGGAGCCTAACCCAAGTGTACCTGAGCCCTCCGGCCAGACAGCAGCAGCAGCCCCAGCAGATGAAGCCCAGGCAGCAGCAGAGGCCGAACCCTCAGGGCCATCAGGGCCAGCTGAAGAGTCAGGGCCATCAGGGCCAGCTGAAGAGTCAAGGCCATCAGGGCCAGATGAAGAATCAGGGCCACCAGGGCCAGTTGTGTTGGAATCAGGGCCACCAGGGCCGGCAGTGTTGGATCCCTTGCCCTCCTTGCCTGAAGAAGTGGTTTCAGATCTTCCACCCATTGCTCCCACTTCTACCAACACTCCCATTCCTCCTTCTCCACCCACTAACTCCACAGCTCCACCTGCTCCACCTCCCTTCAAAAAGCCTAGATCCAGGCCCATTTCCTCTCCCACACCTTTTCCTCCTCATCCTATCACATCCTCCTGTTTCTTCTACTTCTCATCTTTCTTCTTCTCAAGAATTTGAGGCCCCTCCAGCATCCTCAGCTGGAGCCTCCTCCTCTTCTGGTACATCTTCATTTCCAGAAGTAGGATCTCTCAATTCTGATGCCTTTTTCAACCCCCCTGCTCCTCTCTCCTTTATCACTATTATTCCTACGGATGTCGAAATCGACTCTCCCTTTCTTGATAAAATTAAGGATGAGTTTGAAGAGGTTATCCTTAGGTCTGTGCTAAAGGTAGGAGACCACCTTTCCAAGACAGACTCTTCCAGTACTGTCTCAAAGAAACGCAAACTTTCTTCCTCTAACACTCCTCTTTACCCTCCCTTGTGGTTTTCTCTTACAGTAACCCACAAGCATACCTCACTGTACAAAGAATATCTTCAAAAGGTTGTCTTTGCCACTCTTCACAATCTTCCTTTTCTTAACCTCTCTGACCATTTAGATGTCATTCTTCCCTATACTCCTCTGTCTAAAGCCGACAAATCCAAAATCTTCTCCTCAGCCCACTCCAAAACTGAGGAGCAATGGGCTAAATCTCATAAAGATTTGTACAATCGCTTTCTTCAGGCTAAGGCAGCAAGGTTTCCTCCCAGGGATCACTCTTTGACCCTTTCTGAGTGGTTCCAGTTTCACCACCAGAACACCTGGGCCCCTGCTATTCAGAAGCTCATCAAGCTGGTCAGGCATTTCCAAATGTTCAACAACTACAGGTATCTCAATAGATTGCCTGAAGTTCAGCTTAGCCAGTTCAAGAGAGCCATCAAGGTCCTTACCCACTCTGAGCAGTCTGAGGAAATCAGAGTAGATTTTGCAACTCTTCATTTACCTGAAGAGATTTTCCTGCCTCAGATTCATTTCTTGATCATGGAATCTTCGATTGGCTCAATCATTTTTGAGCGTTTTGCAAGAGTCATGGGCAGAATCAAGATTCAGAAAGGCCTTCAAGTTGGTTTTCCTAGATTTCTCTTCCGGGAATATCATAGAGGGTTTGTCAAATCTGATGTTCTTGCCCCTCTCCTCTCAGAATGTGAAAGGCTGAATGCCTCCGATTGGTCCAAGCTTTACTCCCTGTCAGCACAACAGCTTACTCATCTGAATGCTGCTCAGGCCAGGGAAGGAAAAGCTCCTGTCTCTCCTGCCACCTTCTTGGATATGAACTCAATCCATCTGGTCCTTGATCCCTACAAAGTTTGGGCTGAAAGGTACAAGGTGTTTTTAGCTCTTCGCCAGGAACTCAAGGAGAAACAGATATTCTACCCTGTCACCATGGATCAATTTCTTGCCTGTGCAAGTTTTGGTAAAACACTCATCATCTGCTCCTCCATGGATCCAGATGAGTATGACCTGTTTCTTACCAAGCAGCGCAGCATCTATCTATCCAAGATGGCTCCAACCATGGGACCAACCTTCTCCATTGAGAGTGGTGCCTTTAGGCAGTTCTTCAAGCGTCAGGAAGAGCAGGCCTGGGAAGCTATTTCTCATTATGCCTCCCTTCTCTCTCCTGCTTTTTATTTGCCTGTACCTCCTCAACCTTAATGAATGGCTTGTGCTCTTTCTCCTCATTGTCTCTCCTTCTTTGTCTCTTTCCTATTGCTTTTTGCTTAATGACAAAAAGGGGGAGAATGTTTAACCTACATGTGTCTGACACATTCTTGAATCATGATTGAAGTACTTTAATTCCTCTTTACTGTTAAGTTCTACTCAAATAATGATCATAGTTTTGTCATCACCAAAAAGGGGGAGATTGATGAACAGTCCATCCCCATATACTTTTAAATTAATTACATGCTTATTTTGGTGATAAACAAAACCTGTCAAAAGTTTTCTAACCTTGTTTTATTTAGCCTTAAGCACAAAGAAAGTCAAGCATTTGTGGTAAGTACTTACATACATCATTTCTCAGAAGAGCCATAACGATTCCTTCATTAGCTGTAACGATTTCCTCTCAAGTTCAACGATTTACTTGAAAGATTGAATAACCTTGCTGTATCAAACAAGTCGATGTCATAACGACTCTGTAAGTTATCGTAACGACTCCTTCAGAAGTTATAACGACTTGCTCATTATAACGACTCTGTAAGTTATCGTAACGACTCCTTCAGAAGTTATAACGACTTGCTCATTATAACGACTCTGTAAGTTATCGTAACGACTCCTTCAGAAGTTATAACGACTTGCTCATTATAACGACTCTGTAAGTCATCGTAACGATTTCTTTAGAGAGTTATAACGACTTGCTCGTCATAACGATTCTGTAAGTCATCGTAACGATTTCTTTAGAGAGTTATAACGACTTGCTCGTCATAACGATTCTGTAAGTCATCGTAACGATTTCTTTAGAGAGTTATAACGACTTGCTCGTCATAACGATTCTGTAAGTCATCATAACGATTTCTTTAGAGAGTTATAACGACTTGCTCGTCATAACGATTCTGTAAGTCATCGTAACGATTTCTTTAGAGAGTTATAACGACTTGCTCGTCATAACAATTCTGTAAGACATCGTAACGATTTCTTTAGAAAGCTACAACGACTTGCATCTCATAACGATTTGATAAGTGTTTCATATCGATTTCTTCAGAATCAGAACGACTTGCCATGTTTCATAACGATTTCTTATATCATCTGATATAGAACGACTTGGTTGTGGTAACGATTTCATAAGTTATCATAACGACTTCTTATGAGTCTACAGCAACTTGATCATAACGATTCTATCAACTTTCATAACGACTGCATAAGTCATGTTTCCATTAATTAAATGTTTTCCTTGATTTAAGCTACGTTGAATAGTCAAAGTCGCATCACGTCTGTTTGACTGCCATGCATTTAATAAAGACTGAACGTATCTCTGCACGGATACAGAACATATCTTCCATTCTCGTGTATCCTCTGCATGCATCTTCTAGAACGATAAACTGTCACTACCATATTTGTGTCTATCTGCTCTAACGTTGATTGACATCTGGAGATAGTATAGCTGTCTACCATTAAAGCTCAACCTTGCAGAATATACTATCCTACAACATCTGACACAGAAAGAACTACAAGCCAACTAAGAAGATCTCATCACTTTGCGTGCTCCAAAGAACAAAAGACTGTCGACAGGAAGTTTCTACAGATCCTTCAGTCTAACGTACACCAAAGCTGTGAGACAACGGTCATCTCTTCATCCTCATTCAAATTGGAGATATAAATACAAGACAAGTTCCGAAGACAGATGATGGATCCATGAAGGAAGCATTATTGACATTCAAGAGAGTCTAGAACTCTGCCACTTTCAAGTCTTCAGAAGATCTCTAGAGCCAGAAATTCTCTCCTTTCGATCTTGGCTCCTAGCTCCTCGTGCTGTGAGAAGAAAAATCAAAGAAGAGCTAGATTAGTTCTGAGAGAGTCCACATTGTGTAGATCTTCGTCTCTCAGTGCTTGTAGCTTCAGATTGAGTTTTGTAAAAGCTTGATCTAGGGGCTAGTCATTTCCTTCAAGATTTTCTTGTGTTCTTCCCTTCGTGTGTGAAGGAAGACCTGGTGGTGTCCAGGGTGGTGTTTTCCCTTCGGGAGTGAAGGAAGACCTGGTGGTACCAGGGTGTTGTGTTCCCTTCAGGAGTGAAGGAAGACCAGCTGAGCTGGGTGGTTGTTTTTGTCCATAGGGGTACTGTACCCTAGTTAGTGAAATCCTAAGGAATGCTCAGGGACTGGACGTAGGACTCCTAAGGAGAGGCGATCCGAACCAGGATAAATCTGTGTGTTGTGAGATTGTCTTTATCGTGTGATTGTTGCTTTTACTAACCATTACTAATCCCTTCCAAGAACTCTTTATGTTTGTTTGAGCTCAGGTTTTTATCAGATAAATTTTATTTAAAGACCCATTCACCCCCCCCCCCCTCTGGGTTAGCCAACCGGGCAACACAATTTATTTTTGAACACCCATCTAGGGTCTAGGTACTAATTCCCATACTTGATTTCTGTCAAACTGATGAAGTTCATCATGCATTGCATTAATCTAATCTTCACTTGTTAGAGCTTCATCAATAGACTTAGGTTCAATCTGGGAAATTAGTGCCAATAGGTCTTCATTTATTACATTTTGAAAAGAAGATCTAGTCCTAATTCTATCATGCACATTGCCAATGACACTTTCAACTGGATGATCTTTCAAAAAATGAATTTTAGATGTTCCCTGTGAAGTGTTGCGGATTTCCCTATATGGTAATCTAGAAGGGGGGGTTGAATAGATTACTGTCTATTAAAAACGTCTATCACCTTCTTTTGCTTGAAACACAGATTATCAAAACAATTGTTAAACTTTAAACTATGTGTGGATGTGTGTGACTTGAGGACAGATAGATAGCAGACTATCAAACGTGTGTAGAGATGCCGTGCCAACCAAACATCTATCGTAAATTCGTGCAAACCACAAGACGACGATTTACGTGGTTCGGAGTACACAACTTGTGTATCCTACATCCACTGGCCACACACACACGCAGAGCAATCTGCTTATGAGCTAGTTCACAAACTACAACTCACACACACGTGTTATCTGATGTGAAACCACGATCAGAACAACACCTACACACGTGTATCAAGCACAAGGGCTGCCTGAAACACAACACACACACACGGATATGGAGAAATAGAAACAGAGAAGTGTTTAAGAGTTGAAGAACAAATCCAGTTGTAAACTCTTCTTGTGAACGTCTGACTAGGCTTCAAGCTTCGTCTTGAAGATCACAAGTTGATGGAGACACTTGAATCCACGACGTTCAGACTTCACCTTCCGCTGGAGAGACTTCTCTTCTTGGTTCTGAGCGGTAGGTTGAAGCAGAGCAGCAGAGCAAGACTTCTTTTGAGAACTCTTTAGGGTTTTTGCTTGGAGGCTGCTTGTGTACGTGATTTGCTTCAAAAGGATGTTTATATAGTGGTGTTTACATATGGAGAGTCATGGTAGAAAGAAACACCAACTTGGGCAATGTTAGATCTTTCCGTATCTGAAGATTCTGTTCGTCTGTCGACAGGTCTGGTTGCATCTGTCGACAGATTGCAACAGGTTTGCAACATACAGAGATCTGGGATTTCAGGTCTGTGAGATCTGTCGACAGTCGACTTGCATCTGTCGACAGATATCTACAGTCCAGATATCTACAACTTCTGTCAGTGACATCTGTCGACAGCCGATCGGCATCTGTCGACAGGTGGCCTTTTTCCTAAACTTGTGTTTTCTGTCTGTTCTTATCTGTCGACAGGTGACAGATTTCAGTGTATTCTTGATCTTTTCTTCTTGTTTTGTTGTATCATTGTTGTATTCACTCAAACCTACATTGACAAACATGTAAAGTGAGATGTTATGAATACATAAGAGATCAAATATTGCAACAAGTGATTTGCTCAAAGATGTCATGTATTAAACCTCAATTCAGGTTGTTCATCATCAAAAACATGTTGTCAAAATATTAGAATGAAAACCCAACATTCTCCCCCTTTTTGATGATGACAAAATTATGCAATTAGTGCACAATTGAGGTTTCTCCCCCTTTTGACAACATCTAAAGGTATTCATAATAGTCACACACAATGATGTAGCAAAGGACTGTGATTTCATTGATGAGATATGAAGCATACACAGTACAAAATGTGATGACTGAAATGAAAGGGAAAGAAATTACATGACCATGAAGTGGAAAAACATAACTCAGAACATGACAGACACATGTGAAACATAGAAACAAATAGTGACTCCAAGACCCATAGACTATCTATGCAGCATCATCGCCAGGTGGTGCAGCAGCCCGACGACTTTCCTGAAGCCTTGTGAGACGCAGCTGCAGTTGGACTTGGGTGTCCGCTATTGCTTCCATGTTTGCATCCACTGTGTCTAATCGTGCATGAATCTTATCGAATCCAGTGGACATCTGGAGTTGCATCTGAGCAATAAGATCACGCAGAGAAGGCTCATCATCTGCATCACTAGCACTATCTCCCGGAGCATCAAGAGGCTCAGACTGGGAGTCTTCATCTCCTGCTTCTTCATTATCATCATCATCATCATCAACAATCTCATGATCTACATCCATGGCAACAGCTGATGCCTTTCCTTTTAGCTCGCGAGTGACGACCCCATGAACGAGCTTGTATCCCATCATATGTGCAGTAGTGAGATCGAAACTATTGCGGGAGTTGAGCTTGATGCATTCACTGTCCGGAATGACGATTCCAATGAACTTCAGAATGGAGGTAATTGGACAAGAAAAAGGCATTGACTTCCGGGGTTGGTAAAAGCACTTGAGAATAAGACCAAGCATTAGGACAGGGAGATTGATGGGTTCACACTTAAGGAAAAAGGTGAAGAGTGATTTATGAATGTCGGTGACAAGTTCCCGACTGCCATGCTTTGGCGCAATCATGGTTGTGAAAATATGATGGATCATCCTATTCAATGGAGGGAAGGAATTAGCATTCAATTTGGCAACCTTCTTTGTGCTATCATATTCTTCAAGAGTTAGGAGATGATAGTATACAAAAGCATCCGGAGTATGGGTGAGAATGTCGGCTCCGGAGTTGGGGATTTGAAGAGCTGTGCTAATGAGGTTGGCAGTGAGTTGAAAAGTGGTGCCCTTCACAGTTGTACAGAAATCATTTTCCTTTGAGAAACCAAGATGAGTGAAGAATTCACGAACGGCAGTGGGAGAATACGCCGTGTGACTGTAGAGAAAGGATGTCCACCCCTGAGTGTCAAAGAGGGGTTGGAGATTTGGAAAAAGATTTGCCAAGGACTCGAAATCGACATACCTAGGCTGAACAAACTTGAGGAATGACCCCTGAGAATGAGTGAGATGGAGACGGCGAGGAACCACAAGTTCGGGCAAGCGATCGTCACGATGCTTCGTGCGGCGCTCATCAGTAGCCCGGTCGTCGTTGCCGGCTCGAGATGAGGAGGGACGGCGACGAGATGCCAGTTTCTTTGCCTTGGAAGCCATGGAGAGTGCAGAGGAATGGTGCACAGAGAGGGAGGATGAAGAGGAGAAGCCCACTGTAGAAATAGGACAGGAGGGATGGAAGGTAGGGTTTGCGTCCAAGGGGGAAGCAGGGGCTCGGTTTGTAGAGGAAAGAGAGGGATTTGTGAGTAGGGAAGAAGAATGGATCGTGGGTGCCTTCTTAAAGAGGAGGGTGGTTTGAAATTTAGAAGGCAAGGGTCCCACCAAAATCATCCCCAAACTGTGCGCCTGTTGGCCTTCCCAGACCAGAGCTGCCGCCGTCTGTCGACAGATGACTGGATATTTGTCGACAGATCCATACAGAATGTTTGCCTGACTGAGTTTTGAGTGGTTTTTCAAAGAGAACTCTTGAGCAAAAGTTACACACAAATAAATAAGGTGTAAAATGGGTATACACACATTGGAATCCACCATAGACATGGATGTTAAAGCCCTCTCATTTACCTAAATGGTTTAGACATAATACCTAAGGAGTTTTAAATTAGAGCATTAAGAGAACACCTTACGGTCTTAGAGAAAGGACACCAATACCCTTGTTTGATTAAGGACATTGTAGACCAACACTATCCCTAGTTTATGATGATCAAATGATGACTGAAATGAATGTCTAAACTTCATGATAACCATAGACACTAAATGACCTGGTTATTTGAGACACTGTGGAGGCTTCACTCTATTTCAAAAAGTTTTATTTTATTTTTGCTTGCAACAAATGAAAGCAACGGGAAAAGTGGTATTTAAGAGAACTTCATACCTTTTGACGTGAGGGTAGACATGACAAGTGCCCGTACCCCCAGTTATTCAGTGGAAGTGTCCATCATACCTTTGTATAGAGTTGATGAGATAGATTTTTGACGCGAGGGCAGACATTTGTGATGCCCATCTCCCCGGTTACTCAGCAATACACATCATTGCTCTACCTTTTACCTGTTTGTAGATTTTTTTTTTTTTCAGAAATAGGTAGCTTTTCTCCATTTTAAATTTAAAATTCCAGATCAAGGAAGGTATATGATTATCAGTCAACATGAGACATAAAGTTCAATGATCATAAGATTTTTCCAGTTACGAGAGAATAGTGTTAGCCTACAAGGAAATTATTCTAAAGAGTTAGGTGTTCATCCTCTACGATGGTTCAATGTTTTCACAATGATGTAATCTAAACCCGTGGAAAAGTAGTATGTCCAAATCATGGTGGTTTGGGGAATAACATTAATATCACTTGAATATGATGAAGTCAAACATGTATAGTCACCCAATAAACATCTTAGATGAAGGACATGAACCTGCTCATGAGTTTGATAAGAATTAGACATGATTTGACAAGAAGGAGTGTGTCTGTCGACAGCTAGAGGGAGCCTGTCGACAGATGAGTACAGACAGAAGACTGGGTTTTCAGATCTGGGTATGGCTGTCGACAGATGAGTTGTCGTCTGTCGACAGGTGTACACAGAGTTCAAAAGTTGATGTCTGTGGAGCCTGATCTGTCGACAGGTTGCTCATGTCTGTCGACAGGTGCTTATTCAAAGTGGAATGAAGGCTTGAATGAGGGAATAAATGAATATAAAAAGTGAGAGAAGTTGACATGAATAGGATATACATGACTTCCTTCACTAAAAAACACTCATCTAGGCTGATTTTTACTCCCCCATAGTGTGTGCTTATGTGTACACATTCAGTCAAGTATAACAAGACACATTTGCACAAGTTGAAAAACACCAGAGTACGGATGAAGTGATTTCATGAAGATGTTCAATTTTTGACAAGAAATAGTGAGTGGGCAAAATATAAGGAAACTAAATCCTCATAGAAAGTCAATGAACCTTTCATGCAACATAACTATGGATACTTGGCGGAGAACATTTTCTCACGCATAATGAAAGTTTCCAAACAAGCATCACTTGTTCTTTCACAAATCACCATTTGATATACCTCATAGTTAGTTCACACAAGGAACATATACTTAATATTTGGGTTAAGTTTCATTGTAATTTGCACAAACCCAATTCTCGTCTCAATGTTGTGAATCTATCTTCAGCCAGAGGTTTAGTAAAGATGTCTGCCAGTTGTTTTTCAGTGGGTATGAAACTTATCTCCAATATTTTTATTGGCTACTTCATCTCTCAAAAAATGATGACGAATATCTATGTGTTTTGTCCTAGAATGTTGAATGGGATTCTTTGATAGATTGATTGCACTGGTGTTGTCACATAGGATAGGTGTGCATCCAATGTCAATGTTGTAGTCACACAACTGACTTTTTATCCACAATACTTGTGCCGCACAACTCCCTGCAGCAACATATTCCGCCTCTGCAGTGGAGAGTGCAACCGAGTGTTGCTTCTTGGATGCCTACGAAACCATGCAGCCACCAAGAATTTGGCAATAGCCACTAGTGCTTTTCCTGTCAATTTTACATCCAGCATAGTCAGCATCAGAATATGAAACCAAATTAAAGCTACTGCCTGCTGGATACCAAAGACCCAAGTCATGCGTACCTGAGAGATATCTGAATATTCTCTTAACTGCAATTAGATGGCTTTCCTTTGGACTAGATTGATATCTAGCACAAAGACAAACGCTGAATTGTATGTCTGGTCTACTTGCAGTAAGATAGAGAAGTGAGCCAATCATACCTCGAAATTGTTTGGCATCTACTGTTTTATCTTTCTCATCACTTTCTAGCTTAATGCTTGTGCTCATGGGTGTTGAGGCATGCTTAGCTTGTTCAAACTGAAACTTTTTCAGGAGCTCTTTAACATATTTTTCTTGGTTAATGAAGAATCCGTCTTCTAATTGTTTGACCTGCAAACCAAGAAAAAATCGAAGCTCCCCCATAAGACTCATCTCAAATTCACTGTGCATATGATTAGAGAATTCTTCACACAGTGAAGGATTAGTAGAACCAAAGATAATGTCGTCCACATAGACTTGAACAACAATTATGTGATTGCGAACTTTCTTTGTAAAGAGAGTTTGGTCTACCTTACCTCTTGAGTAGTTTTTGCTTACCAGATAGGTACTCAGCCTGTCGTACCAAGCTCGGGGTGCCTGTTTCAAACCATAAAGAGCTTTGTGCAATTTAAACACATGGTTTGGTTTATCATGATCCTCAAAGCCAGGTGGTTGAGAAACATAGACTTCCTCTTTTATGTAGCCATTCAAGAAAGCAGTTTTAACATCCATTTGAAATAGTTTGAACTTGTTTGAACATGCATATGCTAACAAGATCCTAACTGCTTCTAGTCTAGCTACAGGTGCAAAGGTTTCTTCAAAGTCCACACCAAATTCCTGATTATATCCTTTTGCAACCAGTCTAGCCTTGTTTCTCACCACTTTACCCTCTTCATTTAGTTTCTTCCTAAAGACCCATCTTGTCCCAATGACAGATATTTCAGGGGTTCTAGGAACTAAACTCCAGACATTATTTCTTTGAAATTGCCCAAGCTCCTCATGCATAGCATCAATCCATGAGTTTTCTTTTAATGCTTCTTCAACGTTTTTAGGTTCCACTAGAGATACAAAAGCTAAATGATCCTGTTCAACTATTTGATTAACTTGAGACCTAGTTTGAACTGAGTCATTTATATCACCTATGACATTTTCAAGTGGATGAGCTTTAGAATACCTCACATTAGTAACGGTTGAAGGTCCGGGTTGATCTTGCATTTGAGGAGGTTGTTCTGGAGGAGGGGTGGCTGGAGGACTTTCAACTTGAGGTTGATCTTGTTGTTGTGGATCTTGTGCAAGTACTTCTTCTTCATTTCTGAACAGATATCCATCATTTTCATCATCGTACCTGCGAAGATATCCACTTTTAGTTTTAAGAGTTGTTTTAGAGATTGCATTTGGTTTTCTTTGTAATTCTCCAATTGTTGTATCTTCAGTTTCATCTGCAAACCTATAAAGATTAGAATTGTTAGGCTTAGTTTGAGATTCATCAAATACAACATGTGGAGTTTCTTCCACTTTTCTTGTTTTGAGATTAAACACCCTATAGGCTCTAGAGTGTTTTGAGTATCCAAGAAAAATACCTTGATCGCTTTTGGCTTCAAACTTGTCCAAATCATTTTTATCATTGTTATGTATGAACACTTTTGAGCCAAAAACTCTGAAATACCCAATAGTGGGTTTCTTACCTTTCAGTAGTTCGTAGGAAGTTTTCTTGAATACCGGTCTTACTATGGCTCTGTTATGGATGTAGCATGACGTGTTTACCGCTTCTGCCCAAAAGGTTCTTAGTAGTTGATTCTCGACCAGAAGCGTGCGAGCCATCTCCTCCAAGGTTCTATTTTTCCTTTCCACGACCTCATTTTGTTCTGGAGTTCTTGGGGAGGAAAACAAGTGGTCTATACCTTGGTTCCTGCAAAAATCAGTGAAGGAGTTGTTGTCAAATTCTCCCCCATGATCAGTGCAGATGGAGCATATCTTGTTGACATTTCCATGCTCAATTTTATTGAACAAATCTTCAAAAACTTGCAGTGCTTCATTCTTGTGAGCAAGAAATTTTACCCAAGTGAACCTAGAGAAATCATCTACAATGACAAAACCATAACGCTTGCCATTGAGACTTAGTGTTCTTGTAGGTCCAAATAGGTCCATGTGCAACAGTTCATAGGCTTTAGAAGTACTTACCGGTGCTTTTGATTTGAAGGATTTCCGGGTTTGTTTTCCCTGTGCACATGCATCACAGAAATTTTCATTCTTGTTAAAGGAGATTTCAGGAAGACCACTTACCAATTTAAGCCTCATGATCTTGTGCAACACATTATAGCTAGCATGACCAAGCCTACGATGCCACAATGTAAGCTTGTCCTGTTTGTTTGCTACAAGACACAAATCATCATTTTCTGGATCATCTAAGTCAACCATGTAGATGTTGTTTATTCATTTTCCAGAAAATTTCAGACTTCCTGTTTCCTTATCAAGAATTTGACATGAATTGGATTCAAAGACAATTTTATGACCCTTATCACACAATTGACTTATGCTAAGCAAGTTGTGATGAAGGCCATCAACAAGTAAAACATTGTCTATGGAGTTAGAGGCAAACTTACCAACCTTACCTGACCGATGATCTGGCCTTTGTTGTTACCTCCAAAGATCACTTGACCTCCCTTTTTCCAAGAGCAAACTGAATTTATCTTTATCGCCTGTTATGTGCCTTGAGCAGCCACTATTCAGGTACCATTTGTTTTGATTGTGGGCTGCTAGGCATTCCTGCATATGTGGATCAGACAAGAGGTTTTGGTACCCAAATTACTTTGGGTGCCGTTGTATCATTCATGCCAAACAGTAAATGGTTAAGGATCCAAATCTGTTTGAATTTCAATTTATTTGGACTATTCCAGCATTGTTTTTCAGTATGCCCGACCTTTTTGAAGATTTTGCATGATGAAGGTCTGTGAACAACAGTGGGCATGATATTCTTGGGAGCATGCATTGGCATCTTACCCTTTTGTTGTCTTGTCAATTTGGGCTTGGGAGCATGCTTTTTGTTCTATCTTGGGCTTGTTACAAATTCCTTAGATTGACTAGGAACAAACTTGATCAACTTAGGTTCTTATTTCTTACCCTTTGAAGGATTTTTCTTATTCTTTGAAGGGATTTGTTTACTTGAACTTGGGCTGTAGTCAATGAAATCTGTTAGCAGACTTTTGCCAATTTCCTTTGGCTTTGCATTTTGAAACCCAATTCCAAGTCTTGCAACAAACACTTTTGAACCTAGAATTGCATCCAGATTCTGTTTATTTTGACAAAGCCAGACAAATCTTTTGACTTATCTTTTATTTCCTTTTCAGCTTGTTCCAATCTTTCTTTTAGATTAGCATGCTCACTTTTAAGAACTTCAAGAGAGTTCATTAGATCATCTCTTTCCTTTTGAACTTCTTGAAACTTAAATTTCATGCTATCCAATTCATCACTGTGTGTTTGTTCATCAATCTTCATCATTTCAATTACCTTATTCAAGGATTCAATTTCTTGATTGTTGTTTGATTCATGAACAAGGGAATTGACTTTCTTCTTGAGTGTTTTATTTTCGGACTTGAATTCACAGACTTTTTCAAATAGAACAGTATAAGCTTCTTCTCATTCAGTAATGGAATATGTTTCAAAGGAAAAGCTTACCTCATTGGAGTCATCACTCCTTGCCATGAGACACTGAATCTCATCATCTCCTGAGGTAGCTTGACTGTCCTTGTCTTCATCTTCATCACTCCAAGTGGCCACCATTGCCTTGGCCTTCTTGAAGGTGAACTTGTCCTTCTTCAGCTTCTTTTTGAGCTCGGGGCACTCTCCTCTCATGTGCCCTTGCTTTTGCACTCATAGCAGACAATCTCAGACTTTTTGTTAGTATCGAATTTATTAGCAAAGTCTTTCTTTTGGAAAGGTTTAGAGTTGCCTGTACCTCTCCTCTTGTATTTCAGGAATTTTTGAATTGTCTAGTGAGCATAGCCATTTCATCATTCTCACTCTCACTAGACGATTCAGTCACATCACTTTCCTGAATTGTCTCCTTTTTGGAAGCTGAAGAACTCTTCCTGGAAGCCTTCAAAGCAAGTGACTTCCTAGGATTTTCTTCAGTTTCCTTTCTTTTAACATTCAGTTCATAAGTCATCATAGAACCAATCAATTCATCCACTTTCATTTTTGAGAGGTCTTTGGAATCCTCAATGACCATGGCTTTGGTGTTCCAAGAGGATGGAAGAGACTGAAGTATCTTCCTCACCAAGTCACTCTTTGAGTATTCCTTTTTAAGACCTTTCAATCCATTTATAATTATCATGAATCTAGCAAACATGTCAGAGATGGTTTCATTATTATTCATTTTGAACATTTCATATTCTGACACCAACATGCTTACCTTTGATTCTCTTACCTCAAACGTACCTTCATAGATTAGCTCAAGCTTGTCCCACATCTCCTTTACTGAGGTGCATGTGGAGACTCTCGAGTATTCCTTCGGATGGACCGCCACTGCATCATGTTGAGGGCGCTCCAGTTGAGTGTCCCCTTGGCGATCTGGTCCTTAGTCCAGGTATCCTCGTCCTGAGGCAATTCGTATGCTCCTTTTCTGACTATTTTCCATAGTTCGAAATTCTGTGCTCGTAGAAACACCTGCATTCGATTTTTCCAATATGGATAGTCAGTGCCATCAAAGAAGGGTGGCCTGGTCACTGAGTGTCCCTCGGCCATATACCCCTTGTTAGATTCCATTTGACCGTGAATCTCCTGATCGTAAGATGAAACAGATAAAGCAGTAAATCGGAGAAACTCAGCTCTGATACCAATTTAAGTGTTGCGGATTTCCCTATATGGTAATATAGAAGGGGGGGGGGGGTTGAATAGATTACTTTCTATTAAAAACGTCTATCACCTTCTTTTGCTTGAAACACAGATTATCAAAACAATTGTTAAACTTTAAACTATGTGTGGATGTGTGTGACTTGAGGACTGATAGATAGCAGACTATCAAACGTGTGTAGAGATGCCGTGCCTACCAAACATCTATCGTAAATTCATGCAAACCACAAGACACGACGATTTACGTGGTTCGGAGTACACAACTTGTGTATCCTACATCCACGGGCCACACACACATGCAGAGCAATCTGCTTATGAGCTAGTTCACAAACTACAACTCACACACACGTGTTATCTGATGTGAAACCACGATCTGAACAACACCCACACACGTGTATCAAGCACAAGGGCTGCCTGAAACACAACACACACACACGGATATGGAGAAATAGAAACAGAGAAGAGTTTAAGAGTTTAAGAACAAATCCAGTTGTAAACTCTTCTTGTGAACGTCTGACTGGGCTTCAAGCTTCGTCTTGAAGATCACAAGTTGATGGAGACACTTGAATCCACGACGTTCAGACTTCACCTTCCGCTGGAGAGACTTCTCTTCTTGGTTCTGAGCGGTAGGTTGAAGCAGAGCAGCAGAGCAAAACTTCTTTTGAGAACTCTTTAGGGTTTTTTGCTTGGAGGCTGCTTGTGTACGTGATTTGATTCAAAAGGATGTTTATATAGTGGTGCTTACATATGGAGAGTCGTGGTAGAAAGAAACACCAACTTGGGCAATGTTAGATCTTTCCGTATCTGAAGATTCTATTCGTCTGTCGACAGGTCTGGCTGCATCTGTCGACAGATTGCAACAGGTTTGCAACATACAGAGATCTGGGATTTTAGGTTTGTGAGATCTGTCGACAGTCGACATGCATCTGTCGACAGATATCTACAGTCCAGATATCTAGAACTTCTGTCAGTGACATCTGTCGACAGCCAATGGGCATCTGTCGACAGGTGGCCTTTTTCCTAAACTTGTGTTTTCTGTCTGTTCTTATCTGTCGACAGGCCTTTGGGATCTGTCGACAGGTGACAGATTTCAGTGTATTCTTGATCTTTTCTTCTTGTTTTGTTGTATCTTTGTTGTATTCACTCAAACCTACATTGACAAACATGTAAAGTGAGATGTTATGAATACATAAGAGATCAAATATTGCAACAAGTGATTTGCTCAAAGATGTCATGTATTAAACCTCAATTCAGGTTGTTCATCATCAAAAACATGTTGTCAAAAATATTAGAATGAAAACCCAACACCCTCACCTGTTTCACGTAATTCAGAAGCAATATTACTTGGTTCATTTATGTTAGGTGCTTGATTGCTCGGATTTTCAAATGCATCTTCATGCTCCTCAATAGTTGGTGAAGATTCAACAATGAAGTCATCTTCATGTGCATTTTATAGAGTCCTACAAGATGTAGAGTCATCAATTTTATAAGAATTTTCATCAAAGTACATCTATATGCTTCCAAATTTCAGAGTAACCAAGGAAAATTACTTCATGACTCTTAGCATCAAATTTGTCAAGATTTTCTTTATTGTTGTTATGTATGAAGCATTTGCAACTAAAAACTTTAAAGTAAGACACATTGGGTTTTTTATTTTTCCAAAGTTCATAAGGAGTTTTTGGTTTTTTTTGGTCTGACCAATGCTCTATTCAAAATATGATTTGTTGTATTCACAGCTTCAGATCAGAAGGATTTGGGCAGTTTGCTTTCTAAGAGCATAGACCTTGCCATTTTCACAAGAGTTCTATTCTTTCTTTCCACAACTTCATTTTGTTCTGGAGTTCTTGAAGAAGAGAATCTGTGGAAAATATTCAATTCAGCACATAAATCAGAAAAGGCCTTATCCTCAAATTCACCCCCATGATCAGTCAAAATGAACATTATTTTATGTGAAAATCCCATTAAGGCAGTGTTATAAAATTTCGTGAATTCTTGACATGTATCACTTTTCTGGGATAAAATGATAACCCAAGTATATCTAGTAAAATCATCAATGATGACAAATTCATATTGTTTGCCACTAAGACTAAGAATTCTTGTTGGCCCAAAAAGGGCCATATGAAGTAATTATAGTGGCTTAGAAGTAAGTACATCATTGAAACTTTTAAAAGATTTTCTGGTTTATTTTTCTTGAGCAAATATCCCACAAAGTTGATTCTCAACATTTGGAAAATATTCAAGAAGTTCTTTAACCAGATTTAGCCTTAAGAGTTTATTTATGTTGTTGAAACTTGCATGACCAAGTCTCTTGTGCCATGTCCATGCAATTTCATTTTTATTAGCAACCAAGTAATGTTTTCAGCAAAATTTCTATCAAGATTTAACATGTACACATTGTTCTCTTTTTTCTAATGAATTTTATTTTCTCAGATGAAGAATCAATTATTTTGCAGAAATCTGATTCAAAAACAACATTGTGACCCTTGTCACACAATTGACTTATACTCAAAAGATTATAGTCTAAACCATCAACTAACAAAACATTTTCAATTGAGTTTGAGGAGGATTTACCAACCTTTTCGGATCCAATTATTTTTTCTTTATTTTTACCTCTAAATGTGACAGATCGTCCTTCCTTTTCAATCAGAAATGAGAACTTTGTTCTGTCTCCAGTCATGTGTCGTGAACACCCACTATCAAGAAACTACACATTGGAACTGGGTGCACGATCTTCTTGCATAATTTAGATCAGAGGAGAAAAGATTTTAGTACACAAACATTGTTGGGACCATCAGTTTGATTAAGCAAAAATAATATGTTTTTTCTAACACACACTTGTGTTAGTTTTGGTTTGTGTTTTATTTCTGAAATGACTTCCCTTTTTGGTATTTTAACATTTTGATTTGGAATGAAGACACCTGTATTCTTTCTTTCAAAGATAGGAAATGTATGCATTTTGGCATGTTTGTTCATCTATGGAAAACTAGGCCAAAAATTCTATGGGGGTCTTGAAAATTTTGGATTGAATGAATGTGAATTATACCAATGAGGACTTTGGTACCATTGTTTTCATGAATTGTTCCAATTGGATTGATATGGTGTCTTGGATCTCCAATCATCATCATGAAAGTGTGTTTTTATAATTTTTCAGATTTTTGTTTGATTTTTTATGTAACATCTTTTTATTTTTCAGAGACTAATAGGTCAACCTATGTTAAGCATGCGTCGACACAGTGGCCATAGGTTTTAATCTATGGTTAACCTGTGTTGACCTCTCTGCAACATGTGTCGACTTGATTGGTTTCTTTTGATTGAACACATTATTTTTATTCTTGTTTTTAGGTATTTTAGATGTTTTCTTTGACACTTGTTTATTTTTATTTTCTGAACTATTGCTTTTGACAAATTTTATCAAAGGAATTTTGAAGATTTTTTTTTTTATTCAGAATTTTATTTTTCATTGATTTTTCTGTGGTAAATCTTAGTCCATATTTTTCAGCATTCATTCTTAGTCCCAACAAGGCATCAAGATTTTCCTTACCATTTGTGAAATTCATTATCACTTGATTCTTTTCAGTTAGCAATTTATTAAGTTTCTGAATTTTATCAATAGCTTGTTGTTTTTCTTTTTGTTGCATTTCCATGCTCTCAGAGAGCTTTACCAACTCACTATTAGCCTTTTGAGATATTATCTTGAACTCAACCAATTCATTCTGATGTTCTTCCTTTAAATCACTAAGTTCAGAAATTTCGTTCTCAAGTACAAATATTCTTCTAGTTAGAGAAGTATCATACATGATATTTTTAATTTTCTTTTTCATATATTTATTTTCTTTTCTTATTCCTGAGTTTTTTTCAACCAAGATGGCAGAAACATCTTTCCAATCATCAACAGTATATTGTTCAAAAGAAGAGCTTACCTTGCTATCATTATTGTTTGCCATAAAGCATAATTTCTCATCTTCAAGACTTGAGGAATTCTCTCCTTCATCTTCACTTTGGTCTTCATTCGACCAAGTGGCTATCATTTCTTTTGGCTTCTTCATTTTGATGTTCTTTTTGTATTTCTCTTGTGCATTTCCATCTTGAACTCAGGACACTCACCCTTCATATGTCCTAGCTTATTGCACCTGTAACAAATAACAACCTCATCAGCCTTTTCATTTCTTCCAGTATTAATGTTTGAAGAAGAAACATTCTTTTTAACAGAAGAGTATTTATTCTTTCCATTGAATTTTCCTATTCTTGATTTTAAAATTTTACTGAAATGTCTGGACATGAGGCCAATCTCATCCTCATCAGATTCAGACTCTTCAAAATTAGATTCTTGAATTTTCTCCTTGTGACTTGATGAAGCCTTAAGTGCTATTGGTTTAGCTTTAAGCATGTGTTCTTCAGTCCCTTTTAGATTTATTTCATATGTCATTAAAGATCCTATGAGTTCATCCAAAGATATTTTGGATAAATCGTTAGAGTCTTAAATCACAGTAGCTTTTGTGTGCCAAATTGATGATAAAGAGTGCAAGAATTTTCTTACCAAATCAGCATCAGTGTACTCCTTACCTAATGCCTTCAGTCCATCGACAATTATCATAAATCTAGCAAACATTTCAGAAATTGATTCATCAATTTTCATCATAAACAGTTCATATTTAGAAACAAATATGTTTGCTTTGGTTTACCTAAGTTGAGATGTTCCTTCATACATTAATTCAAGTTTATCTCACATTTTCTTAATGGATTTTCACATGGATATTCTTGAATACTCTTTAGGGTGAACAACACACTGAAGCATATTCATGGCAACATAGTTAAGAGTTTCTTTCCTAATTTGCTCTCTAGTCCAATCTCTTCATTCCTATGGTTTTCATAGGAACTCTTTTCAACTATCTTCCAGATTTCATAGTTTTGAGCCCTTAGAAAAACTTGCATGCGATTTTTCTAGTAAGAGTAATTAGATCCATCAAAATATGGTGGTCTATTGATAGAATGGCCCTTAGCTACAAAACCTCGAGAATCCATAGATCAAGTTAAGAGACAGTGAATGAGCAAGTAGACAATTCACGCAGATAGAACACAGAGATCAAGCAGAAGCAATCAAATCAGAATCAGATATTAACCTGCTCTGATACCAATTGTAGGATTGAACAGGTAGGATGAATAGATCTAGAAGCGGGGGGGGGGGGGGGGGGGGGGGTTGAATAGATCTATCACCAAACTGAGTGGAAGCATAAGCAATTTAAAAATTACTTCAGATTATAGATCCATTCAGACAAAAAATCTCACTGGTCTGATGTGTGAGTGTATGTAGTTGATGTGTGAAGCAATTAGACAAGTAGTGTGAAGGAAAAATTTATATGCAAGCATCTAGCGCAGAAAACAGATCAAACCATTGCACATAAGATTTTTAGGTGGTTCAAAAATCACACCAGTGATTCCTACATCCACCCCTCACACAGTGAGGCCACACTACTCAAATCTGAATACAACACACACACTTGAGCTCGACAGCTCAAACCACACACAAAGAGAGCTTGACAGCTCAAACTACACACATGAGCACAACAGCCCAGACCACACTAGCTAGACCAAATTCACAAGAAATTAGATCCTCTAGCACTGATCTGATACAACATACTTACATGCACACTAAAAGCTACACAGAACGCATGTACAAATCTCACGAGCACTCAAAGACAAATTGAGAAGAACACTCCAATAAAAATGAATGAAAGAGAGGTGAATTGGATGTTCCTTATTGAAGACGATCTGCATAAGCTTGAATTGAAGGTCCTTAAGAAGATCAAACAGAGTACTCCTTCAATCCCCGATGCTCTATTTTCATATCTACTTCTTTGCACGATTATCCTTCTTCCTCTGCTGCTCTTCTTCTTGATCTGCTCCTTCTTCAGCACTCCAATGCTTTCTCTCACAGCTTGGCCTTGATCCCAACATCCTCTTATGATGGATTCGATAGATGGCTGCTCTAGATGAGACAAGAGACCTTTTATAGCCTTTGTGTAGTCCTTTTTACGTAGGAGACAAGTGCACAAAAACCTAGGGTTCACCCTTTGTTGCCACGTGTCCAAAGATCCTTCTTCTCATTGCCACTTGGCTGAAAGGGTATTTTGGTAATAAGAGGATCTCCCAGAAGTCTCCAAGGATAAGTTACACCATTTAGAAATCATACCCATTACGTTTCTGAGTTTTCACACAATGTGTGTCGACACTACTGTGACTTTGTTCTTCAGGAGCTTACTGGGCAGACTATGTGTGTCGACCAAATTTTCATCTAGTGTTAGCACAACTTTTACAAAATTGTGTAAACCTGTATACATGAAGTGTGAACCATCAAAACATGTCATTATCATTAAAATATGAAATATCAAAAATATGTTGTTTAGTCATTATTATAATATGTACAATATGTCATCATCAAAAATAAAGTATGAGTGTATAGACATTATCCATAACCAAATATTTTAGTCATCATTAAAATCATCATCTAAATATTAAATACACACTCAACACAACATTAGGGATAAGAAGAGCAATTGTCATAATACAAAGTTTGTGAAAGTGTCACTTTGGGGAATCTGATGGGAGTGCATGCTCTAAAAAATAGCCATTAAATAGTCTAGTGTTTAATCAAGTTCTCAACACACATTCAAAATTAAATTCCATTAGATGTGAAGTGTAAGACATGATTAAGGGGCATCACACATGATGATAAGCAGAATTCCAATTAACACTAATGAATACTCTCAATCTTACCATGTATGATAGACCCACGATTTTTGGTAGCTATCACTCTGTCCTTTTTTGTTTTAAAACAAATGATGTGAATAGTTTTTTTTTTTAAATTATTTTCTTTCACTTTTGAGGAAAATATTACCATTTGACTCGATGATTCTCACTTGTTCACTGGAAAGACCTAGTTACTAAGCTCAGATCCTCTTTTCACATTGGACAGATAGCTTTTTCCTCACGAGTTACTATAAGCTAGGTGGATTTTAAGCATCACAAAAGTATTCAGAAAAATTTCCACCGATCATTAAAGTGATAACTATTAATCATAGTCATGTGATTAGTGTGTTGGTTACAATTTCAAATGAATTTTGAGAAGCAAGTTAAATACATAACTATTTGGCTCCATCTTAATGTATGCACACATCAAATGCAGAAATCTCCCCCTTAGTGGTTGAATTAATGCACACTAAGTCTTAAGCCAATGCAATGAAGTATCAATTCATTTGACGATTCCCACCACAGAAATAACATGTGACATTAGGATTGTGTTCTGTGGGTTGTGGCCTATGAACAACATGATGATTAACATGCTTTCCTTTCACATGAGCTTGTTTTTTTATTTTGTACCTATTTCTTAGCATGAACATATTTTTTAGGTTGCACATATTTCTTAGCATGAATAGGTTTTTTCACTTTAACAGTTTTATTAACATGAGATTGTGAAATGCTTGGGATTTTGGAAGCATGAACAAAAGATGTGACTATTTTAAACTCAACAAATTTGTTCCTGTTGTTTTTAGGGGAATAGCTTAAACCATGTCTGTTAGTGTTCACCTTAACACTAAGGACTTCGTCAAGTTTTTGCTTTCCCTTCATGAGTCTAGAAACAGTAGTCTTGAGCTCATCCATAGTTTCATGCATTTTCTTGATAGAATTTTTAGAACTTTTAACATTCTCTTCAAGCACATGCACTTGTTTTTTCATTTCTTCATTTTCAGATTTCATAGAGACATTTTCCTTTTCAAACATACTGAGTTTTTCAGAGTTACCATTGTCATGAGCCATGCATTCAATTTCACCTTCATACAACGTGATTTTACTTTTAAGTAGTTCATTATCATTTAGTAGCTTTTCACATTGCAGTTTATGTTCATGACATGGCATACAATTTGTTTCATCATGCAGTAAAGTTTCAAGTTTATTTTTCAGTCCCTTGTTTTCCTTTTTGATTTTCCTATATTTTTCATACAAATCAGAATACATTTGTTCAATCTCCTCAAGGGTAAAGGATTCTCGATCAAAGTTTACCATAGAAGATTCATCCTCAATAGCCATGAGACCACACTCCTTCGTCTTGGGTTCTCAGTCTCAGAGGATGTCTAGTCAGAATCACTCCAGGTGGCGACCATGGCTTTGGGCTTCTTTACCTTCTGTTTATTCTGCTTCCTCAAAAATATTGGGCATTCTGATCTCATGTGTCCAATTCCTTAGCATTCGTAGCAGATCAATTTTGATTTTTTGCTTGAGTCTTTTGGCTTGTTTTTGCCCTTAGAATCCATAGGAAGCTTTGCATACTATGGCCTTTTCTTTCTTAGAATTTTTTTGAAGCTTCGTGCAATCTTGGCCACTTTCTCCTCATCTTCACTTGAGGAGTTTTCTTCAGAAACACATCCTTTTGATTTCTTGGCTTTGAGTGCTACATCCTTTTGCTTAATAAGCAAGGGTTCCTCGACCTCCTCCCTCTTCATATTTATCTCATATGTCATGAGACTCCCAATTAACTCCTCCATTGTGAGGATCGACAAATTCTTGGAGTCTTCAATGACTGTGGCCTTGGTGTGCCACGCTGGTGGGAGGGACCTCAGAACTTTACAGACTATCTTCGTGTTCGTGTACTTCTTCCCGAGTGCTTTCACTCCATTGGTAATGTTGGAGAGCTGTGCAAACATGTTAGAAATTGTTTCCATAGGACTCATCATGTACATCTCATATTTATGGACTAGGATGTTAACTTTGGTTTCCTTGACCTCTGAAGTGCCTTCATAGATAAGCTTCAATTTATTCCACATCTCCTTTGCTAAACTGCATATAGAAACGCTAGAATATTCTTCAGGATGAATAGCACATTGCAAAATATTCAGGGCACTGAAATTAACCTTGGTTTTTTTAATATTATCATCCGTCCACTTTCTCTCATCCTCTGGCACTGTGTATGGACCGTTGCTCACAACTTTCCAGATCTCATAATCTTGAGCCTTGAGAAAGACATGCATACAATTTTTCCAGTAGGAATGATTATTGCCATCAAACTAGGGTGGACAGTTGATAGAATGACCCTCAAGCACATATCCTTTGTTGGCCATCGCAAACAGGATGTCTTTTTTGATCAAGAGTTCTGCTCTGATACCAATTGATGTGTAGGGATGCGATGGACAACCAAGAGGGAGGGGTGAATTGGTTATCGCCCAATAATTCTTTTTTAACACAGAATAGATTATACTGAATATGTAAGGCCCTCGAATTTCCGTCGCATTATTTGTATTTGCGTGTGTATATTTGTGCTTGTGTATGTATATACATATTTACGTGCGTATTGATTAGTATAATTACGTGTGCATATGTTTATATTAGATGTAAATAATGCATGTATTGAATGGTAATAGTATGGATACACTACCATATACATATTGCATGTATATATGCATGGTATGCATAGTTTTCTGCATATTTTAGACTTCTGGCCGAAGGCCACCTTGGCGTCAACCCCTAGCCGTTGAGGTAGTGTCAGCGTCCAGACATGGACGCCAACACTAATCCTGGCGTCGAGCGATATGGACGCCTATTTCTCTGGCCTGCATGCGCAGCAGAGCCAGTAACCTCTGAAACAAGAAAGCCCAGCCATTGGGGGGCTGTCCCCAACGGCTCTGAGAGCTGTCATGTCACCTTGTGAGTGGGAGAGAGGCCTCCCCTTATGTCTGAACCCGGATCTGCCTCTCCCCACTCCTCTCTTCACCTTTGCAAGAGAGAAACCAGGAGAAAAACTCTAGTTCTGAGCTGTGAGAAAACCCACCCTTTTGCACCCAAAGATCGGACTTCCTGGAGCTAGATCCGGCCATCTTCTCCGACAAGAAGATAGCTGGAGCAAAGGAGGAGGTTTCCCCGACATCCCCTTGCTGTGGAGATCACCCAAGAGCCCGGAGGAAGAAGATCTAGGAGGCGTTTTTGCACCTTCTTGGGATTGCCCAAGGAGGGCTTCACCAACACCCTAGACCCTTTGGAGCAATTTTAAAAGGCAAGTGACCTAACCATGATGTCCCCGTATGTGTCTAGGCCGTTTCTAATATTTTTATGAATTTTTGCTCGAGTCCTAGACCCTCCCATTCACCCAAACTTGAGAGCTCGGGTCTGTGTTTCTGCACAGACCTGCATTGACGGCAAGGTCAATGGACGCTGAGATCATGCTTGGCGTCCATCGACCATGCCGCTGACCCTGAGTCAGCGGCCAGAGACTGCCGCCAAGTTCCTCTGGACAGAACAGTGACCTGTTCTGCCCTTCCTAAACACTATTTTCGGTATGGTTTCCGTGATGAGGATATATGGTAACCCTATACACTATGTATATTGTTAATTGTGGTGTGTGGATGAGTGTGATGTGTGGTGATGGATGTTAGAAGAGTGTATTCCATGAATTTAAGCATGACTTGTTGATCTTGCCAAATTTATGTTTTATGATTAGGATTAGTCTGAATGCCTCAGTTTTATTAGATCATGAAGATTAGTGGATCAGTGTACATGTACTCAGTTTTGATAAATTGTCCATGCTTGTATAAATTGCTAATAAACTCGGTTCGGTAAATAAAACGGCATGCAAGAATGATTTGTGGTGACCGATCTCTAGATGTATGATTTAGGGTAAATTCTGCATTCTCAGATCATGTATGCGACAGTAATCTCTGTTCAAACAGTAAGTGGCAAAATTGCATGATGTGTTAAACTCCATGTTAACTTAAATTGTGAATGGCATGCGAAATAGGTATTTGATTTTCTGTAAATTCTATTTAGCTCAGAAAAATCTGAAAAATTGAATGTATGACCTTGAACCCGAAAATGGCATGTGGTTAAAATTTCAGGTCATTTGGACCAGTACATAAGGAGTTATGTATTTTCCATGTGAAATATAATAACTATATATGTTATCGTAATGTGATTGATATTGCTTAAACCCAACTTGATTGATGAAATTTACTGTGTGTTAAACTCCTGAAATCTGTAGTGCCATGTCAGGAAAAACAGAGAAATGCATATGAGTGAGAAAGTGAATGAGATGAAAAGTGTTATGTGTAAAACCATGTGTAAGTCGGTAAAATGTGTAAATGTGTAACTGTGCCAATGTGACACTGCTTCCGTAGAGGGCAGTGGAGCTGTATCAGGGAAAAGTCCCCCTAAGAAAGTTCAATGTGTAAGTGACCCTAAGGGCATTAGGGGGAAATCCTGGAGGTGGACAAGTACCACTGGTTAGGGTGGAGACTTGTTCTCCCGGTCTGCGCAGTCCAAGAGTCGCCATTGGAATGCCTAGATGGCGTATATGTGTAATGTGATGTGTATATGTCCTTCTTTGGTGGTTTGGACTATGTGTCACGGCACCTAAAATGTGTAATGTGTATGTGTTCATGTGTAAATGTGTAAGTGAACAAGTGAAAAATGTGTATGTGTAAAGTGCAATCATGCGAAATGGGAAACTTGTGTAAAGAAAATGTGAAACTAAAGATGTGAAAAATATGTTGTTGAAATCCATGTGAGACAAATCTGAAACCATGTGAAATCAGTAAATTCATGTCGTTGTCATCATGTTTATATGTGCAAAAATGTCTAGAATCCATGTTAGGGATAATTGATGAGCACGTATGCAAGTAGCATGATTGGTTGTTCACATGATTTGTTTTAAGCAATATTGTAGCTCTCATGTGTAGGTTTACAGCCATTAAACCATGTGAAACCAGCAACTTAAAGCATGTGAAAATGTCTATGTATGTGTTTAAAAACATGTAAGATCCATGCTAGTCGTGTTCTCCTTTCATATATGCACAATGTTCATGTTGGTAGCTCTCATGTCTTGGTCCTTTAAAGACAAAATTTCATGAGTAAATTGAATAGAGAGCATGTGATAGGTAAGTTTTATTCTTAGAAATCTGAAAGCATGATCCATGTATCAAATTGTAAAACTTTCATGATAGGTTGAAACCTTCAAATGATTAGCATGCCATGTGTTGTAAATTTTGAATGTGCATGTAGAAACCCCTATGACTTATACGTGTATGTTATGAGTAGTGTTGCTTGCTGAGTCTTGGGACTCACTCCTTGCTTCGGCGTACAGGTGTAGTTGGTGACGTGGCACCGTTGGAGGAGACAGTGGAGACGGACTCCGAGCGCGGAGATTAGACTTTGGAGTTCCTTGTGACTTGTGTATTTCATAGTATGTAATTTGAACATTGTATTAGAGTATCATGAAAAGAATGTATAAGTGTGGACATTATGTATTTTTATTTCAGCAATTTAAATTATGTGAACTTTTAGTTCTTTATTGTTAATTGCAAACTTCATGTATGTTAAATGTGGATGATGAATGAATGGAGACAGTTGTCTTTTACTTCCGCTACTCTGTTGTATATTCGCGTGTATCTCAGCTGTATGTATCATTTGGGTAAATGTCCCACTGTGAGGACTCTCGCTATACCGACGTGGGTTGGTATAACCGTACCGGTATAATGAGGGCCGTCACAGAGATTGGTATCAGAGCAACCGGTTGAGATTGCACATGAATATACGTAAGTCATCATCCCCATTGCATGCTAAGTATGTCCACATGTGTAGAAAACACTAATAAAAAGTGAAAGATAGATAAGAAATGGTTAGAAAACTTAGTAACCTAACTCTAATGGTGGCTGAAATTTTATTACAGCCATGGCTTCGAGAGGTAGGCGTGGTGGAGCGTCGGCCCGTGAGGACGAGCCGCGACGTGATGAGCAGGCGGAGCAACAGGCCCCGGCACCGCGAGGCCCTGTACTTCCCCCACCGCCGCCTGTGGATTACGGAGTATTCATGCAAGGTCTGGTACAAGCCATGCAGACGCAGGCTCATACCCAGGCAGCACTCCAGGCCCAGTTGGAGGCCCAGGTAGAATAATGAAACAACTAGTAGTTTGCTATTTAAATTGCATGATATTGTGTTTATTGTGTATTGTTATTGTTTAATGTAGCAGGCTCAGGCACCAGCTCAGGACCATGGTGGACCATCCATCATGGAGCGATTCAAGAGGATGACCCCACCCTCTTTTAAGGGGGAGAGTGATCCATTAATGGCAGAAAGCTGGTTGAGGGAGACAGAGAAAATCTTCCGAGCCATCAGGTGCCCTGATGAGGATAAGGTGACATTAGCCACCTACATGCTACAGGTAGACTTTTAATTTGTATGTTTGTGTATTCTGCTTAAGTTAGAATTGTTAGTTGGTACTTATGAAGGTGTATTGCAGGAGAGAGCGGATGTATGGTGGTCCTCCCTACTGCGTACACGCTTTGAGGACGGAGCACAGTAGACGTGACGTGGGACGCGTTCGTGAGACTCTTTCGAGCCAAGTTCGTCCCAGAGCATATCCAGGACAAAATGGAGCAGGAATTTCTCTCCCTGACGCAAGGCTCCATGACCGTGCTGGAATACGAGGCAAGGTTTTCTGAACTTTCTAAATATGCACCGCATATCGTAGAGGATGAGCGCAGGAAGACCAAGAAGTTCGTGATGGGACTCAAGCCATCACTGCGGACGAGACTCGTGGCGTTCGACCACCGCACGCTGGACGAGGCCCTCAGTGCTGCCTGCAGGCAGGAGGGAGAAATGGAGCAATATCTGGAGGAAAAGAAGGCTTCGCAGAAGAGGCCGGCAGCGTCATTCCAGCGGCAGGATAAGAAGAAGACGGTGTACCAGACACCGCAGAAACCAGTGGCAGTCAGCAACTCTCAGGTACCTTCTGTACGTTCCCCTGGTGTGAAGAAAGAGTGTCCCCATTGTGGGAAGACACACGGTGGTTCCGAGTGTTGGTTGGTAGCGGGTAGATGCTTGAAGTGTGGGAGCAGCGACCACAAGATCAAAGATTGCCCAAGACTTCAGCAAGGAGCTCAGCGTGGAGCGCCAGCACCAGCAGTAGCGGCAGCCGCGCCAGCTACAGGAAGACCAGGAAGGCCTCGAGCCCCAGCTCGAGTGTTTGCTTTGGCACGCGAGGACGCCGAGCAGGCGGAGCATGTCACCGAAGGTACGGTTTTGCTTTTAGGTGTGCACGCTCGGGTTTTGTTTGATACGGGTGCTACTCACTCGTTCATTTCCGAGCGGTTCGCTAGGCAGTTAGCCCTAGAGTCAGGCGTAGAGTCTGAGGAGTTAGAGGTCCCTTTGTCTGTGCACACCCCTGCGGGTACGGTATCGACTAGGAAGTGCATTCCGTCGTTACCTGTGTGCATTGAGGATAGAATCCTAGATGGGTGTTTCTTCTTGCTAAAGATGAAGGACTATGATGCTATTCTTGGTCTGGATTGGCTAGAGGAGCACTATGCGTTAGTGGATTGTCGTCGGAAGAGGATTGTTTTCCGCATTCCTGGTGAGGACGAGTTTCTCATCCCTTGCCAAAGAACTTAGCGGGAAAGTTAGTTATCTCTGCCATGAAGGCGATGCGCATGGTGAACAAGGGTTGTGACGCATTTCTTGCCAGCGTTATGCTAGTACCCGATGCTGGTTCGTCACTGACTCTTGCAGAGATCGATGTGGTGCAGGATTTCCAGATGTCTTTCCCGATGACTTGTCTGGATTGCCACCGGATAGGGAGATAGAGTTCACTATAGAGTTGCTTCCAGGCACCTCTCCTATCTCGAAGGCCCCATATCGGATGGCCCCTGCAGAGTTAGCCGAGTTGAGGAAGCAATTGCAAGAATTGCTTGATAAGGGATTCATTCGCCCTAGTGTTTCCCCTTGGGGCGCACCTGTATTGTTCGTCAAGAAGAAAGACGGGTCACTTAGGTTGTGTATTGATTATAGAAAGCTAAACCAAGTGACTGTGAAGAACAGGTACCCTTACCTCGGATTGATGATCTGTTTGACCAGTTGCAGGATGCATCAGTCTTTTCTAAGATTGACTTGCGATCTGGTTATCATCAGCTGCGGATTAGGAGTGAGGATGTGTCCAAGACGGCATTTAGATCCCGTTATGGACATTATGAGTTTTGGTCCTTCCTTCGGATTGACCAACGCCCCTGCAGCGTTCATGGATCTCATGAACCGGGTGTTTAGTCCGTATTTAGATAGCTTTGTTGTTGTGTTTATTGATGACGTGTTGGTCTATTCTCCGGATGAGGCCACACACCGTCAGCATTTGAGGTTAGTCTTAGAGGTTCTCCGTGAGCACAAGCTGTATGCGAAGTTCAGCAAGTGCGAGTTCTGGTTGCGCGAGGTTCACTTTCTCGGGCATGTCATCTCCGGCGCTGGTGTTGCAGTTGATCCAGCAAAGGTCCGGCAGTTATGGATTGGGAGATTCCCCAGACTCCTTCGGAGATTCGTAGTTTCATTGGGTTAGCTGGTTATTATCGGCGATTCATTGAGGGTTTCTCATCCATCGCCGCCCCTTTGACAAAGCTGACCCGGAAAGGTGAGAAGTTTGTATGGTCTGAGGCATGTGAGCGTAGCTTTCAGCTATTGAAGGCTAAGCTTACTTCTGCTCCGGTATTGGTATTGCCTAGTGGTCCAGAAGGTTTTGCCATTTATACGGATGCATCTCAGATTGGTTTAGGCTGTGTACTCATGCAGCGAGAGAGGGTAGTGGCTTATGCTTCTCGTCAGTTGAAGGAGCATGAGAGGAACTATCCGACTCATGATTTGGAGCTCGCAGCAGTGGTTCATGCACTAAAGATCTGGAGGCACTATCTTTATGGTGTCAGATTTGAGGTGTTTACCGACCACAAGAGCTTGAAGTATCTTTTCTCCCAAAAGGAATTAAACCTGAGGCAGAGGAGATGGATTGAGTTCTTGAAGGACTATGACTTCGACCTTCAGTATCATCCTGGAAAGGCGAACGTCGTAGCAGATGCTCTTAGTAGAAAGAGGTCTTCGCTCCAGCAGGATTGGAAGATGTTGGAGGATGCAGCGTGCTCTATGACCGAGTTAGAGCCATCGCTGTGTCAGGCTTTTGTAGCTCAGCTATCCCTTAGATCCTCAGTCTTGGATGAGGTGATTGAGCAGCAGAAAGCCGACCCTAGATTGTTAGAGTTAGTGGGTAAGGCGGGCATTGCTCGTGATGAGGACGGTGTGATTAGATTTCAGCACCGTGTTTGTGTCCCTGATGTAGTAGATGTCCGTGAGCATGTGTTAGCGGAGGCTCATAGATCGCGATTCTCTATTCATCCGGGTAACACTAAGATGTATCAAGACCTGAAGAGATCATTTTGGTGGTCCGGCATGAAGAAGGATGTTGCGGATTATGTGTCTAGATGTCTAGTATGTCAGCAAGTGAAAGCCGAGCGGCAGCGACCATCCGGCCTTATGCAGAGGATGGATATCCCAGTGTGGAAGTGGGAAGCTGTCACTATGGATTCGTATCGGGTTTGCCTCGATCTAGAAGGGCAATGACTCGATTTGGGTAGTTGTAGATAGATTCTCGAAGACTGCTCATTTCTTGCCTATGAAGAAGAAGCAGTCAGTAGAGAGTTTAGCTAGATTGTATGTTAGTGGTATCATTAGATTGCATGGTGTGCCGAAGTCGATCATTTCGGATCGAGATCCGAGATTTACTTCGAGATTGTGGAAGGGTCTTCAGGATGCGTTAGGTTCGGAGCTTAAGCTCAGTTCGGCGTTTCATCCCCAGACCGATGGACAGTCTGAGAGGACTATCCAGACGCTCGAGGATATGTTGAGAGCGTGTGTTCTGGATTGGAAGGATGATTGGGAGCGTCATTTACCTCTTGTGGAGTTCGCATACAACAACAGCTTTCATGCTAGTATTGGTATGGCTCCATTCGAGGCGTTGTATGGTAGGCCCTGCAGATCTCCTTTATGTTGGGAGGAGACTGGTGATAGGCAGTTGATCGGACCGGAGTTAGTTCAGGAAACTTCGGATAAGATCCAGCTTATCAGGAAAAGGCTTGTTGCGGCACAGGATAGGCAGAAGAGTTATGCCGACAACAGAAGGAAAGGATTTGGAGTTCGAGGTTGGCGATCATGTCTTCTTGAAGATATCGCCTACTCGTGGTGTTGTCAGATTTGGCAGGCATAGCAAGCTAAGCCCTAGATTCATTGGCCCATATGAGATTCTCAGACGTTTGGGCAGCGTGGCATATGAGCTAGCTTTACCCCCAGCTTTGGCTAGCGTTCACCCTGTATTCCACGTATCTATGCTCAGGAAGTATGTCCGAGATCCGTCTCATGTGATTAGTCATGAGCCAGTGGAGATCCAGCCAGATCTTTCGTATGTCGAGCAACCGGTAGCCATTTTGACCGGAAGGTTCAGCATCTCCGGAACAAGAGTATTGCGTCGGTGAAAGTTCTATGGCGGAACTTCTCACGAGAGGAGGCTACTTGGGAGCTTGAGGATGCGATGAAGAAGAAGTATCCCCTTTTGTTTGAGTAGTGTCGTTCTAACTTCGAGGACGAAGTTTCTTTAAGGGGGAGAGGGTGTAAGGCCCTCGAATTTCCGTTGCATTATTTGTATTTGTGTGTATATTTGTGCTTGTGTATGTATATACATATTTACGTACGTATTGATTAGTATAATTACGTGTGCATATGTTTATATTAGATGTAAATAATGCATGTATTGAATGGTGATAGTATGGATACACTACCATATACATATTGCATGTATATATGCATGTATGCATAGTTTTCTGCATATTTTAGACTTCTGGCCGAAGGCCACCTTGGCGTCAACCCCTAGCCGTTGAGGTAGTGTCAGCGTCCAGACATGGACGCCAACACTAATCCTGGCGTCGAGCGATATGGACGCCTATTTCTCTGGCCTGCATGCGCAGCAGAGCTAGAAACTCTGAAACAAGAAAGCCAGCCATTGGGGGCTGTCCCCAACGGCTCTGAGAGCTGTCATGTCACCTTGTGAGTGGGAGAGTGGCCTCCCCTATGTCTGAACCCGGATCTGCCTCTCCCACTCCTCTCTTCACCTTTGCAAGAGAGAAACCAGGAGAAAAACCCTAGTTCTGAGCTGTGAGAAAACCCACCCTTTTGCACCCAAAGATCGGACATCCTGGAGCTAGATCCGGCCATCTTCTCCGACAAGAAGATAGCTGGAGCAAAGGAGGAGGCTTTCCCCGACATCCCCTTGCTGTGGAGATCACCAGGAGCCCGGAGGAAGAGGATCTAGGAGGCGTTTCTGCACCTTCTTGGGACTGCCCAAGGAGGGCTTCACCAACACCCTAGACCATTTGAAGCAATTTTTAAAAGGCAAGTGACCTAACCATGATGTCCCCGTATGTGTCTAGGTCGTTTCTAATATTTTTATGAATTTTCCCTCGAGTCCTAGACCCTCCCATTCACCCAAACTTGAGAGCTCGGGTCTGTGTTTCTGCACAGACCTGCATTGACGGCAAGGTCAATGGACGCTGAGATCATGCTTGGCGTCCATCGACCATGCCGCTGACCCTGAGTCAGCGGCCAGAGACCGCCGCCAAGTTCCTCTGGACAGAACAGTGACCTGTTCTGCCCTTCCTATACACTATTTTCGGTATGGTTTCCGTGATGAGGATATATGGTAACCCTATACACTATGTATATTGTTAATTGTGGTGTGTGGATGAGTGTGATGTGTGGTGATGGATGTTAGAAAGAGTGTATTCCATGAATTTATAAGCATGACTTGTTGATGATCTTGCCAAACTTATGTTTTATGATTAGGATTAGTCTGAATGCCTCAGTTTTATTAGATCATGAAGATTAGTGGATCAGTGTACATGTACTCAGTTTTGATAAATTGTCCATGCTTGTATAAATTGCTAATAAACTCGGTTCGGTAAATAAAAGGCATGCAAGAATGATTTGTGGTGATCGATCTATAGATGTATGATTTAGGGTAAATTCTGTATTCTCAGATCATGTATACAGTAATCTCTGTTCAAACAGTAAGTGGCAAAATTGCATGATGTGTTAAATCCATGTTAACTTAAATTGTGAATGGCATGCGAAATAGGTATTTGATTTTATGTAAATTCTATTTAGCTCAGAAAAATCTGAAAAATTGAATGTATGACCTTGAACCCGAAAATGCATGTGGTTAAAATTTCAGGTCATTTGGACCAGTACATAAGGAGTTATGTATTTTCCATGTGAAATATAGTAATCTATATATGTTATCGTAATGTGATTAGATATTGCTTAAACCCAACTTGATTGATGAAATTTACTGTGTGTTAAACTCCTGAAATCTGTAGTGCCATGTCAGGAAAATAGAGAAATGCATATGAGTGAGAAAGTGAATGAGATGAAAAGTGCTATGTGTAAAACCATGTGTAAATCGGTAAAATGTGTAAATGTGTAACTGTGCCAATGTGACACTGCTTCCGTAGAGGGCAGTGGAGCTGTATCAGGGAAAAGTCCCCCTGAGAAAGTTCAATGTGTAAGTGACCCTAAGGGCATTAGGGGGAAATCCTGGAGGTGGACAAGTACCACTGGTTAGGGTGGAGACTTGTTCTCCCGGTCTGCGCAGTCCAAGAGTCGCCATTGGAATGCCTAGATGGCGTCTATGTGTAATGTGATGTGTATATGTCCTTCTTTGGTGGTTTGGACTATGTGTCACGGCACCTAAAATGTGTATGTGTAATGTGTAATGTGTATGTGTTCATGTGTAAATGTGTAAGTGAACAAGTGAAAATGTGTATGTGTAAAGTGCAACCATGTGAAATGGGAAACTTGTGTAAAGAAAATGTGAAACTAAATGTGAAAATATGTTGTTGAAATCCATGTGAGACAAATCTGAAACCATGTGAAATCAGTAAATGTCGTTGTCATCATGTTTATATGTGCAAAAATGTCTAGAATCCATGTTAGGGATAATTGATGAGCACGTATGCAAGTAGCATGATTGGTTGTTCACATGATTTGTTTTAAGCAATATTGTAGCTCTCATGTGTAGGTTTACAGCCATTAAACCATGTGAAACCAGCAACTTAAAGCATGTGAAAATGTCTATGTATGTGTTTAAAAACATGTAAGATCCATGCTAGTCGTGTTTCCTTTCATATATGCACAATGTTCATGTTGGTAGCTCTCATGTCTTGGTCCTTTAAAGACAAAATTTCATGAGTAAATTGAATAGAGAGCATGTGATAGGTAAAGTTTTATTCTTAGAAATCTGAAAGCATGATCCATGTATCAAATTGTAAAACTTTCATGATAGGTTGAAACCTTCAAATGATTAGCATGCCATGTGTTGTAAATTTTGAATGTGCATGTAGAAACCCTATGACTTATACGTGTATGTTATGAGTAGTGTTGCTTGCTGAGTCTTTGGACTCACTCCTTGCTTCGGCGTACAGTGTAGTTGGTGACGTGGCACCGTTGGAGGAGACAGTGGAGACGGACTCCGAGCGCGGAGATTAGACTTTGGAGTTCCTTGTGACTTGTGTATTTCATAGTATGTAATTTGAACATTGTATTAGAGTATCATGAAAAGAATGTATAAGTGTGGACATTATGTATTTTTATTTCAGCAATTTAAATTATGTGAACTTTTAGTTCTTTATTGTTAATTACAAACTTCATGTATGTTAAATGTGGATGATGAATGAATGGAGACAGTTGTCTTTTACTTCCGCTACTCTGTTGTATATTCGTGTGTATCTCAGCTGTATGTATCGTTTGGGTAAATGTCCCACTGTGAGGACTCTCGCTATACCGACGTGGGTTGGTATAACCGTACCGGTATAATGAGGGCCGTCACAGAGATTGGTATCAGAGCAACCGGTTGAGATTGCACATGAATATACGTAATCATCATCCCCATTGCATGCTAAGTATGTCCACATGTGTAGAAAACACTAATAAAAAGTGAAATATAGATAAGAAATGGTTAGAAAACTTAGTAACCTAACTCTAAGGTGGCTGAAATTTTATTACAGCCATGGCTTCGAGAGGTAGGCATGGTGGAGCGTCGGCCCGTGAGGACGAGCCGCGACGTGATGAGCAGGCGGAGCAACAGGCCCCGGTACCGCGAGGTCTTGTACTTCCCCCACCGCCGCCTGTGGATTACGGAGTATTCATGCAAGGTCTGGTACAAGCCATGCAGACGCAAGCTCATACCTAGGCAGCACTCCAGGCCCAGTTGGAGGCCCATGTAGAATAATGAAACAACTAGTAGTTTGCTATTTAAATTGCATGATATTGTGTTTATTGTGTATTGTTATTGTTTAATGTAGCAGGCTCAGGCACCAGCTCAGGACCATGGTGGACCATCCATCATGGAGCGATTCAAGAGGATGACCCCACCATCTTTTAAGGGGGAGAGTGATCCATTAATGGCAGAAAGCTGGTTGAGGGAGACGGAGAAAATCTTTCGAGCCATCAGGTGCCCTGATGAGGATAGGGTGACATTAGCCACCTACATGCTACAGGTAGACTTTTAATCTTGTATGTTTGTGTATTCTGCTTAAGTTAGAATTGTTAGTTGGTACTTATGAGGTGTATTGCAGGAGAGAGCGGATGTATGGTGGTCCTCCCTACTGCGTACATGCTTTGAGGACGGAACAGTAGACGTGACATGGGACGCGTTCGTGAGACTCTTTCGAGCCAAGTTCGTCCCAGAGCATATCCAGGACAAAATGGAGCAGGAATTTCTCTCCTGACGCAAGGCTCCATGACCGTGCTGGAATACGAGGCAAGGTTTTCTGAACTTTCTAAATATGCACCGCATATCGTAGAGGATGAGCGCAGGAAGACCAAGAAGTTCGTGATGGGACCATCACTACGGACGAGACTCGTGGCGTTCGACCACCGCACGTTGGACGAGGCCCTCAGTGCTGCCTATAGGCAGGAGGGAGAAATGGAGCAATATCTGGAGGAAAGAAGGCTTCGTAGAAGAGGCCGGCAGCGTCATTCCAGTGGCAGGATAAGAAGAAGACGGTGTACCAGACACCGCAGAAACCAGTGGCAGTCAGCAACTCTCAGGTACCTTCTGTACGTTCCCCTGGTGTGAAGAAAGAGTGTCCCCATTGTGGGAAGACACACGGTGGTTCCGAGTGTTGGTTGGTAGCGGGTAGATGCTTGAAGTGTGGGAGCAACGACCACAAGATCAAAGATTGCCCAAGACTTCAGCAAGGAGCTCAGCGTGGAGCGCCAGCACCAGCAGTAGCGGCAGCCGCGCCAGCTACAGGAAGACCAGGAAGGCCTCGAGCCCCAGCTCGAGTGTTTGCTTTGGCACGCGAGGACGCCGAGCAGGCGGAGCATGTCACCGAAGGTACGGTTTTGCTTTTAGGTGTGCACGCTCGGGTTTTGTTTGATACGGGTGCTACTCACTCGTTCATTTCCAAGCGGTTCGCTTGGCAGTTAGCCCTAGAGTCAGGCGTAGAGTCTGAGGATTTAGAGGTCCCTTTGTCTGTGCACACCCCTACGGGTACGGTATCGAATAGGAAGTGCATTCCGTCATTACCTGTGTGCATTGAGGATAGAATCCTAGATGGGTGTTTCTTCTTGCTAAAGATGAAGGACTATGATGCTATTCTTGGTCTGGATTGGCTAGAGGAGCACTATGCGTTAGTGGATTGTCGTCGGAAGAGGATTGTTTTCTGCATTCCCGGTGAGGACGAGTTTTCTCATCCCTTGCCAAAGAACTTAGCGGGAAAGTTAGTTATCTCTGCCATGAAGGTGATGCGCATGGTGAACAAGGGTTGTGACGCATTTCCTGCCAGCGTTATGCTAGTCCCCGATGCTGGTTCGTCGCTGACTCTTGCAGAGATCGATGTGGTGCAGGAATTTCCAGATGTCTTTCCCGATGACTTGTCTGGATTGCCACCGGATAGGGAGATAGAGTTCACTATAGAGTTGCTTCCAGGCACCTCTCGTATCTCGAAGGCCCCATATCGGATGGCCCTTGCAGAGTTAGCCGAGTTGAGGAAGCAATTGCAAGAATTGCTTGATAAGGGAATCATTCGCCCTAGTGTTTCCCCTTGGGGCGCACCTGTATTGTTCGTCAAGAAGAAAGACGGGTCACTTAGGTTGTGTATTGATTATAGAAAGCTAAACCAAGTGACTATGAAGAACAGGTACCCCTTACCTCAGATTGATGATCTGTTTGACCAGTTGCAGGATGCATCAGTCTTTTCTAAGATTGACTTGCGATCTGGTTATCATCAGCTGCGGATTAGGAGTGAGGATGTGTCCAAGACGGCATTTAGATCCTATTATGGACATTATGAGTTTTTGGTCCTTCCCTTCGGATTGACCAACGCCCCTGCAGCGTTCATGGATCTCATGAACTGGGTGTTTAGTCCATATTTAGATAGCTTTGTTGTTGTGTTTATTGATGACGGTTGGTCTATTCTCCGGATGAGGCCACACACCGTCAGCATTTGAGGTTAGTCTTAGAGGTTCTCCGTGAGCACAAGCTGTATGCGAAGTTCAGCAAGTGCGAGTTCTGGTTGCGCGAGGTTCACTTTCTCGGGCATGTCATCTCCGGCGTTGGTGTTGCAGTTGATCCAGCAAAGGTCCAGGCAGTTATGGATTGGGAGATTCCCCAGACTCCTTCCGAGATTCATAGTTTCATTGGGTTAGCTGGTTATTATCGGCGATTCATTGAGGGTTTCTCATCCATCGCCGCCCCTTTGACAAAGCTGACCCGGAAAGGTGAGAAGTTCGTATGGTCTGAGGCATGTGAGCGTAGCTTTCAGCTATTGAAGGCTAAGCTTACTTCTGCTCCAGTATTGGTATTGCCTAGTGGTCCAGAAGGTTTGCCATTTATACGGATGCATCTCAGATTGGTTTAGGCTGTGTACTCATGCAGCGAGAGAGGGTAGTGGCTTATGCTTCTCGTCAGTTGAAGGAGCATGAAAGGAACTATCCGACTCATGATTTGGAGCTCGCAGCAGTGGTTCATGCACTAAAGATCTGGAGGCACTATCTTTATGGTGTCAGATTTGAGGTGTTTACCAACCATAAGAGCTTGAAGTATCTTTTCTCCCAAAAGGAATTAAACCTGAGGCAGAGGAGATGGATTGAGTTCTTGAAGGACTATGACTTCGACCTTCAATATCATCCTTGAAAGGCGAACGTCATAGCAGATGCTCTTAGTAGGAAGAGGTCTTCGCTCCAACAGGATTGGAAGATGTTGGAGGATGCAGCGTGCTCTATGACCGAGTTAGAGCCATCGCTGTGTCAGGCTTTTGTAGCTCAGCTATCCCTTTGATCCTCAGTCTTGGATGAGGTGATTGAGCAGCAGAAAGCCGACCCTAGATTGTTAGAGTTAGTGGGTAAGGCGAGCATTGCTCGTGATGAGGACGGTGTGATTAGATTTCAGCACCGTGTTTGTGTCCCTGATGTAGTAGATGTCCGTGAGCATGTGTTAGCAGAGGCTCATAGATCGCGATTCTCTATTCATCCGGATAACACTAAGATGTATCAAGACCTGAAGAGATCATTTTGGTGGTCCGGTATGAAGAAGGACCTGTCTAGTATGTCAGCAAGTGAAAGCCGAGCGGCAGGGACCATCCGGCCTTATGCAGAGGATGGATATCCCAGTGTGGAAGTGGGAAGCTGTCACTATGGATTTCGTATCGGGTTTGCCTCGATCTAGAAGTGGCAATGACTCGATTTGGGTAGTTGTAGATAGATTCTCGAAGACTGCTCATTTCTTGCCTATGAAGAAGAAGCAGTCAGTAGAGAGTTTAGCTAGATTGTATGTTAGTGGTATCATTAGATTGCATGGTGTGCCGAAGTCGATCATTTCGGATCGAGATCCGAGATTTACTTCGAGATTGGGGAAGGGTCTTCAGGATGCGTTAGGTTCGGAGCTTAAGCTCAGTTCGGCGTTTCATCCCCAGTCCGATGGACAGTCCGAGAGGACTATCCAGACGCTCGAGGATATGCTGAGAGCGTGTGTTCTGGATTGGAAGGATGATTGGAGCGTCATTTACCTCTTGTGGAGTTCGCATACAACAACAGCTTTCATGCTAGTATTGGTATGGCTCCATTCGAGGCGTTGTATGGTAGGCCCTACAGATCTCCTTTATGTTGGGAGGAGACTGGTGATAGGCAGTTGATCGGACCGGAGTTAGTTCAGGAAACATCGGATAAGATCCAGCTTATCAGGAAAAGGCTCGTTGCGGCATAGGATAGGCAGAAGAGTTATGCCGACAATAGAAGGAAGGATTTGGAGTTCGAGGTTGGCGATCATGTCTTCTTGAAGATATCGCCTACTCGTGGTGTCGTCAGGTTTGGCAGGCATAGCAAGCTAAGCCCTAGATTCATTGGCCCATATGAGATTCTCAGGCGTTTGGGCAGCGTGGCATATGAGCTAGCTTTACCCCCAGCTTTGGCTAGCATTCACCCTGTATTCCACGTATCTATGCTCAGGAAGTATGTCCGAGATCCGTCTCATGTGATTAGTCATGAGCCAGTGGAGATCCATCCAGATCATTCGTATGTCGAGCAATCGGTAGCCATTCTTGACCGGAAGGTTCAGCATCTCCGGAACAAGAGTATTGCGTCGGTGAAAGTTCTATGGTGGAACTTCTCACGGGAGGAAGCTACTTGGGAGCTTGAGGATGCGATGAAGAAGAAGTATCCCCTTTTGTTTGAGTAGTGTTGTTCTAACTTCGAGGACGAAGTTTCTTTGAGGGGGAGAGGGTGTAAGGCCCTTGAATTTCCGTCGCATTATTTGTATTTACGTGTGTATATTTGTGCTTGTGTATGTATATACATATTTACGTACGTATTGATTAGTATAATTACGTGTGCATATGTTTATATTAGATGTAAATAATGCATGTATTGAATGGTGATATTATGGATACACTACCATATACATATTGCATGTATATATGCATCTTATGCATAGTTTTCTGCATATTTTAGACTTCTGGCCGAAGGCCACCTTGGCGTCAACCCCTAGCCGTTGAGGTAGTGTCAGCGTCCAAACATGGACGCCAACACTAATCCTGGCGTCAAGCGATATGGACGCCTATTTCTCTGGCCTGCATGCGCAGCAGAGCCAGAAACCTCTGAAACAAGAAAGCCCAGCCATTGGGGGGCTATCCCCAACGGCTCTGAGAGCTGTCATGTCACCCTGTGAGTGGGAGAGAGGCCTCCCCTTATGTCTGAACCCGGATCTGCCTCTCCCCACTCCTCTCTTCACCTTTTCAAGAGAGAACCAGGAGAAAAACCCTAGTTCTGAGCTGTGAGAAAACCCACCCTTTTGCACCCAAAGATCGGACATCCTGGAGCTAGATCCGGCCATCTTCTCAGACAAGAAGATAGCTGGAGCAAAGGAGGAGGTTTCCCCGACATCCCCTTGCTGTGGAGATCACCCAGGAGCCTGGAGGAAGAAGATCTAGGAGGCGTTTCTGCACCTTCTTGGGACTGCCCAAGGTGGGCTTCACCAACACCCTAGACCCTTTGGAGCAATTTTTAAAAGGCTAGTGACCTAACCATGATGTCCCCGTATGTGTCTAGGCCGTTTCTAATATTTTTATGACTTTTCCCTCGAGTCCTAGACCCTCCCATTCACCCAAACTTGAGAGCTCGGGTCTGTGTTTCTGCACAGACCTGCATTGACGGCAAGGTCAATGGACGCTGAGATCATGCTTGGCGTCCATCGACCATGCCGCTGACCCTGAGTCAGCGGCCAGAGACTGCCGCCAAGTTCCTCTGGACAGAACAGTGACCTGTTATGCCCTTCCTATACACTATTTTCGGTATGGTTTCCCTGATGAGGATATATGGTAACCCTATACACTATGTATATTGTTAATTGTGGTGTGTGGATGAGTGTGATGTGTGGTGATGGATGTTAGAAGAGTGTATTCCATGAATTTAAGTATGACTTGTTGATGATCTTGCCAAATTTATGTTTTATGATTAGGATTAGTCTGAATGCCTCAGTTTTATTAGATCATGAAGATTAGTGGATCAGTGTACATGTACTCAGTTTTGATAAATTTTCCATGCTTGTATAAATTGCTAATAAACTCGGTTCGGTAAATAAAACGACATGCAAGAATGATTTGTGGTGTCCGATCTATAGATGTATGATTTAGGGTAAATTCTGCATTCTCAGATCATGTATGTGACAGTAATCTCTGTTCAAACAGTAAGTGGCAAAATTGCATGATGTGTTAAACTCCATGTTAACTTAAATTGTGAATGGCATGCGAAATAGGTATTTGATTTTCTGTAAATTCTATTTAGCTCAGAAAAATCGGAAAAATTGAGTGTATGACCTTGAACCCGAAAATGGCATGTGGTTAAATTTTCAGGTCATTTGGACCAGTACATAAGGAGTTATGTATTTTCCATGTGAAATATAGTAACCTATATATGTTATCGTAATGTGATTGGATATTGCTTAAACCCAACTTGATTGATGAAATTTACTGTGTGTTAAACTCCTGAAATCTGTAGTGCCATGTCAGGAAAAACAGAGAATGCATATGAGTGAGAAAGTGAATGAGATGAAAAGTGCTATGTGTAAAACCATGTGTAAATCGGTAAAATGTGTAATTGTGCCAATGTGACACTGCTTCCGTAGAGGGCAGTGGAGCTGTATCAGAGAAAAGTCCCCCTGAGAAAATTCAATGTGTAAGTGACCCTAAGGGCATTAGGGGGAAATCCTGGAGGTGGACAAGTACCACTGGTTAGGGTGGAGACTTGTTCTCCCGGTCTGCGCAGTCCAAGAGTCGCCATTGGAATGCCTAGATGGCGTCTATGTGTAATGTGATGTGTATATGTCCTTCTTTGGTGGTTTGGACTATGTGTCACGGCACCTAAAATGTGTAATGTGTAATGTGTATGTGTTCATGTGTAAATGTGTAAGTGAACAAGTGAAAAATGTGTATGTGTAAAGTGCAACCATGCGAAATGGGAAACTTGTGTAAAGAAAATGTGAAACTAAAGATGTGAAAATATGTTGTTGAAATCCATGTGAGACAAATCTGAAACCATGTGAAATCAGTAAATTCATGTCGTTGTCATCATATTTATATGTGCAAAAATGTCTAGAAGCCATGTTAGGGATAATTGATGAGCACGTATGCAAGTAGCATGATTGGTTGTTCACATGATTTGTTTTAAGCAATATTGTAGCTCTCATGTGTAGGTTTACAGCCGTTAAACCATGTGAAACCAGCAACTTAAAGCATGTGAAATTGTCTATGTATGTGTTTAAAAACATGTAAGATCCATGCTAGTCGTGTTCTCCTTTCATATATGCACAATGTTCATGTTGGTAGCTCTCATGTCTTGGTCCTTTAAAGACAAAATTTCATGAGTAAATTGAATAGAGAGCATGTGATAGGTAGAGTTTTATTCTTAGAAATCTGAAAGCATGATCCATGTATCAAATTGTAAAACTTTCACGATAGGTTGAAACCTTCAAATGATTAGCATGCCATGTGTTGTAAATTTTGAATGTGCATGTAGAAACCCCTATGACTTATACTTGTATATTATGAGTAGTGTTGCTTGCTGGGTCTTTGGACTCACTCCTTGCTTCGGCGTACAGGTGTAGTTGGTGACGTGGCACCGTTGGAGGAGACGGTGGAGACAGACTCCGAGTGCGGAGATTAGACTTTGGAGTTCCTTGTGACTTGTGTATTTCATAGTATGTAATTTGAATTATTTTTCCAAAGTCTAGTGAGAGAAAGTCTGCGATTCCCTCTTAGGTTTTGTGGGCGCCACCGCCGCCGCCGGCCCTAGGGGCCCGGCCGGCCATGGCCGGTGCTGGAGATCCGTCCTCCTCTGGCGCGGTGGAGACTGTGAGGGGGCCTGCGTCGGGGGGCCCCTCCTTCGCACGTGTAGTTGCGGCATCCTTGGAGTTACCATGCGTTTGCACCGACGTGCATGCGCCTTCTTTCACTGACAAAGGGGAACCAGCGGTGTTCTTCTCCAAGCAGGAAATCGAAGCCTCTTTAATTCCTTTCCAGTTCTCTGTTGTTGCAAAGACCGCTTATTGAAGACCTCCTTTCCCAGAGATTAGATCTCATCTCGTCTCTAGATGCAGCATTAAAGACTCTTTTCTCATTAGTGCTCTGGACAACTGGCATCTTCTCTTTCGTTTCAAAAGCCAAGATGATTATCTTCGTGTGCTGCTGCGGGAATCGCTCTACATTCAAGGCAAACTCTTTAGATTTTTTAAGTGGACGCCCTTATTCAAACTATCTGAAGAACCCTCAGTTATTCCTGTCTGGATCGATCTCCCAGCCTTGCCTGTTAATCTCTTTCAGAAGAAACTTCTTTCTTCGATCGCAGCGAACGTGGGGCCTGTCCTCCAAATAGCTCATGCAACGGAACTTCTCATCAACACTAAGGCAGCCAAAGTTTGCGTGGAACTTGATCTTCTTAAACCTAGACCTGATAGAATCTGGATAGGCATGGGCGATCTTGGTGGATATTGGCAGGATGTCTTGTATTTAAATCATCCAGATTATTGTTGTTCCTGTTTTCGGATTGGCCATCACAAAGACCACTGCCGGTCATCTAAAGAGGTTGTGGTTGTCCAGGTTCGAGTTCCTCCATCTATCAAAGTTGTGGCGAACCCAGAGAAGGTTTGGGTTTCGATTATTTCAGATACTGAAAAAGACGCCTTGAAGTCCCCGGTCGAGACCCCCACGTCGAGCAATAATAACCCCCATGTCGCCATGCCCATGCACGTCGCTACGGCCTCGTTGCATGAGCCCAGCAGTTTAAAGCCGCCAGATGATGTCTCAGGAGGTTTGCCCCTTCTCCAGGTTAATAATATTGTTCCCCCAGTGCCCCCAGTGCTTATCTCTAATGATTGTGAACACATAACTGCTGTGCATATTGAGGACGTCACTACTTCAGATGAAAAACTTTCAAGTCAGTTGATCAGAAAATGTGAAGATGTCAGAGATTGTGATAACCCCAGACAGGAAACTTCCAATGTTGATATTAGTTCTGTTCGTTCAATTCTTCAACTAGATTTAACTGATCAGTCCTCCCTAGGACTTTTAAATCTCCCCAGAGATCGGAGAACGGATTGCGGATTAGATACTTCTTCTCTGGCTTCCATGGATAATCACTTGATGCCTGTAGGCTCTGCTGTCAAATTTGATATTCCTAGAAGGGATCGGGTCACCACGAGAGCTCGCTCTCGCTCGGAGGACAAAGGTAAAGAATCTGTTTACTAATGAATTCTGCGATTTTCTGGAACATTCGTGGTATCGGGAATGGAGTGTCCAAACGGAGTCTCAAACAATTGGTTATGAAGTATCATCCTTCTCTTGTTGCTGTGTTCGAACCTAAGCAATCTCTGGATAAAGCATCTACTGTGTCCTTCTCTATTAAGCTGGATAACTTTGAGTTTAGCTCTGGTCAGGATCCTAAGATCTGGGTTTTCTGGGATCCTTCTTTTCCTCTGGAGATTATTGAAAAATCGGATCAATATATTACCTTGGGTCTTCGTAGTGCAAACACTTTTTCAGGTTATATCACTTGTGTTTATGCTTCTTGTGATGCTGGCCGTAGGCGCCTTCTTTTTGATGATCTTCTGCAGTTTGGCTCAACGGTGGATGTTCCTTGGATGATTGGTGGGGATTTTAACTGTATTGCTCTTCCATCTGAGAAAAGAGGTGGTTTGCCTGGCAACTATAATAGCATGATGGACTTTAATGCTTTCATTTCTGCTGTTGGTGTTTTTGATGCTGGCTTCATCGGTTCCTCTTTTACCTGGAATAATAATAGGACTGGCAGTGCTAATATCCGGGCCCGTCTTGACCGGGTTCTCATCAACGATAAGATGTAGGATTCCTGGCCTAATCTTGTTGTTAACCATCTCAGAAGGGGTCCCTCAGATCACTGCCCTCTATCTATTTCAGCGGTCACTCATTCAAAGGGTCCTAGTCGCTTTGTGTTTCAAAACATGTGGATGACTCATGAATCCTTCCACCAGGAAATTTCGAGGATTTGGCACAGTACTGTTGTGACGGATGTGAATCCTTTGATTTGTCTGCATATCAAACTCAAGGAGGTAAAAAATTTTCTGAAATTCTGGAATAAAAATGTTTTTGGGCATGTAACCCAAAATGTTGTCCTTACTTCGGAAAGAGTGGCTCTGCAACAGCAGCTTTTCGATGATTCGCCAACTGATCTCAACCGTGCAGCCCTCTCCGAGGCCAATGCTCATCTTTACCAAGCGCTGAATAGTGAGGAAATATTCTGGAAACAAAAGTCTAGAGTCGACTGGCTGGACAGTGGGGACAGAAACACTGCGTTTTATCATGCTACAGTCAAGTGCAACAGGAGAAAAAATTTTATTCACAGGCTGAAAATCAATACTTTGGGTGACTGGTGTGCAGATCAGGATATCCTTAAGGCTGAGGCCGTCAGCTTCTTCCAAAAGCTGTTGACTTCGGAACACCATGATGTAGATCCCTCCCTTCTGGATATTATTCCTCACTCTATAACTGCCAATCAAAATGATCAGCTTTGCTGTGCTCCCACAGATGAAGAAATCAAGGACATTGTCTTTGCTATTAATGGTAATAGCGCTCCTGGTCCGGATGGTTTCTCAGGAAAGTTTTTCACTTCCTGTTGGAGTGTTGTTGGATCAGATATCATTGGGGCGGTCAAGGGTTTCTTTGCTGGCTTTCCTCTTCCCAGGGGGATTTCTTCTTCTCTCATAACTCTTATACCTAAAGTGGAGGAACCAAGAACCTTTAGTGATTTCAGACCTATCACTCTTTGCAACTTTGTGTTCAAAATTATATCCAGGATTCTTTGTGGGCGGCTCACTCCAATCTTACCTGATATTATTTCTGTCAATCAAAGTGCTTTTGTTCAAGGAAGATTCATCCTGGATAATGTTGCTCTATCTAGGCACATTCTTCGTGACATTCATCGGAAGGTAAGAGGTCACAATATTATGTTCAAGCTGGATATGGCTAAAGCCTACGATAGAATGGAGTGGGATTTATTCTTCTTGTCATGAGGAAGTTTGGTTTCGCTAGCAGATTTATCTCCTATGTTGGTATGCTTCTCTCTAATTGTTGGTCGTCTATCTTGTTCAATGGTTCCATTGCTGGCTTCTTTAAGTCGTCCAGGGGAATTCATCAGGGTGACCCGTTAGCTCCTCTCCTTTTCATCATTGCCTCCGAGGTGCTTAGTCGGGGGTTGTCTAAATTGTTTGATAATGGTCTTGTTAAACATTTCAGCGGCCCCAGAAATTGTCTGCAGGTTTCCCATCTTCTTTATGCAGACGACACTTTGATCTTTATGAATGCTAGTATTAGAGGTGTGAAAAATCTGCTTTACTTTCTGAAGTCCTACCAAGAAAGCTCTGGTCAACTGGTAAATGCAGACAAAAGCTGTTTCCATATTTCGAATAAGGCTCCGTCTTCTCTGAGGACTCGGATTTCGAATGTGACCGGTTACAATAATCAGAATGGTATCATGAAATACTTGGGTATTCCGCTGAAGGCTAGCAGGTTAAAGGTCCAAGACTTCAATTTTCTGAATGACAAAGTAGCTCGGAAACTCGCGGGTTGGAGGGCGAACATGTTATCTCAGGCCGGCCGTGCTATCCTCATTCGCTTTGTTCTCCTGAGTCTCCCTGTCTACCTGGCTAGCTCCATTTCCATCCCCTCCTCTATCTGCCATAAAGTGAACCAGATCTGTGCTAATTTTTTTTGGCAGGGGGCGGATGGCCAGCATAGGCGCCACTGGGTGGCGTGGTCCTCCCTGCAAAAAAGTTTTGAAGAAGGTGGTCTTAATTTCAGAAATCTTCACTATCTCCAGGTGGCGATGGCAGCTAAGCAAATTTGGAACATCCTTCATGGTTCCTCTCTTTGGGCAGTGTATGCGAGACAAAGGTATATTAAACAGTCACATCTCAGTGACATCAATAATCCTTTCCCCTGTGGTATCTCTAAAAAGATCTTCCAGAAGGCTAAGGAGATGGTGCTTGCTAATAATAGATGGGTGGGAGGTGATGGTTCTAATGTGTTTTTCTTCAAAGATATCTGGATGGGTGAGACTTTTATTGCTCAAGATCTCAGTAGTCCTCATTTGACCCATCATTTGAACAATATTAAACTTAAGGATATGGTCTCTGATGGCACTAACTCGGTCTGGGATGCCATGGGTGTTTCTAATCTGTACGTTGGGGGTCTTCTTACTGATAGTACCGATAAGTTTATTTGGGCCGCCACTGCCCATGGCCAGTTCACTGTCAAATCTGCTTACAATATTGCTGTCCCTCATGGCGTATCTCGTGGTGGTACTTGGTTGAAGCTTTGGAATCATGCTATCCCTCCCCGCCCGGCTATGTTCTCATGGAAGATCCTTCACAGGGCGGTTCAAGTGGACTCCAGGATTATGGATTGTGGCATCCCTCTGGTTTCCAAATGTGTTTGTTGTAATAATCATGATCAGGAATCTCTTGACCATCTTTTCATCTCTAGTGACATTGCCAAAAAGTTGTGGAGTTGGATCGCCCCTCTGCTGGACAATAGAATTTCCTGGAGCCCTCATGTCACCACTAGGCTGTGGAGCATTCTTTCTTACACCAGTTTGCAGTCGCCTCTTCATTGTTCTGGGATGTTTTGCAGCCTTCTTATGCTCTGGGAAATTTGGAAATTCAGATGCTCTGCTCGTATTGATGGTATCTTCCGTCTGTGGAATACATCAAGCAATCTATTTTGACGACAGTTAGGAAGACTATGACAACAATCAAGTTTTCTGGTTCCATATCTCATAATCAGGCCGCTATACTTCATACTTATAATATTCAGATTTCTGCTAGAATCAAACCCCCCATTCTTGTTAAGTGGATTCCCCCGATTGTGGGCTATTCGTTGAATGTTGATGGAGCTTCTAAAGGGAACCCCGGCATCTGTGGTGGCGGTGGCTGTATTAGAGACAGGCATGGAAATTTTATTTATGGTTTTGCTTTCTCCTATGGCTTTGGAAGCAGTATCTTGGCTGAAGCTAGAGCTCTACATGATGGTTTGCGCCTTGCTATTGAATGTAAGCTCCACATTTCAGTTGTCTATTCCGATTCGGCGGTCCTCCTCAGAGCTATCTCCTCTGGGTGTCCCCCCCACTGGGCGGTCTTCCCTTGGTGGCGCGGGATCGCTCACATGATCCACATTCTCAAACCGAATATGTTGCATACCTTTAGAGAAGGAAACCAAGTTGCTGATGCGTTAGCCAACTTTGCATGTTTAAATCGCTCTACCTCAGTTTTCCCTCATGCTTGCAGTCTCCCATCCCAGGTTAGGGGCGCCTTGCTGGTTGACAAGGTGGGTTTTCCTAGCTTTCGTCAATAGCTTCTTTATATTCTTTCTCTAGCTCTCCACGTGAAGTTGTTGGTTCGGCGTTCGGGTGTACTCTTCTTACCTCTTTCTGGTGGTTGTTCTTCAGGTGTCGGGTGTTCTTTTTTCATCCTTTCATATTGAAATAAAATTCCCCTCTGGTGATCGCCGAGTGGAGTGAGTCCATTTTCTCCCGCTGGGAGAAGGTGCACTCTCCTTGCTGCTGACCCAGGGGAGGCTTTTCATTAAAAAAAAAAAAGTATGTAATTTGAACATTATATTAGAGTATCATGAAAAGAATGTATAAGTGTGGACATTATGTGTTTTTATTTCAGCAGTTTAAATTATGTGAACTTTTAGTTCTTTATTGTTAATTACAAACTTCATGTATGTTAAATGTGGATGATGAATTAATGGAGATAGTTGTCTTTTACTTCCGCTACTCTGTTGTATATTCGCGTGTATCTCAGCTGTATGTATCGTTTGGGTAAATGTCCCACTGTGAGGACTCTCGCTATACCGACATGGGTTGGTATAACCGTACCGGCATAATGAGGGCCGTCACAGAATAAGCAAACCTATTGTGTGAGATGCATAGACTAACTATCCTAACATGCGTAGAACGGAGAAAGAAGTGATCGATGCAAACCACACATGCATGCAGGATTTAGAGTGGTTCGACAAACACATCACTATGTGTGTCTACGTCCACTACCCCACACCCCTGTGAAGATTTCCACTAGCTTGTTTCCCAAATACAAGCAAAAACCCACACACACACTGTTGTTTCTGGGGACAGCCACATCCCCACCTCATTTCCCAAGGATGAGATAACCCGATGTATATGTGCGCACGCACTACACACCTACGAAACATGTGCTCACAAACAGAGCACACACACATAACGATGTTTATGTAAATAAACTGAAGTACAGTTCTCAACACAAGAACAAGTGAAAAGAGATGAAAATTTGCAGTTCCGAATTCTCCTATTTTGGTGTGATTGAGAAATGTCAGAGAAGAACATAGAAGCTTGCTCAAGCCTTCTTGGATGAAGTACTATGGATGCACGATCTTCTGAACATCCAATACCTTGAACCCATTCAACAACCTTTGAAGAAATCACCTGGAAAGTGCTTTGGTCTGCTGGTTTATCTGTTGCCCTAGCTTGGATGAAGCTCTGGTTCGCCTGTGCTTTCTCTGACGTAGCTTCGTGTAAAACCCTGTTCGTCTAAGAATAAAATGTATACTTCTCACAAGGATAGAGTTCTACCTTGAAACCCACAACCAAAGGACTCCTACTTGGTCGTAGATTAGAAGATAAGCTCATGTAGAATCCAAGATAAGAAGGAGTCCTTTCCAAACTAGAAAATGGGTTTACAAAGTCGGTCGACCAATTTCCTAAGATCGGTCATCCGATTTTGGACTTAAATGGATCAGACTTCGACTGACAAATTGGCTGATCGTTTGGTCGACTGATTCTAGAATTTCGGTCGTCTAACTTCTAGTTTAACATCCACCGATGCTTCGGCTGGTCAAGATACAACATGAATATCTGAAGTGACTTTGCTTTGACTGGGCAAGTGTAAATCATGACATCCGAAGTCAAGGTGCTTCGGATGGCAGAAATACAACATGAATATACGAAGTTAGCTTGCTTTGACCTACGGATCGGTCGACCGATTCCCTCAAGTTGATCGTCTGACTTTTTAACTATCCTGGTGCCAAACCTTCTGGCTAGGTTGGTCGTCCGATTTGCCCAAATTGGTCGTCTGACTTTGGATTGGTAATCGATTGTCCATTGATTCCCTTTGTACCACAATCGATCTGGCATCAAGTCTCTTTGATCCATAATCGTTCTGGCATCGATTTCCTTTCAATATCGGTCGATCGATTTCTGCAGGTCGATCGTTCGATTGTTAGTTTTGCAGTTCTTATTCCAGTCTTGTCTTTTTATTTTGTCCAAGTCTTGGGCTTCTTATTGACCACTTCAAATATGACTTTTGGACAAAATTACTGCACACTTAACTCACAAATTAGACCCTCAAATTAAATAACATAAATCAAATGTTTGGTCATAAACATGAATTATATTCAGTGTTTTGTGATTTTCTAAATCATGAATTAAACTTAGTATTTTTGTGATCATCAAAATCTACGGAGTACAACAATACTGTGAGAGCTCTGCTTCGACCACTAGAGTGTTGTATCTCGGTTGGGTTGGGCCTTTAACAAAGTGACACCATAGTGTACATGTGAGAGGTTGGCGGTCAGGCTTGCGAGTGGATGTGCTGGATGACCATGGTTTGGAGTTCTCCGTGTACCCAAATCCCCATTGATTCTTCATCACAATGTCAGGGATGGACTTGGTAATGCCCTATAATTCTGCCCCCCGAGGCCTTTCCCTTCCTCATAGCCTAGCTTCATCATGATCTGCCACCCTTTGGTGTTCAGTGGCTCTTTTCTCTTGACATCATTGACCTATGTTGGGTTGGCCTCTTGTTTGGAATGGAATGAATAAGCCCAAGGGTAATTGATGTCTACTATAGAGACAATGGGCTTGTTGGCTGGCTAAATAGATGAAAGCACAATGTCATTGATAGCATTAACAACATGTAAAGTGTCTATGCTCTTCACCTTAATGATCCATCCTTGGAAAGGGAATTTAGACATTGGTGTGCAGTGGATGGAATAGCTCCTAGTGCCTCTATCCATGGGCATCCCAGAATCACTTTGAATATGGGGTCGATATCAAGCACGTAGAAATCGACAGTGACGGCTAGCGGCCCCAGTTCTACTTGTGTAGTTACCATGCCATGACATGATCTTCTGGAGTTGTCATAAGCAGCTATGGTGGTTGGTGTCGACCTTAGCAGGCCTTCAGACACATCACATGATCTCATGGTACTTAATGGGCAAACATAAATTGGAGCCCCAGTGTCGACTAGTGTTGCCCCTACCGCTACATGGTTGATGACTAGGGTAACATAGAGTGAGAGTCTCCTTGCCTCTGGGGGTGCCAATTCAGTCTCCGCAAATGTGATGGCCGGCCCACGGGTCACCATTGCTAGTGCACTTGGTAGTTTATCGGCCACCATGTCCTCATTCACCACAACCCTTTGTAGAAAGTTCCTTAGTGCTTCTTGATGCTCTTTGGACTTGTTTATTAGGTCAAAAATTGAAATCTTTGCAGGCACATGATCTAAGTGCTTGAGGACGTCATAATGTGTCTCAAGTAGTGGCTTAGTCACCCTCTCTTCTTGCTCTTGCTGCTTAGCTTGTTGCGAAGGTGGTTGTAGGACTTGCTGGGGATTGTTCGGGCTGGTGGATGTAGTGGAGATGGGTGGATAGGGTGACGGAAGACCCGTCCACTCCACAAGATAGTTTGTTGGGTGATGGGATGCCTGGTGGAGGATAAAGTGGCAGTGAAGGGTTGGTGGTCCTGCCCAAATGGTGGCAGGATAATGGGTGTGGAAGGAGGTGTAGTAAGTGGAGGTGGTAAGATGGCGGACGAGGTAGAATGTGGTGTGGATATGAGTGGGAACATGATGGGAGGCCTGATGGTTGGTGGGGGTGTGGAACTAACTGGGTCGAGAGAGTCGGCAGACAGTATGATGGCATTGGTTTGGCGGATTAGAGGTTGAGTTTACTGAGAGGCCACAGTGGCCGGCTGTGTTGTTTGTTGTTGTTGAGAATAGTGGTGGTTAAGTGCCATCATCTGCTAGACATCAATCTCATCATCGTACGCCCAGTTAGCTCCAGGAGGTGTATGATGGATGATAGGGTTCACCTGGGCTGGTGGTTGTGGTGGTGGATTGGGAGATGGAGGGTGATTGAGTAGTGGGTTTTGGACAATCCCCAAGTCCTATAGTGGCTGTTGTGGCCATTATTGTTGTTGAGGTGGTGGCTGGCACTGCTACCTTTGTTGTTGCTACTGCCTCTGCCTCTCCTTAATCTCTCCAATAACTCTGCGGAGAGCTATCTAGTCTAGCCTATTCTGATCATGGAGATCATACACCAGATCTTTAAATGTGAAGCATTGCTCAATGGTATGCCCAGGCTGGTGATGGAACATGCAGTATTGTGACTGGTCTACACTCGGGTTCAGTGACTTATCAGAAGGGAGTCTGATGGCATTTGTGGACACTAAGGCTAAAAAGATATCAGGTAAGGACTATGGAAGTGGTGGGTATTGTGTTATCATAAGGCCTAGGGGACGCCTTTGTTGGGAGCAATCAGGAGGTGGTACTTGGTGGTACTGGCGTTGCTGGCCTTGTGATTTGCAAAATTTGGGCCCTGGGTAATGTAGGGTTGGAGATTGTTGTTGTTCTAGCCGGTAGGGTTGAAGGCACTTACCTGCTCATTGGTTTGGACACCCTCCGTAACAGGCCCCTGTGGTTTTCTTTGGAAGCGGGGCTTCTAGGGCTTGAACATGGAGTCGAGTGGGGAGTCCTTGAGTTGGGTCTATATGAACCTATCCCGACTGTATAATTGATGCATAGTGGTGATATCATTCATTTCCAAGATGTTATTATAGGCAGGCATAGCATTGGCAATGATGATCTTGACTTTCTCCCCCTCTGGAAGGTAGCTTGGGACCCATGTGGCCATCTGTCTCCATTTATCTGCATACATGGAAAACTCTTCGACCAACTTCATCTTTTCTACCCTGAGGTCTATAAGGGAGTACTATGGCCCAACCTTGCCTTGAAATTGTTCAAGGAACTTCCTCTTCACTATAGCAAAGTCCTTTGCATCCTCAGGTGGCAGTGAATAGAACCAATCTAATGCTGGCCTATCTAACGACTAACGAAACAAGTAAGTCATCAAGCGGCAGTCATGCTAGTAGGGTGCAGACTCATAGATGAAGTCCTTTATGTGAATGTAGGGGTTACCAATGCCATTGTACATGCGGTACGTGGGCAACTTGGAAGGAGGGGGAGCCCACAGACCATTAAAGCTGGGCATTTGTACATCAGGGTGCTACCTAGGGTTGACATGCTTCCATAATTTGTGCAGCTCTCTCTTGATGGAAGCCCACTCAGACATCATGTCGGGAGTGGTAGATGGCTGGGCATATAGGGATGTAGCACGGGATATTGGCCTGGCATGTGGCTCATACCCCTAAGGAGAATATCAAGGGAGATAAGTAGGGGATCGGGGCTTCGACTCACGAGAGCGGTGGTGCTCATATTTGAAGGGAGTGAATTGAATGGCCCTCGAACGGATGGGAGTGTTGTCGGCTTGTCCCGTGATGACACATGGGCCGGAAGGGCACATCATGGGGTGCTCTGGGAGAGGGAGAGGAGACGGTCTTGCCTTTTAGCACCGTCATGAGATATTGGATTTGTGAGGAATCAAGCTTAGGAATTAGGTGCATGAGTTGGGTAGCTTGATCCTCTAACTAGGGGGGTGGATAGAGTGAGACAAGCCATCATTGTTGGAATGGTGACCCTCGCTGGCACGGACTGTGGTGACCCAGGGTTGGGCTGACCTCTCAAGGAGATCATGAGGAAGGGACTCCTCATAGTGCTGGAAGGTCTAGAAAGCTGGATCTAAATTCTCTTCATTATAGATTGAGTTTAGATATGACTCCATGTTTGGAAAGCAAAACCCTTTTACACACCAATACAACGAACTCCTGTCTAGACCTGAGACGCAACTTTCCTAATTAAGAAACCTTCCTAAACAAGCAATTCTAATCAAACAAAAAAAAGAGAAGATGTCTCACCCAAAGTGATCAGTTGATAATGATGATGATTTCTTTTATTGGTTCAAGTTTGCCTTTTAATGGATTGACTATTTTAGGAAGTTCCCTCAAAGGATGGGTTTTCTAAAGCGACAAGGCTTCCAACTTCGGGTTTGACTAGGATCTGACACAAGCTCACCAATCTATGGACACTAATTCTAAGGTGGCAACAGGTACAACCAGCTCAGCGGCCGTGTAGGAATCCATAGTCAGTGGGGACTTACGGAGGCCCTTAAGCGAGTGCTCAAGTTGGGCACAAGGAATATGTGGCTGAGAGAGCGGGCGTCACCGAGGAAGAAAACCTAAACCATAATATGGAGATATGTATGCCCTTATGTGCATCGGAGTGCATGTCAAGTCTAGCCTGAAGTTATAAAACAGAACCGGGGCCAACCTACTCTCAGAAGCAGAATGCGATGGAGTCACTGTCGCTATCTAGGTTGCAAAAGGAAGGACATTGCCCTCTTCTACGCAATGGATAGAGGTAGAGTCAGACCTGGTATGCAGAGAGAATGAAAACAACCCTATAGCAAATATGACTGATAGACTCTAAAAAGCATATAGCAAGCAAGTAAAGACTCATTGTATGTATGGAGTGCTCAAAAGAACCCAAAATTTAGAAGTCACAAGAATCAGCAGAACTCACCTGATCATGATGACCTCCTTGACGCCTTCCAAATAGCGACACACCGACTGTTGCGTTCCTTCCTAGTGCAACAGAACTCAAAACAATAGTGAAATAAAATGGAAAAACATGGAATTTAATGGAGCACCAACATATGGAAGACTGAATAAGGTAGGAGAAGATGTATGTAAACTAAAATAGGCACCAAATGTCCCAAAATTCAGAAACAAAGGGGAGCAGCCAAACTCACAAGATGACAACAGTGACCCTGTCGACTTCTTTATCTCAACTTCTAGAGCATCGCGTTCCATACCAGAGTAGTAGAACTCAAAACAACAGTGAAGAAGTGGAAAAAAACAGAATCTAAGACAACACAACACCTATAAAAGACTGAAGAAGGCAGGAAAAGATAGAGACAAGCACGATAGGCACTAGAGGTCCCACCATGATCGCCAAAAGGTGTAATCACAGGAATTGATCCCCGGATAAAAGATGACAAAATATAAATAATATGAAAAAAATACCGTGATCGTCACCAAAGTAGTTTCAAAAGGATAATTGTAAAAAATAATGATGCTAACTACCTTGGAAATAGAAGAGTGCAGAAGGGAACCTATTTCAAAGGTCGTGACAAAAAGTTCATCACCTTCTCAATAAATGCGACAAGGTATGCATCGCCTTCTACAACAAGAAGGGGAGACTGTGCATTCTTCTCTTCATGCTTCTCATCCAGCCAAGGAACAAGAGCCTTGTGCTTGTACTATCTTTAGGAACCTGCTAAGAACATCAAAGCAAAAAAACACCCATTAGAGAATTGATTCGTGAAGCATCTATCGCAAAAGACATAAAGATCATGACAATATGGAGGGAACTTACATGGGGGTTGGTGTTTTAACCCCTTTGGGTGTTTAAAATAGGTGTGCGAGACGTGATCTAATGATAAGCTATGAGAAGAAACGAAACTAAACTAGCATGCATGAAGAAAATTGAAAGAAATGCATGAAGAATATGAGTGAGGGGAAGAAAACGCCCTGATGGGCACTTCCTAATCGTTTGGAGGCTAAAAGGTCTTCTGGAGATTTGTAGCTCTCGAGGAAAGGAAGTAGCAGACGCCAAGATCTCCCAAAACCATGCCCTAGGGACACTTTTATGGGCAATTATTTCTGAATGGGGTAGGAGAAGAATAATGGGGTGGCATCCGAGTTTAGGCAATTATAGTTGTGCAAGGAGAGTTAGAACGTGGCAAGGAGGTTCTAAGGAAGGTTTCCCTTGAGTTTGACAATATTTGAAGACCTCTAGACCTATCAAAAGTTGGATTATTCATGAATGGCAATGGTTAGAAATGAACTAGGAAAGCCACATTGCATGGGCATGGAAAGGGAACCAGAACGCGACAGGCCTCCTGTCACTACTAGGTCACGATGCCTCGATACATCGCCTTCCATAAAAGAAGTTATGAAGGATTTTCTGGTAATGTTTTAGTGAATTTCAAGGCCAAATGAGAAAGTGATGTATAGACTCATCGCCTTCTTGAAATAATCGATTGATTCTGAAGGCAATCAGAATGAGGATTTGAATGAGACAAGAAGGACGTTGTGGCAAGGTTGTTGAACAACCGATTGATTTGAATAGTAATCAGAATGAGGCTACGAACACAACAAGAAGGACATCGCCTTATGAATATGAATGCGACAAAGGGATTGTCACCTTCATGATTTTTCAGCATATGATTTATTCAAAGTATTTTTCCTCCTTGCATGAGTATCAGATTGGCATAAGGCTTGCGGTGTTGGATTCCCAACTCAGAGAGCTATGAAATGATGATGAGACTGATTGATTAGACCAGGAAGAGCCCACCATGGTGATGAACTAATGGAAAAGGTTCCATGATTGGATAAAGCCAGCTTAGCGATGATGAGCCAATGCGGGGCATCAATAATGTGACAAGGAATTTGACTCAACTTATGGGTCAGAAATGGGTGTCTACACACGTGTTATTCTTTAGTGTGTTAATTGGCTGCATGCACTTTATGAAATGTTAATACTTAGTTAGTGTAAAAGGGGTAAGAAGGTTCCAAAAAGATAAGAGATTCTTTTATACATCCTAAGCATGGTAGAGAGCATAGAGAGAGTGCACAGAGAAGAGGTTATCTAGAGAGATTGTGCTACTATATTCGAGAAGTAAGTGATCCAGTGATGCAGTGAGAGAACCAAAGGGAATGTCTTGTGAATTGTGCTATTCATGAGGCTTCTACATTGATCAATAGGAGATTTTCTATAGCTGATCAAGTACAAGACGCAGGAAGAGTGTGGGGGGGTGTAAGGCCCTCGAATTTTGCTCCTTATTTAGATTGTGTCATGTAGTGATGAATTTCTTTGTGTAAATAGTTATGTGCATGTGTATATAGAGGTATATGTATATATATGTATATATGTGTTTAATTATGTATAATTTATATTAAATAATGTTGTATATATGTATATGATTGTCAATCATGTATATGTTGCTTTATTTACATTGTATATATGATGTTTAAGATATACATTACATATTGCATGTATAGATATATGGTGTATGCAAGTTATGGTCATTCTGAGTTCTGGCCAAAGTGCATGTTAACGTCAACATGCATGGATGTTAGGGTTGAGTCGACGTCCAGATCGATGGATGCCAACTCCTAGTAGACGGCCAAGCATGTGGACGTCTATTTCCCCAGATTTTTGTGGGTTCAAATTCGGAAACATCTGCGATTTCTTCACCCTCTGCTTAAGAAACCTTCGCCCAACAGTAGGATATCCTATCTACGCGTACCCCAAACCCATGACTCTATAAAGACACCTTCTTTTGGTCGGATGAGGTCTTTTCGGCTTTTGTCAAAACCCTAGAAAGCTTGTTGCGAAACTGAAACTTTGAGAACTTGGATCTGGCGATTGGAAGCTCCTTCCGGCGATCTACATCGACTAGAAGGGACTTGGTTCATCTTTAAAGCTTTCCCGACTCCGGTGTGTAGCATCTATCATCACAGAAGTCAGATCGAGGGGAGTTTTGGAGCACTTCTTGGCTTGGCCGAGGAGGGCATCTTCGACCTCTAAATCTCATCTAGCAATTTTTCAGAGGCAAGTAACCTTTGTACACTATTCCTACACATGTCTTCTACGTCCCAGGAATTTTTACAGATTTTTCTTCGTGTCCTGGAGCCCCCATTCAATGTTGCTTTGTGTGTTCGGTCTGCACTTCTGCAGACAGGAACTTAACGGCAACATCTAGTGTCGTTAAGATCCAGGGTCAGCGGCAACAGATTGTGTCGTTAACCCATGTTGGCGGCAACATCTGTGCCGCCAAGTTCAACAAGTTTTGACAGAATGATTGTTTGATCTTCGGGAAACGTTTCTCCATACTTCTGAATATAAGTACATGCTATAAATTTTATATGTGGTCAAGTACATGTAGTAGGTCACATCATGAGGCTAGGACGAATTTCTATTTACTATGTAAATTATTAAAATTTCTGGAAATAGAATAGTGAACATGAATTACCTATTTTAATTCCAAATAAAATGATTCGTTACATGCTAGAGTACCAAAAATTTTGTATGAATATATGATTGCTAAATACAGATTCTGGAACTACTAAGTATGACTGTGATGCTATAATCCATGTTAATTGGATTTCTTGATAAATCTGCAGGAAGCTCGTTTTAATTATTATAATTTGTATATTATTCTCAAAAATCTGAAATTTTATGAATATGATGAGTAATTTGTGAATAGACTGTAGTAAAAATTTTGTACTGTTTGGGTAACAATAGGTGCTATTTCGGATTTAATATAGAAAAACAACCATGTTGAGTATATTTAATGTGATTGTTTATAATTCAGTAAATTGCAGCATGATTAGACCCTTGCTATGATCATTTGTCAATTGGAACAGTAAGGTTGAAATCAGTAAATGAGAACCTATGTGTGTATTTAAAATGCATGAGCATGAAATAATTAGTACATGTGAGTAATGTAAATAAGTATAATGAAGTGTAAATGTGTAATTGTGCCATTAGTGACACTGCTACCATAGAGGGCTGTGGAACTGTACCGTAGTAAAGTCCCTACGGGAAGGTTCAATGTGTGTAAAATCCTATGGGCAATTAGGATGAAATCCTGGAGGTGGACAAGTACCACTGGTTAGGGTGGAGAGTGCTTCTCCCAGTTCTGCGCAGTTAACCAAGGTCTATCACTGTGTTGCCTAGGTGATGGATATGTGAATGTGAATGTATGTCCTTCTAATGGTGGTTAGGACTATGTGTCACGACAATCAAGTGAAAATGTGAATACGTGCATATGATATTATGTAAATTGTGTAAATGTGAAAGTGACCATGTGATAATGAAAAATGTGATTGGTAATATGAGAAAATGTGACACCATGTGAGCTTGTGATTTATTTATATTCAAACAGCAAGTGAAATGTGTAATTAAATGTGAAAAGTACATGTGAAACATGAATAGAGATCATGCTAGGTTGCTATTTATTTTATGCCTAGTTCCATGTTCTAGATTGGTGAAATTGTACCATAATGTGAAAAAGTTTGAATTGTTAAATCATGTTACATGTATGTGTAGAAAGCATGTGTAGGATTATTATATTGAATTAGTTAATGTTATAAACATGTATCATGTATTCCTTGCTATAAGTTTTCCATGCATAGTAATTTGGATTGAATGAAGCATGCAACATGTATTAGTTCTTATTTTGAAAAGTCAGCATGTGCATATGATATGTGTAAGGATGCTGTGCATAGATTGCTTGTTGGGTCTATTTAGACTCATTCTTGCTTCGGCATACAGGTGTAGCAGGTGACTCCACTTCTTTGGAGGAGATTGTTAGGAGCGACTCCGAGCGAGAGGAGTAGCTAGTTGTGGAGATCTCTACGTTGTGTCTTTCATTTCATAGTATGTAATTTGAAATTACGTAATTGAGGATGGACAATGTATTTCATTTGAAAGTTGTATTAAATGTGGACTTCATATTTTCTTTCTTCACTATCTAGAATGTGGATATAATGTGGATGATGGAATAAGATTGAATGCCTATTTTACTTTCCGCTGTTCTATTCCAATATTTGTGTACATCTCAATCTAGTGTTAGTGTTGGGTAAATGTCCCACTGTAGTGACGTTCATTATACCAACGTGGATTGATATAATCGTACCGGTATCAGGAGGGTCGTTACAGAGATTGGTATCAGAGCGACGGTTGAGATTGTACATGACTATATGCCATCATCTTTATATTATGCTAAGTCTTTATAGAATTGTCCACATGTGTAGAAATGATTAATAATGAGTTGAAGATAGTTAAGAACATGGTTAGGGCTAAATAACTTAGTTTCTAACTATGATTAATTGTTTTACAGGCTATGGCATCTCGAGGTAGGCGTGGTTCACCTGCTCGTGAGGATGAGCAGAGGCGTGAGGAGAGGGTTGAGCAGCAGGCCCCAACACCTCAGGGTACTACTGTACTTCCTCCTCCACCACCAGTAGATTATGGAGTATTCATGCAAGGTCTGGTGCAGGCCATGCAGACTCAGGCGCATACTCAGGCCGCACTCCAGACTCAGCTAGAGGCTCAGGTTAGAAATGTTAGATAGAAGTAGTCTACTTTTATTAAATGTATGATTGTTATGTTGCTTATGCATTATATATGTTGTTTATGTTGATTATTGTAGTAGGCTCAGGCTCCAGCTCCAGTTCCCCAGGAGCATGGCCATGGTGGTCCTTCCATCATGGAGCGGTTCAAGAGGATGGCTCCAACTCTTTTAAGGGGGGGAGTCATCCATTACTGGCGGAGAGCTGGATGAGGGAGATCAAGAAGATCTTCAGAGTGATTAGGTGTGCTGAGGAGAACAAGGTTAGCTTAGCCACCTATATGCTACATGTATGTATTAGTTGTATATGTATTTAATTATATAAGCTTAGATTGCCTAGATTTGGTGCTTATGGATGGCTTGATGCAGGAGAGAGCCGATGTGTGGTGGGCTTCGTTACTACGTACCAGGTTTGAGGACGATGCTGTCGAGGTAGCATGGGACGAGTTCGTGAGGCTCTTTCGGGCCATGTTCGTTCCAGAGCATATCCAGGACAAGATGGAGTAGGAGTTCCTTACTTTGACTCAGGGCTCCATGACCGTACTTGAGTACGAGGCCAGGTTTGCAGAATTATCAAAATATGCACCTCACATAGTGGCTAATGAGTGCAGGAAAGCGAAGAAATTTGTGATGGGCCTTAAGCCATCACTTAGATCGAGGCTAGTAGAATTTGACCACTGTACCTTGGACGAGGCTCTTTGTGCGGCGTGTCGACAGGAGAGTGAGATGGAGCAGTACCTCGAGGAGAAGAAGGTGTCGTAGAAGAGATCTGCACCTCCTTTCCAGCGGAAGGATAGGAAGAAGGTGGCGTACCAGTCACCACAGCATCCTATGGCAACGAGCAGTCAGCAGGTAGCTTCTCAGTGGTCCCCCGATAGTAGGCCTAGGGGCAAGAAGGAGTGCCCTCACTGTGGAAGGGCACATGGCGGTATTGAGTTCTAGAAGATGGTGGGAAAGTGTCTAAAGTGCGGGAGCAGCGAGCATCAGATCCGGGACTGCCCTAGACTTTAGCAGGGAGTCTAGCGTGGAGCGCCAGCCCTAGTAGCGCCAACTACAGGAAGACCAGGAAGGCCTCGAGCCCAAGCTCGAGTGTTTGCCCTAGCACGAGAGGATGCCGAGCATGAAGATAATGTCACCGAAGGTACGATTCCTTTCATGGGTGCGCACGCTCGGGTTTTGTTTGATACGGGTGCCACTCACTCTTTCATTTCCGAGTGGTTTGCTAGGTAGTTAGCTTTAGAGTCAGGATTAGAGGCTGAGGAGTTAGAGGTTCCATTGTCTGTACACACACCTATGGGAACGGTATCGACTAGGAAGTGTATTCTGTCGTTACCTGTGTGCATTGAGAATCGAGTCTTAGATGGGTGTTTCTTCTTGGTAAAGATGGACTATGATGCTATTCTAGGTCTGGATTGGCTAGAGGAGCACTATGCTTTAGTTGATTGTCGTGGGAAGAAGATCACTTTCTGTATTCCTGGTGAGGATGAGTTTTCACATCCCTTGCCAAGGAACTTAGTAGGAAGGTTTGTTATCTCCGCCATGAAGGCGATGAGGATGGTTAACAAGGGTTGTGACGCTTTTCTTGCCAGCGTGGTATTAGTACCGAAGGCTGATCAGTCACTTACTCCTGCGGAGATTGATGTAGTACAAGAGTTTCCAGACGTTTTTCCCGATGATTTGTATGGATTGCCACCGGTTAGGGAGATAGAGTTTACCATAGAGTTGCTTCCAGGCACCTCTCCTATCTCAAAGGCTCTATATCGGATGGCACCTGGGGAGTTAGCTGAGTTAAGGAAGTAGTTGCAGGATTTGTTGGATAAAGGATTTATTCGCCCTCGTGTATCTCCTTGGGGAACACCTGTTTTATTTGTAAGGAAGAAGGATGGGTCACATAGGTTATGCATTGATTGTAGGAAGCTCAACCAAGTGACTGTAAAGAACAGGTATCCCTTACCGCGGATTGATGATCTATTTGACCAGTTGCAGAATGCATCAGTATTTTCTAAGATTGATCTGCGGTCTGGCTATCATCAGTTGAGGATTAGGAGTGAGGATGTGTCCAAGATGGCCTTTAGGACTCGTTATGAACATTATGAGTTTTTAGTTCTTCCTTTTGGTCTAACCAACGCCCCTGCAGCGTTCATGGATCTCATGAATAGGGTGTTTAGACCTTATCTAGATAGTTTTATCGATGATGTGTTGGTCTATTCTCCGGATGAGGCCACACACCGTTAGCATTTGAGGGTTGTGTTAGAAGTTCTCCAAGAGCACAAGCTGTATGCTAAGTTCAGCAAGTGCGATTTCTGGATGCACGAGGTTCATTTCCTTGGGCATGTTATCTCTAGTGCAGGTGTAGCAGTTGATCCAGCGAAGGTCCAGGCTGTATTAAATTGGAAAATTCCTAGGACCCCATCGTAGATTCATAGTTTCCTTGGTTTAGTAGGCTATTATCGGCGATTTATTGAGGGTTTTGCATCTATTGTCGCACCTTTGACTAAGCTAACCAGGAAGGGTGTGAAGTTTGTCTGGTCTGAGGAGTGTGAGAGTAGCTTTCAATTATTGAAGGCTAAGCTTGCTTCTACACTGGTATTGATTTTACCGAGTGGTGTAGAGGGTTTTGCCATTTACTCGAATGCATCTCGGATTGGTTTAGGCTGTGTGTTGATGCAGCAGGGAAGGGTAGTGGCGTATGCTTCTCGTCAATTGAAGGAGCATGAGCATAACTATCTGACTCATGATTTGGAGCATGCGGCAGTGGTTCATGCACGAAAGATCTGGAAGGCACTATCTTTATGGTGTCAGATTTGAGGTGTTCACTGACCATAAGAGCTTGAGGTATCATTTTTCTCAAAAAGAATTAAACCTGCGGCAGAGAAGATGGATTGAGTTCCTCAAGGACTATGATTTCGATCTTCAGTATCATCCTGGAAAGGCGAATATCGTAGCTGATGCTCTTAGCAGGAAGAGATCTTTACTCCAACAGGATTGGAAGATGTTGGAGGATGCTGCTTGTGCGATGACTGAGATAGAGCCATTATTGTGTCAGGCTTTTGTAGCTCAGTTGTCCATTCAGTCCACTATTTTGGATGAGGTGATCGAGTAGCAGAAGGCCGACCCTAGACTCCAGGAGTTAGTGGGCAAGGCAGGCATTACTCGTGATGAGGATGGTGTGATTAGGTTCCATCACCGAGTCTGTGTTCACTATATTGTGGATGTTCGTGAGCATATATTAGCAGAAGCTCATAGGTCGAGATTCTCTATTCATCCGGGTAATACTAAGATGTACCAGGATTTGAAGAGATAATTTTGGTGGTCTGGCATGAGGAAGGACATGTTGGATTTTGTATCCAGGTGTTTAGTATGCCAGCAAGTGAAGGCCGAGCGGCAACGACCATCTGGTCTTATGCAAAAGATGGAGATTCTAGTATGGAAGTGGGTGGCCATCACTATGGATTTTGTAACAGGTTTGCCTAGGTCAGTTAGGGGCAATGACTCGATTGGGTAGTTGTAGATAGATTCCTAAGACTACGTATTTCTTGCCTATGAAGAAGAAGCAGTCTATTGAGAGTTTGGCTAGGTTGTATGTTAGCAACATTGTTAGGTTGCATGGTGTGCCGAAGTCGATCATTTCAGATTGAGATCTGAGATTTACTTCGAGGTTGTGGAAGGGTTTTCAGAATGCATTAGGTTCTGAGTTGAATCTTAGTTTGGTGTTCCATCCACAGAAAGATGGACTGTCCTAGAGGACTATCCAGACACTCGAGGATATGTTGAGAGCGTGTGTGCTGAATTGGAAGGGTGATTGGGAGCGTCATTTACCTCTTGTGGAGTTCGCATATAACAACAGTTTTCATGCGAGTATTGGTATGGCTCCATTTGAGGCATTGTATGGAAGGCCTTGTAGATCTCCTTTATGTTGGGAGGAGATCGGTGATAGGCAGTTGATCGGTCCGGAGTTAGTGCAGGAGACTTCGGATAAGATCCAGCTTATCAGAAAGAGGCTTATTGCGGCGAAGGATAGGCAGAAGAGTTATGCCGACAACAGAAGAAAGGATTTGGAGTTCGAGGTTGGCGAGCGTGTCTTTCTAAAGATTTCGCCTACTCGAGGTGTTGTTAGATTTGGTAGGCATTGTAAGCTAAGTCTTAGATTCATTGGCCCGTATGAGATTCTCAGGCATTTGGACAGCGTGGCATATGAGCTAGCTTTACCCTTGGCATTAGCTAGTGTTCATCCTGTATTCCACGTATCTATGCTCAGGAGATATGTCTGAGATCCCTCTCATGTTATTAGTCATGAGCCAGTGGAGATCCAGCCAGATCTATCTTATGTTGAGCAACCAGTAGCTATTCTTGATCGGAAGGTTCAGCATCTCCTGAACAAGAGGATTGCGTCCGTGAAGGTGTTATGGCAGAACTTCTCGCGAGAGGAGGCTACATGGGCGCTTGAGGATGCTATGATGAAGAAGTATCCCCAATTGTTTGAGTAGTGTCGTTCTAACTTCAAGGACGAAGTTTTCTTTAAGGGGGAGAGGGTGTAAGGCACTCGAATTTTGCTCCTTATTTAGACTGTGTCATGTAGTGATGAATTTCTTTGTGTAAATAGTTATGTGCATGTGTATATAGAGGTATATGCATATATATGTATATATGTGTTTAATTCTATGTAATTTATATTAAATAATGTTGTATATATGTATATGATTGTCAATCATGTATATGTTGCTTTATTTACATTGTATATATGATGTTTAAGATATACATTACATACTGCATGTATAGATATATGGTGTATGTAAGTTATGGTCATTCTGAGTTCTGGCCGAAGTGCATGTTAATGTCAACATGCATGGACGTTAGAGTTGAGTCAACGTCCAGATCGATGGACGCCAACTCCTAGTAGATGGCCAAGCATGTGGACATCTATTTCCCCAAATTTTTGCGGGTTCAGATCCGGAAACGTCTGCGATTCTTCGCCTTCTGTTTAGGAATCCTCCGCCCAATGGTAGGATATCCTATCTACACGTACCCCAAACCCATGACTCTATAAAAACACCTTCTTTTGGTCGGATGAGGTCTTTTTGGCTTTTGTCAAAACCCTAGAAAGCTTGTTGCGAAACTGAAACTTTGAGAACTTGGATCTGGCGATTAGAAGCTCCTTCTGGCGATCTACATCGACTAGAAGGGACTTGGTTCATCTATAAAGCTTTCCCGACTCCCATGTGCAGCATCTATCATCACAGAAGTCAGATCGAGGGGAGTTTTGGAGCACTTCTTGGCTTGGCCGAGGAGGGCATCTTCGACCTCTAAATCTCATCTAGCATTTTTCAGAGGCAAGTAACCTTTGTACACTATTCCTACACATGTCTTCTAGGTCCCAAGAATTTTTACAGATTTTTCTTCGTGTCCTAGAACCCCCATTCACCGTTGCTTTGTGTGTTCGGTCTGCATTTTTGCAGATAGGAACTTAACGACAACATCTAGTGCCATTAAGATCCAGAGTCAGCGGCAACAGATTGTGCCGTTAACCCATGTTGGCGACAACATCTGTGCCTCCAAGTTCAACAGGTTTTGACATAATGATTGTTTGATCTTTAGGGCACGTTTCTTCGTACTTCTGAATATAAGTACATGCTATAAATTTTATATGTGGTCAAGTACATGTAGTAGGTCACAGCATGAGGCTAGGACGAATTTCTATTTACTATGTAAATTATTAAAATTTCTAGAAATAGAATAGTGAACATGAATAACATGTGTTAATTCCAAATAAAATGATTCGTTACATGCTAGAGTACCAAAACTTTTGTATGAATATATGACTTCTAAATACATATTTTGGAACTGCTAAGTACGACTATGATACTATAAACCATGTTAATTGGATTTCTTGATAAATCTGTAGGAAGCTCATTTTAATTATTATAATTTGTATATTATTCTAAAAAATCTAAAATTTTGTGAATATGATGAGTAACCTGTGAATAGACTGTAGTAAAAATTTCATACTGTTTGGGTAATAGTAGGTGCTATTTCGGATTTAATATAGAAAAATGATCATGTTGAGTATATTTAATGTGATTGTTTATAGTTCAGTAAATTGCAGCATGATTAGACCCTTGCTATGATCATTTGTCAATTGGAACAGTAAGGTTGAAATCAGTAAATGAGAACCTATGTGTGTATTTAAAATGCATGAGTATGAAATAATTAGTATATGTGAGTAATCTAAATAAGTATAATGAAGTGTAAATGTGTAATAGTGCAGTTAGTGACACTGATACCATAGAGGGCTGTGGAACTGTACCGTAGTAAAGTCCCTACGGGATGGTTCAATGTGTGTAAAATCCTATGGGCAATTAGGATGAAATCTTGGAGGTGGACAAGTACCACTAGTTAGGGTGGAGAGTGCTTCTCCCAGTTCTGCGCAGTTAACCAAGGTCTATCACTGTGTTGCCTAGGTGATGGATATGCGAATGTGAATGTGTGTTCTTCTAATGGTGGTTAGGACTATGTGTCACGGCAATCAAGTGAAAATGTGAATATGTGCATATGATATCATGTAAATTGTGTAAATGTGAAAGTGACCATGTGATATTGAAAAATGTGATTGGTAATATGAGAAAATGTGACACCATGTGAACTTGTGATTTATTTATATTCAAACAGCAAGTGAAATGTGTAATTAAATGTGAAAAGTGCATGTGAAACATGAATAGAGATCATGCTACGTTGCTATTTATTTTATGCCTAGTTCCATGTTCTAGATTGGTGAAATTGTACCATAATGTGAATAAAGTTTGAATTGTTAAATCATGTTACATGTATGTGTAGAAAGCATGTGTAGGATTATTATATTGAATTAGTTAATGTTATAAACATGTATCATGTATTCCTTGCTATAAGTTTTCCATGCATAGTAATTTGGATTGAATGAAGCATGCAACATGTATTAGTTCTTATTTTGAAAAGTCAGCATGTGCATATGATATGTGTAAGGATGCTGTGCATAGATTGCTTGCTGGGTCTATTTAGACTCATTCTTGCTTCGGTGTATAGGTGTAACAGCTGACTCCACTTCTTTGGAGGAGATTGTTAGGAGCGACTCCGAGCGAGAGGAGTAGCTAGTTGTGGAGATCTCTACGTTGTGTCTTTCATTTCATAATATGTAATTTGAAATTATGTAATTGAGGATGGACAATGTATTTCATTTGAAAGTTGTATTAAATGTGGACTTTAGATTTTCTTTCTTCACTATCTAGACTGTGGATATGATGTGGATGATGGAATAAGATTGAATGCCTATTTTACTTACCGCTATTCTATTCCATTATTTGTGTACATCTCAATCTAGTGTTGGTGTTGGGTAAATGTCCCACTGTAGCGACATTCTTTATACTGACGTGGATTGGTATAATCATACCGGTATAAGAAGGGTCATTACAGGGGGTTTCTACTAGTACCCAAGTGAAAACAAGTGTGTTTGTGGGGCCTTTATCTTGTACCCATTGAACAATGTAGTGTGTGCGCTAAAACTCATAAATCATGAGGGGTGGATGTAATTTGCACATGGGTATAGCCAAACCTGTAACACCCTATATAAGAATATGTTAAATGGACTAAGTCAGTAGACTACCAACAACTCAGACTAGTCATTTTTAGAGCTTGAATAGGAATTTTTTTTTGAAGTTAAGCGTGCTCAGTTGGGAGTAGTCCCAGGATTGGTGAGCTTTCTGGGAAGTCTACCAACTAGTATGGTTGTTGGGCCAGTTAGGTCGTCACAAAACCACCTTAAAAATCCCTGTGCAGTGTGGTTTGCTCTTTGTCTCTTACCCCCATTCTAATTGTGTGCATGTTTGCAGTTTCAATTTGCTCTGCTTAGTTTGAATTTGTCTCGCAAAGTTCATATTACACCTAAGTGGATCATGTTTTGTATGCTATGATTTTACTTAGAGAAATTAATTCACTCCCCTCTTGATTTACCATTCCATTTGAGACATTAATTAGTATCAAAGCTAATGCTATATGATTTTGTAGATCTAACGATCTAAGATTGATACTAAATTTAATGGCAAGCAGAGATATCATATTCAAAGAGAATTTGATCCCTAGATTACAATTCTTTTATGGCACAAATTATGATTGTTGGAAAAATAGCATGCATGTATTTTGAGAACTTGTGATTATGAACTGTGGAAAGTAGTTGGTGAAGGTCTATATAAATTTCCTGAAGAAGAAATACTTGGATTGTTGAACAAGTTAGAAAATTAGTTGTGAATCTGAATGCCTTAATTGTTTTGCAATGTTCTATTGGTGCTACTAAATTTTCTCATGTTCTCATATATAGATCAGAAAAATTGTGGGATAAATTAATGTTAATTCATGACAGAAACTCTAGACCCAAATAAATAAATGTATCTAAAGGTCTAGATGAGTAGATAGATGCTTCATCCATGATGGTACATGAAAAAGGCTCAAGTGAGGTGACCTCCGAACTAGATGAACTCACAAATGGACAATGGGAAATTACATATATTGCTCTATATTATTAATGTAATAAAATAAAAAACAATAATAATAATCTCATAATAAAATTGACAAAATACTTCATCGTAATGAGCCATTGGATAAATGTCATATGTAACAACCTGGATTTCTTGCGTCCAATTTTGACCCCCCTACACTGGTTTTAGGATCACAATGGATCGAGGAGTCACATTCTAAACTTGACAATATCTGTGCTGCCTTCTGGTTGGGAAGGCGATGGTCCCTGTGTCGCATTCTAGTTTGAATGTGGCTTGCGTGCCATATGTCCAACTGCATGTGTGAGGAGGCGACATGCTAGGTGTCACATTCTTCTGGGGTGACACATGTCTGGGTGGCTAACAGCCTATCAGAAGGTCTTATTGGACTCTTGAGAAGGCGACAAGGTAGCTGTTGTGTTCTATTAAGAATGCAGTGTCCTACATGTCGCGTTCTCAGTTCCGAGGTATTAAGGCCTGGCCAGCGCCCCTCTTCTCCTTCTTTTCCCTTTTCTTCTCCCTTCCACAATGGGAGATGTAACATCCTGGATTTTTAAAATCCTAAATAAAAAGGATTAATAATAATAATAATAAAAATTTGAGGAGAGGATTGTTTAAAGGCACATTAAATGATAGGGCAATGAATAAAACCGTCATAAATCAATGTTGAGGAACAATCGATATTAAGAAATCGATGTTAGATAGTAATCGATGTTCAAAGGAACAATCAATGTTAGATAGTAATCAATGTTTAAAGGAACAATCGATGTTAGATAGTAATCAATGTTCAAAGGGGTAATCGATGTCTAAAGAGGCAATTGATGTTAGTTGGAAATTGATGTTTTCAAAGTAATCGATGTTTGAGGAGCAATCGATGTTTAAGGAAGCAATCGACATTGAGGAGAAATCGAAGTTCAAAGGAGCAATCAATTGTTAGACAGTAATCGATAGGAACTATCGATTGATAGTCAGCAATCTATGTTTAATGACAATCGATGTTGATCCGCAATTGATGTGCAAGACAGCTACGACTGATCACGACCAAAATGAAGTGGACTACGTATATGACAAATTTAGCTTTGACTGATCACGACCAAAATGAAGTGGACTTCGTATATGACGAAGTTACCTTCGACCGATCACGACCAAAATGAAGTTGGACTTCGTATATGACGAAGTTAGCTTCAACTGATCATGACCAAAATGAAGTGGACTTCGTATATGATGAAGTCAACTTCAACTGATCACAAAAAAAATGAAGTGGACTTCGTATATGAAGAAGTTAGATTCGATTGATCACGACCAAAACGAAGTTGGAGTTCGTATATGATGAAGTTATCTTCGACTGATCACGACTAAACCAAAGTGGACTTCATATATGACGAAGTTAGCTTCAATGAATCACGACCAAAACGAAGTTGGACTTCGAATATGACAAAGTTAGCTTCGACCGATCACGACTAAATGAAGTTAGACTTCGTATATGATGAAGTTAGCTTTGACTGATCACGACCAAAATGAAGTGGACTTCGTATATGACAAAGTTAGCTTCGAACGATCACAACCAAAATGAAGTTAGACTTCATATATGACGAAGTTAGCTTCTACTGATCACGACCAAAATGAAGTTGGACTTCGTATATGACGAAGTTAGCTTCGACCGATCATGACTAAAGTGAAGTGGACTTCGTATATGACGAAGTTAGCTTCGACTGATCATGACCAAAATGAAGTTGGACTTCGAATATGACGAAGTTAGCTACGACCGATCACGACCAAAATGAAGTTGGACTTTCGATATGACAAAGTTAGCTTCGACTGATCATGACCAAATGAAGTTAGACTTCGTAAATGACGAAGTTAGCTTTTGACTAAACATGACCAAATCATATATAGCTTCATATATGATGAAATTAGACTTCGTATATGACGAAGTTAGCTTCAATTGAACACAACCAAATTGCATATAACTTCGTATATGACGAAGTTAGACTTCACATATGATGAAGTTAGCTTCGACTGAACAAGACCAAATTGTGCATGACGAAGTGGACTTCGTATATGACGAAGTTTCCAGTCATTGCCAAGCTGTATGAATCCATGTTAAGTATATATGCCTGATAATAAAGGGGGTTAGTTAAGATAAACATAGAAAGTATGGATCCTAATCGTGACCAAATCCAATAAGGGATTCCGAATTTGCTCCGTAAAACTAAACCAAATAGGCATAGACCTGTTATAGAAACGACTTCCATAGAAGTTCTGGAACATAATACAACTCTTACCAAGAGTTTAGGAAACTACAAACTCTGAAGTTTGCACCATCACGACGCTATAAAACCATCATAAAATCACCATAGCCCCTAAACTTCTCTTCACTGCTGAACATGGGTGGAATTTCCAGGAGCAAGGAAGAAGAACTAGTAGCAAGGTTTTAAGGATCCTTCATCCCATAGCATCTGCTTTGACCTATAAGAATCCTGTGCTAGAAATGACCAAAGGTAGGTAATCTCGGGCACCAACTAAACATAGTGTATATATTCTGAAAGTTCTTCATGTCTAGTTTCATATGTCCCCATCCTCTTGATTTTTTACCGTAAGCAGTATTAGGTTATTTTTGAACCTTTCTTTTCTTGTATTCTTGTGGCTGGATGAAACCAAAGCCATAGATCTGTGTACTCCCTATTTTCTCAACCCTTTTCATTTATAGCTTCGTCCTAGGAATCCTAGATTTGGAATTATGGATCAAGCAAGTGAGTTCTACGTCGTTTTCTTTTGGTCTTGCGAGTACGTTGATTTGTGTACATCTGTACTTTAAAAGCCATCAATCACATGAGAAAACATTAAGTATATGAATATGACTCTAACGTTCTATTTGGAAGTTACTGACCATACTCTGCATTGATTATGCCACTTCTTTCTTATGTTCCAACACAAAGCTAGGAAGAAAAGAAAAGAAAACGGCATGCCAGGTTAGGTACCATACCCTGTTAGGTCCGTGTGGGTCTATATTGTTAAGTTTCTCTCCAAGGTTCTAACGATCTCATGACTGTTCCATTATGAACTTTCTATATTGAATATGTGTTTTTTGATTTCCACTTGGATCACCCTCTTCGTGTATATCTTGATCAAAATATCTAAAGTCTATGGAACATAAAGGTCAGTCTATATGCTATCTGGATTTATCTCTTGATATATTGTCATATTTTGAACTCCATGAAAGAACTGTGTGCATGTTCTTGGAAATCTGTGGCCATAATATGTATATGTTTGATCGGCACAACATGGGACTTCGGTCCAATAACCAATGCTTGTGCAAATAAGGGCCATGTCTGGTCTTGGGGAGAAGCGCCCCAACGTACTTATGAACCGCGGGAGTATAGACTTGTGGTGTATGGCATGACACCAGTATGTGTGCAAGATTGTGTGGATGTGTCTTCGCTTGATATGATACATTTGGTCATGTGAATCTGTGTTTATTCGTGTGAATATGGCTAGTTTTTGTTTATTCGATAAGTACTCATTCTTGAATTCTTGTTCAATGCTTATGAGAGAATCTAATTTGTTATAAAATTCTATGGAGTGCCCTATTCTAATCTGTCGGTTGTTCTTGTTGGTAATAACATGCATACTTCTGTCTTTTCCCTTGTGATAATTCTACTTCTTAAAAAGTGTTAATCACGTATATCATTGCTCGCACCTAGAGATGTAAATCCTACTGGGCATTAGCGCGCTCACACTTATTTCCCTAAACCTTTTCAGGTTGTGATGATGAGCCTTTGGAAACTGAAGGGGATGGGCAAGAGTGAAGAGCATCCATCTTGTCATGAAATTATAGTCTAGAGTTTAACTGTCCGAAGTAGCATCTGTATTAGTTTACTTTTCATTGAGACTATCATGTGATTTGTACAATGGGCCCTATGGTTGGCTATGACGTTTATTAGATGTAGGAAGAAGATGTTATTTGAATTTATAATGAGATTTAATTAACGTGGTTGTCATATCCAATATATATTGTTCTGCTTATAATCCGAATATAGCTGCACGTTCCGATATTCCACGTCGAGGCGTGACAAGAGAGCTCCCTTTCCCCTCCTCCAGTTCATTTGGGTGTTTTTAAGGATCATCCATGAGCCATGGTGGTTGCAGAGTATGCATGAAACGAGGAGGTTGCCAAGTAGATGTGAAGGCCCCAAATGGGTTCATTTCTTTGTTTGGAGGTAGGGATCGCCCTTCTTTTCATAGTTTGACATAGATGGAGTGTCCTAGCTATGATTCTTGCTTGTTCTCGAGCTTCGCCATCATTTGAAGAGCTTGCTATGCTGGTGGAACCATCATTGCCATGTTTCCCTCTTCCAATGGCATGTTGGCTAAGAGTGGTTGTGGTTGTGCTCCCTTGGAGGTTTCTTTGGGTGCCTTCATTGTGTACACCTCACTTACCCTCCCCTTGTAGTGGTTTTTAGGTTAGGGAACCCTTGGAATGGCCCCCATCTCAGGTTTGGTCTTCAGTCTGATATCGCAACACATTAGTTGTCGCAATATCAACTGAAGGTGATGGGTCCCTCGTTGCAACCTGGTCTTGATGATATGGCCGTCCATTCTCCATGCCCCTTCTGTTTCACCATTTCTGGGTTCGTCAAGGGTGGTCCATTCACGAGTGGGTTAGGGTGTGTTTCCCCGCTGGATATGTGGCTATTGTTTCGGTGCTTGCCTTGGTTTTGTGTGGTTCTTTGGGTTTGAACCTTGGATCATGGTCTGCCTAGAGTTCGACCTTCAGATGAGGATTGTGACAGGTTGATATCTTGCGTTCATCATCTGAAAGTGACAACCCAGTGGTCACGTTCAGGTAAAGACAGGGCGCTCATTGCGTTCTCATCTCTTGAGGTGACAACCTTGTAGTCATGATCTAGTAGCAATTGGTCGATATGTCATTTTATATCTATCTGTGTAGCAGACCCTTCTTTCCGACCTACTGAGTTTCTGGTTGTAGCATGTATGCCTATGTTGGCTGATGTCCCTTCCAGGAGTTCTAGAAGGTGTGCCTATGTGTGCCTTGTGCTTGATGGACTTGTCGTAGTTACAAGCTAGCTGTGTTGTGTGCTTATTAGTATTTGCCCCGCTTGTTATCTGTTTGCTCAGTGCTCTATACTTGAGGGCTTGTCTCATGTGCTGGGTTGTTGCCATTTCCTGGGACTCCCATCCTTGTGAGCCTGTGGAGGGAGTGCTCTAGGCTACGAGTATGCTCGAGTTGGTTCCTCTGAGCTGAGGGGAAAATGGTGGTTGGAAAATGTTTGTAGAGCTCTCTTGGATAGGGAGGGACACCAAGGTGGTTTTGGTGTTGTTCTTCCTTGCGCAGACCAATTAGTTTGTTTTCTCACTGTCTCTTCCTATGTGGTTCTGGAGCCACGTAGTGGCTGCTAGGAGTGGGGTCGTAGCTTGGCAACGCTGCGGTGGTTATTGTTGTTGTGCTGTGTTCTTGAGGTGGCTCACTCACTTCACTCTTCTATGTAGATTAAAGGCAAGAGCCAACTAGGGAGCAGTGAGTGGCTTGTGGGCACTCTCGACAGCCAGTGGCGGTGGCTTGCTTGCTGTCGTAGTGATGATGTTTCTCTTGTGGTGTGCTCTGTGTGTTGGTCTATTGCCTTAGCATGCACGATGGTTGTAGCCTAGCCAGGTCTCACTTCTCCATGCATTGTTGGTTTGGAACTTAGTTGTGGTGCCCTATGCTTTATGTTGGGCTGTGCTTGTGGGCCTATGTTTCTTGCTCCTATACTGAGTTGGGCCACCTACCTCACTGGCATTTAGAGGGTTGGAGTGAGTGTGCTCCCATCTCTGGTGAAGTTCAAGTGTGCAATGTACAACCAAGAGGGGAGGGGTAAATTGGTTGACTACCAAATAAAAAATTAAACTAATTTGATAGACCAAACAAAAACAATCGCGCCAAACATGTACCACAAACCAACAACGTACGTAGAAGAGGTGGAAGAAAAGAAGACAAACCACAGTACACAGTTGTTTAGGTGGTTCATCCACACAAGGATTGTGTGCTTACATCCACCCCTCACACACGTGAGGTGGCAACACACTACTTTGAACTTGGCCAGAGATACAGAGTACAACCCCTCCAGAGAGAGAGAGAGAGTCACACACATGTCTTAACAACGAGAAGGCCTTGCTGTCAAAACCCACATACACCCATTTGTAAACCATGAGCACAACTCTTACACACACAAAGATATGTAGAATAAATGTTGTGAGAAGTTTCTCAACCAAAAGAACAAGAGAAAGAATTAAAAAGCATAATTCATATTTCCCCTATTTGAGTTGTTGAGAAATGTTGGAGTAGAAGTCAAACAGTTGAATTGGCTTCATTGGACGTTGCACTATGGTTGCAGATCACACTTGATGTCCAAAGCTTCAACTTGAATCAGCAAACCTAGATCAGAAAGCCTAGAAATTGTTCTAATTTACCTATGCGTCCTCTGGCCTAGCCAAGTTGCAGAAAACTCTTCTCCAAAGATGTATGTGTCATTGACACACAAAGGACGACCTCTTCCTTTATACCCATGACCTAAAGACTTCATATTGGCCGTAGATCAAAAGATAAACTCGTGTAAATCCAAAACAAGAAAGAGTCCAACCAGAAAGGAAACTAAATTTCTGGAGTTGGTCGACTGATATTACCAGATCGGTCGTCCAATTATGGACTTAGCTTTGACTGGTCCTTCATTTGTTCTCTATCGATCGACTGAAATTATTAGGTCGGTTGTAGCAACTCTAAATTTTAAATTGAGAAAAACAAAATTTAATTAAAAGAAAATGTGAAAATTGAAACCCAATAAGTAAAAAACAAGAGATGGGCTATCCTAAAAGGTCCATACATGAATTATTGGTCCACAAAGCGAAAGCCCAATGTTGGATGGGAGCTAATTAAGCCTAAATTCGTACCTTAAAAATTAATAAATTAAAAAGAGTCAAGATAATCACTATTTCACTCATAATTATCCTAAAAAGGAGTCCTAACCTCTTGGCCACGGATCTAGAGCCCACCCCATGCCAAATGGAAGGATAATTGCTAGGAAAATACCAGATAATCATGGAAAATTTGGAGTTGGAAGGGAGGAAAGAGTTTTAGGGGTTTTGGTAACATTAAACATACAAATACACCTCTATCTCTTCTCTAGCCAACCCTATTGAACCTTTAGAGCTTGGAGGATGAGGACGAAAGGCTTTGGATGAGAAAATCGAGGAGGAGGAGGCTAGGAACAAGGAACTTCTTCACATTTCTTTCCCTAGGAACTAAAGCACTCAAAGGTGGGTAATCTCTCAAGCAAATTTAAATTAAACTAAACCCTAGATAGATCATGATCCCATCTACAAAAGCCCCATGTTTTCCCCAATTTTCATCATGACGTTTAAGAGTATTTCATGCCCAAAATTCTGTCGAGAACATGTGGCCGATCCCTCATGTTCGCCCTAAATCCCTATTCATACTTGATGTTGTGGCATGAAACTTTTACTGTACCTTCTACTCAATGTTAGGGATCTAATGATACCAATTTTCCCAATTTCTATTAAGTACACTTTTCGAATTAAATCATTTTTCGTCACTGTGTTTGATTTTTTGTTCTTCGTGATGTACCATGTTCATAGCATAATCAAACCATCATAGAAGTCTAATTACTCTGTACTGTTGATAGCTCTAGAAGTCTAGTTTCATTTAAAATTGATTTCATAATTCTTCATCATGTATACAAATTTATATGGATATTTAAAGAGCCATGCATCAAGCTCTTAGAGGACTGGACTGCAACCCAAGGTGACCCAATTCACCTTTTGGGCTTGGCCAGAACCTCTGAGAACGCGACAAATTGACTGGTCGTGTTCTCAACCTAGTCGTGACACAGGCGTGCGTCGTGTTCTGAACGCGATGGCCCGACATGTTGCCATTCCCTGTCTTGTACCGATTACCCTGAACATGACAGACTAAGATGTTATGTTTATGGATCGATTGCTCTGATCGCGACAGATCACCCCATCGTGTTTTGGCGCATCAATCAATTGATCTGAACCGTTTCCACTGAAGGCGACAACCCTACCCGTCGCGATTTGAACACGACAGGGACCTACGTTGCGATTCACTGTGTGTCCAAAAAATCCTAAATTTCATGCAAACCTTGATAATCATGCTTTACAATCATGTTTTAACCCCTGTAATGCACTGTTATGAACAGTAACGACATGTTAATGTATTTTTGATATTATTCACATGACTTTATTAATTAAAAAATGTGTGCACAACTCTCTTATGCTATCATCGATTCTCTCCCACATGCACACACTAAACATGAATTTTTGCAATGAGACCTCACATAAATTACTCAATAATATATCTGGTAATTAGGTGTAATTATTCATGTAAAATTCCCTATTATTTTAAAAGGACTTGTCTTCTTTTTATTCGTTCGATTTAATATCGTTATCGCGTCCCTCTGCCTCGAGTACTCAAGGCTAGACGGACAAACTTTCTATACACACTTTATCTTAGCTTGGACGACCTCTCCATTGGGAATACTCCTGATAGGACCAGGAACTCTTTGTCAAGGCCTCCGTAAAACTCCTTGGCTTTAGAGGACGTCCATTATCGATGAGTAGATTGTACCACCAATACCGATTTTATCTTTAGGGATCAGCATGATCCAACGGCCTTAGATTTTCTCTCTTACCTTGAGATCACGCCGGACCTCTGGCCTGTGTTTGTAGCACGGCTATTGGGTGGTTAGTGACTTCCACTAGACTGTCGACACACGATCGTGTGTGCTGTGCAACTATTACTATCGTCTGTTTATCGTTGTTTTACGAATATGACCCTCATTCTTATCTACTTTCTCTATCCTCTCATCTATTCACGTTCTCTCAATACTCTCATCTATTCTTCAATTACTCTCATCTATTCTTGGTACTCTATTTGACCATCTATTGATTGTCTAAGATAAAAACATGATCAATGTCAGACAACATTATAAAGGGCCCGATCTAGTCTTGGGAGATGCGCCCGAAAAGTGCCAGTGCCTATGAGAGTTTTAATGATCAGGGTGTGTGGCATAACATCCAAGTGCTATACTATCAAGATTAATCTATGACAATCAAAGTACTATGTTTGCTCGGTTCAAAAGAAGATTAACGAATGTGCTATTGTGACTAGTGCACTGACGTGCAATTTTATGTGCTATCTCGTTATATAGCCAATCTTTGTCATGCTAGTTGTGTTATTTTCTTGTGAAAAGTACTATTGCTCTTTCGCTATCATGTGATATTACTCTCGTGAGTATACTTGATCATTCTCTCTAGTGATCCTATTTTACAATACATTAATCACTTAAAGCATGCTTGTTTCATGAGATATTAAGTCCTACTGGACGATTATCGCTCATCCTGTGCTATTTGTTATATGTGTTTCAGGTGAGTCTAATGGGGACTACCATACGCATGAGGTCGAGGATGAGCAAGTATAGGAGTGACCTGACATTTCGACAACCAATCATCTTAGTAGAAAGTTAGATAGTTTGTTGTTGTTTTTATTTAAATAAAGTACTCTTGGCCCATAGTTTTTGGCTCTGAATTAGTGAATGTAATAGAATTAGTGGAATTATCAATAAAGATGGTTCATTTGGCACTATTCCAATATGTGCAATGGTTTGATGTCTATTTCTTGCTCTATACTATTTATCACTCCGATATTCCGTGTCGGGGCATTACAGTTTTGTGGTATCAGAGCCTAGGTTGTTCTTAAGTATAGGATGATCTAGGTTGACCGCCTCGACTAGAGTCAATTATCTTACCTATGTGAGATATGGGTAGAACCATGGGTAATAAGTTAAAATAAATTCACACACGCCCCAACTTTGTGCCATTTCAATATCTTACATTAAATTTTCTCTTGAAGGAACTTAGAAAATAGCAATGGCAGCGAAGCGTGCTCAACTACGAGATATGCAACAAACAATTCAGGAACTGACTCAAGCCTTACTACAAGCTACCCAAGGAGGCTGTGGTAATAGAGGAGTAGGAGATTTGCACAGAAATTTCCAGAGCATGAACCCGCCTTGGTTCAGTGGGACAACTGACCCTGACGAGGCTAAACACTAGTTGAAGGAAATTGAACGCATTTTCCACGTCATGCAATGTGCGAATGGAGACAAATTATTGCTTGCTACTTTCTAGATAGAAAGGGACGCCCATGCATGGTGGGAATCTATAGAGGCCACTCGGGCAGATGGACAATTCACGTGGGACGAGTTCAAAGAGCAGTTCAACTCCAAGTATTTCTCAGAACGAGTTCAAGAGAGGAAAGCCTCTGAGTTTGCGGCATTGAAGCAGAGGAACCTTACAGTGGCAAAATATGAAGCTCAATTCTTTCGGTTGGCTTGATACGCCAATCACCTCGTCAGCACTGAGAGGATGAAGGCGAAACGATTCCTTAATGGGCTTAAGCCTTCAAACATTACTCAACTTACACCACTTGACACCAAGACTTATGCCGATGTGGTCAAGAAGGCCTAGCTACTGGAGGATGCGACCAATCTCACAAATCACATTAAGGGAAGAATCATCAAGAAGGAGCAGGCATCTAGTTTTGTGAGCAGATCAACCAACAGAAAGAAATGGTCGTTGAGCATCACTGACGGGCCAAGCCAAGAGTGGAAACCCAAGATCTTCACCCCCTCTACCCAAAATAAGCCCAAGTGCAAGCATTGTGACAAGCCTGGTCAACCTGTCGAAGAAAGCTAGAGGAAGGCAGGTGCGTGCCTACGTTGCGGGAGTCGCGAGCATCGAATTCCCAAATGTCCCATGCTCAAGGAAAATGACAAACATCCAGGAGGACAGAAGAAGCAAGGCAGACTCCAAGCCATGCAAAAAGTTGAAACCATTGAAGAAGGTGGAGTGATCGAAGGTACACTAAAAGTCTTTTCTCAATCAGCATTTGTTTTGTTTGATACTGGCGCTACACATTCGTTCATATCACAAGCATTTGCTGATACATTAAATGTCAAATCTGCGTCTATGGGCTTTGACTTACCTATCACTACACCACTGGGGAAAAAAGCCAAATTGAACAAATATTTTCCATTAGCTGATGTGATGATTGGTGAACTCAATCTATTGGCTATCCACCTATGGAACTAGTGTCGATTATAGAAGAGAGAAGATTACTCTTAGTGAATACCCTAAGCTATCCTTCATGGACGAAGACAAAAGAGACACTTGTCTGTAGTCTCTGCTATTCGGGTACAAGGCATGATTAGGAAAGGATGTGTGGCAATCCTTGCCACCATAGTTGTCACGTCTCGAGAATTACACAACGAAAATATTTGGAGATTAAAGATCGATATTTCGAGACGTGAGCAGTCGGCAAATAAGCCTCTAGCTAGAGAGCATTAGATGTCTATCAACACAAACATAAGAATAGGGCCCAATGATGAACACAACTAATCTTGTATTCAAATCTCAGAATAATACCAACATATACTCTTTCACTATCGAATTATAGAACTAAGACTCAAATAAAAGGAAAAATACATTTGTCCTCACTACCTACTACATCCATCTACTCTTATATATCAATGCTGGACTCTAGAATGGAACATGCTCATCACTGCGATGCATTCCCCTCAAAGTCTTGACCTTCGGCTTCCACTTCCACATCCCCTATGATGTTGAAAGTAGGGAATGAGCAATCTAGCCCAGTAGGATTTATATCTCAATTTACGGGCATTGATATAAGTAATTAACATTTTAGAACTAGGTAAGCACGACTAACATGATATGCATGAACGATAAATTCAATTAAACATGATACGGGAACAAGATAGATTAATCAAGAGTAATTGAACAAGGATTAGAGTAATGTAACAAGATAGCACTAGCAGGATGTACAAGCACGCAAGATATCAGTTAATTGCAAAAATGCAGGATGGCCAAATCACGCAAGCAAGCATGCCGGAGCACGAACTTTTAACACTTAACACTTAATCAGACACAAAGACACTAATGTGTACTAAGGATCTATGCCACCTTGGAATGCATAATAGGACATGTGTATGTGGTTATTGTATCTACCATTCAACACGACACTATTTCTCAATGTAGATGCAATGCCATTAATCTTTATACCCCATGGTTAACAATATATTTATGACTCACCGTCATTGGGGCTAGACTGGAGCCCTTCGACACTCGTCGTGCCCGATCAACATCTCACGAATTTCAAATGTAGATACCCACAACCATTCATGGTCAATAAGACGAGTTTTAAGAAGTATATAGTTCAATATCACGTTCATGGTGATTTCAAAGAAAAATAAGTCATGTGAACATGATTTCATGATAACAATAGTCAAGAGAGAATTTTGGCAGCATAACGGCGCAATTTATACTTTAGTTAAAATTTTACATTAATGGCTGAAGTCCAATATTATAAAGTCACACCAAGAATGAGACGAGAAAGGAAGTGCACGCTATCTTCAGGGAACTTCAATGGTACAACCAACTCGGTCTCCACGAGGGAATCCATGGAGTACGGAGATTTATGGAGGTCTTAGAGGAAAGGTCACTAGTCTATCGATACAGAATGACTGACCGAGATTTTCCAATCCCCAAGCACGGGCTGCCTATATGTGCAAGAGTGTAGTGTAGAACGTGTCTCAATTCATAATCCACCGGTTTAAAACAAGTGGAAAGCAAGTAACAAGATGACACAATACTAAACATGCATTTATCTCAACATGATTTGCAGTGTTTTAAGATGATATTCATTCACTTTGATAAGCTAGAACAACATGATGAACATATCAATCATAACAAGAATAGATCAAGCAATTATAATGAACTTTCCGGTTGTTATGACTTTCTCATGGGTTAACAAGTTTTAAGCTACTGAACAGACTATGCAATGTATACTAAGCCCATAACATGCAAGACTAACACTTTATACTATAAAAACAGGTCTCGGGGTGGCCTCTAAATCGCAACGGGTTCAGTTGTCGCACTTAAGAAGACCGTACATGGTTCAAAATAGAAGTTCTCTGTGAAATAGCAAATCTCAACGGACTTGTCCATCGCCTTCATGTAGCGACAGGTCGATATGTCGCGAAGACCTTTAAAACATGACGCCCTTGTCGGTCGCCTTCATGATGTGACAACCAACGGGCCGCGACAATCCAAAATCACGACGGTTTGATACGATGTGTTCAAGAGGCAATTTTAAAAATCTGAATATAAAAATTGTGTGAAAAACAAGGGCGGGAAAACCTGCCAAATCACGACAACATGTCCCGTCGCGTTCTAAGTGGGCACTGAAGTCCACGGAGCACACAACTTCGTATGTCAGAGCTGTCAGGTCAAACACATAAACGCGACAGGGTGTTCGGTCACCTTTCAGGTGAACGTGGCAGGGTAGTACGTCGCATTCATGCAGTGAAGAATGCGACGACTGGAGTGGTCGCGTTTATTGATCTTGCCCGAAAACGGTGAAAACGGTGCAGTTCCTCATGATTGACCTATAACTTGAAATACAGAGGTCCTTGGACAAAACTTTGAACACAAAAAGTGTAGACAACAACGCGTAGAAGATAACTATTCTTTTGATTCTACCCAATTTGACCTCGGTAAGCATGAAACATAGTATGAACACGGAAAGCCCTATTCATGCGCGACTCTTGGAAAACGCTTAATACTACTAGCATGCTTCATAAAAATTGGGCAAAATAGATGCATATGAATCTAGACTCGATGCTCTTTCTATTGGTATGTGCTATGTTTAGTTTAAGCCCGAGAACACCTACCTTTGGTCGATGCTAAGAAGAGTCTTCTGCAGGTCATTGCAGAACGCAAGAAGGGGAAGATGGCTTCAGTTGGGAGCGATCTCCTCCTCCTCTGGTGCTCTAGTAGTCCTCCTCATGACCCCAGCTAATGGTAAACTCGTCCTAAGGGTCTTAGGAAGAGTATTTAAGTGTCAAGGGTTGTTTAGTAGTCCTAATGTGTCTAGAAAAGTGGAATTCTGAGTTTTGACACACCCCTTACTTAGTTTGAGGATTCTCATCCCAATTAGAGTGTGAAAGCTATTTGGAAACCTCCTAGTATGGTTAGGCATGAATTTGAGTTGCCATGTAAGGCTAATTGCCTTAGATTTTTCCCTAATTACTTTCTATTTTCTGCTCAAATAGGGTTACAAATTTTGGGGATTTTTCTTGTTGGGTTCTTGTTCTTTGGGCTAAGAGTGTTTGTTTGGCCCAACAATTATCCATTAGTTGTCTTGTCTCATTAAGAGACTAATTATGGGATTTATTTCATTTTAATCTCACTTTCACACATACGATCATAGCGCGTATGTTTTAGCCACCTTGATAAATATTAAACTATTATTTCCAATTTATCCTTTATTTTTAAATCACTAAATTTTTGGGGTGCTACACCGTCCCCCACTTAAGAGAATTTGGTCCCCAAATTCATAGATAGGATATACAGAACAAGAAAAGTTGTTACTTACTTGTGAATAGTTCTGGGAACCTCTTGCACATAGCTTCTTCTGTTTCCCAAATATCATCTTCCTCCAAGCGTTAATTCCATCTAACCCTCACCAACGAGATAACCTTGTTTCTTAATTGGCGCAATTCACTGTCTATAATCTCAATCGACCTTTCCTAATAAGTCTTGTCTTTGTGGAACTCCAGAAGCTCATATTCTATAATGTGATAAGGATCGTGTACATACTTCTTCAGCATAGATATGTGGAATATATTGTGTACTTCGTCCAATTGTGGTGGTAATGCCAAACGGTATGCAACTTCACCTACTCTTTCGAGGATTTCGAAAGGGCCGATGAATCTTGGCGACAACTTGCCTTTGATTCGAAACCTCCTAATTCCATGGCGTGGAGACACTTTTAGAAACACATGGTTGCCAACCTGAAATTCCAGATCTCTTCTCCTAGTATCTACATAAGCCTTTTGCCTTTGTTGTGCCACTGCCATTCTTTCTCTAATAAGCTTCACTTTTTCTGTAGTTTCTCTTACCATCTCTGGTCCTAATAGTTGCCTTTCGCCAACCTCAAACTAGCAGATTGGTGATCAACAACTTCTACCATAAAGTGCCTCGAAAGGTGCCATTTGAATACTAGCTTGGTAGCTATTGTTGTAGGCAATTTCTACGAGAGGTAAATGTTCATGCCAACTACCTCCAAAGTTCAGAACACAAGCTCTGAGCATATCTTCGATTACCTGATTTGTTCTTTCTATATGACCATTAGTTTGCGGATGGAAAGTCATACTGAAGTTCAATTTAGATCCCAAGGAATAGTGTAGTCCTTTCCAAAAATGGGATGTAAATCGTGGGTCTCTATCTGACACAATGGACACAGGTACTCCATGTAGTCTAACAATTTCTTTTACATACAAGGCAACTAGGATGTCCACTGTCCACTTATTCTTAACTGGCAAGAAGTGAGAGGACTTGGTTAAGCGGTCGACAATCACCCATATTCTGTCAAATCCACTTCTAGATTTAGGCAGTCCGGAGATGAAGTCCATCCCTACATCTTCCCATTTCCATGCTGAGATTTCCAAGGGTTTAAGTTTACCTGCAGATCGCAAGTGTTTTGCTTTAATTTCTGGCAGGTTAAGCATCTGGCGACATATTCCACCACCTCCCTCTTCATATTTGGCTACCAAAAACTTCTTTTCAAGTCTTGGTACATTTTAGTAGTTCCAGGGTGAATGGTATACCTTGTTTTGTGGGCTTCATCCATAATTGCTTTCGTTGCCTCTGCATGGTCGAGTACACATACTCGACCACAGAACAATAGTCTTCCATCTTCTTCTAAGGTGAAGTCTGGCCTCTGGTCCAAATTAACTTTTACTTCTACGGGCATGGGGTCATTGTCTTGAAGCGCTAGAATGTCTTCAAGTAGAGTAGGTTGCGCTCTAACACTAGCAATCAAACATCCCTTTCGTTTGGTGTCTGCTTCTATATTCAGCTGGGTAAAGTCTTCTAATAATCTCCATTCTCCCACCATGAGACTTGATAAGGTAGCCATTGGCTTCCTGCTAAGAGCGTCTGCCATGACATTTCCTTTTCCTGGATGATATTGGATAGTGAAGTCGAAGTCTTTGAGATACTCCAACCACCTCCGCTGTCTTATGTTCAATTCCTGCTGAGAAAATAGATATTTCAAACTTTTATGGTCAGAAAATATAATGAACTTCTCACCATATAAGTAATGACGCCATATCTTCAGAGGGAAGACTACAGCTGCTAGCTCCAGGTCATGCACAGGGTAGTTATCTTCGTGCTTCTTGATTTGTCTAGACGCATAACATACGACCTTCCTGTTTTGCATCAACACATAGCCAAGGCCAATTCTCGATGCAATTGTGTATGCTTCGAAACTTCCTCTGGCTACTGGTAACGTCAGTACAGGTGCTGAAGTTAAGTGCTTCTTCAATGACATGAAACTCTCTTCACATTCGGCAGTCCATGTGAATGGATTCTCCTTCCTAGTAAGTCTGGTCAATGGTACAACTATCTTAGAAAAGCCTTTAATGAAACGATGATAATAACCAGCTAGACCCAGAAATCATCTAATTTTCGACACAGTCATCGGCCTCTCCCATTTCTTCACTGCTTCTACTTTAGAAGGATCTATAAAGATTCCCTCCTTAGATATGATGTGGCCAAGAAAAGATACTTCCTCCATCCAGAATTCACATTTGCTAAGCTTTGCGTAAAGTTGATTATCTCTAAGTACTTGTAGAGAAATCTTCAAATATTCTTCGTGCTCTTCCTTAGACTTGGAGTATATGAGAATGTCATCAATGAATACCATTACGAACTGATCTAAATACGGCCTATAAATATTGTTCATTAGTTACATAAAGGCCGCTGGAGCATTTGATAAGCCAAAAGACATAACCACGAACTCGTAGTGACCATACCTACTCTGAAATACTGACTTGTGTATATCTTCTTCCTTTATCTTTAGTTGATGGTAGCCTGATCTTAGATCGATCTTGGAGAAGTATTGTGCACCGGAGAACTGATCAAACAACTCATCGATGTAGGGTAGTGAGTACTTATTCTTTATTGTCGGTTGATTTAGCTGACGATAATCAATGTAGAGTCTCATAGTTCCATCCTTCTTACAAACAATACCGGCGCACTCCACAGGGATGTGCTAGGCCTAATAAAACCTTGATCTAACAACTCCTGGATCTGCCTTTTTAGTTCCTGCAATTCAGTCGAGGACATGCGATACGGAGCTCTGGACATGGGTGCTGCCCTAAGGAGTAACTTGATGGTGAAGTTTATCTCCCGCTCAAGTGGTATTCCCGATAAATGTTCTAGAAAGACATCGGGGAAATCATTGGCTATGGGAATATCTTCCAGAGTGGGTTTCTTCTTTTCGGCCGCCATGACCAAAACTAGGAAGGCATCACAACCCTGGTTAATCAACTTGGAAGCCTTTAAGGAAGAGATAATGACAGGGTGTGAGCGGTAACAGATGCCAGGAAATGATAATTTTGGAAGATTTGGTCTTGCAATAGATGTGGACGCCCCGTTCCGCGCACCCCGGATGCCGATGGATCCTCCGAAGGTTCACGAACGTTGCCGCTCCCTCACTGGCATTGAATGGGCATCGGTTGACTTCGTTGACTCCTCGGTTGACTGAGTTAACTAGGGATAAAACCAAGAAACCAGCAAAGGAAAGGGAGATGTTGCGATCGCCAGGGCCTTACCTGTGCCCAAGGAGGTAGAATGATCACGTCGGTGTTGTAGCCTCGCGCAACGGTGGATTGTGGGGTTCCAACTTTCCTCTCTTCGGCCGGCCAAAGAAAGGAAGCTCCATTGTCTTTTCTGAAACATTCCTACCACAAAAAAGGACTCAATTACACTCTAAGAAGGTGCAGTAAATGTCATAAACAGAGAGAAGAAGCCCAAAAGGAGAGCCCCGTACTGGTTTCGGGCTTGAGAAGAGGGGTGGCCAAGTGCTATGACCACCCTTCTTCCCTCCGTTTTTTTGTTGAAAACCCCCTTTTGGGTGTGTAGGAAGGTGGCCTACGTGCCTAGGGGGTGTGTGTGTGTAACATGCAAAACTAGAGGACAGAGAGTAGGGAAAGAGAGAAAGAAGAGGGAGATGATCCTCGTTGCTGTGGTTGATGGTTCATTAGTGGACTCCTCCAGCACTTGTTGAAGCCTTCTGGATGCTCAAAGAGTTGAGAGAAAGAGTGGGAACAAGAGTAGAGACTTTGGTGCACTTTCTCTGTCTTCTCTCAAGGCATGTAAGGTGTAGCTCGTCCAGCCTCTCCCCCCTCCCCTTAGAAGGCCTAAGGACTACCTATATAGGCAGTGGGGCTCAGTCAAGTGGCCTTGGATGCTCAAGTGTGAAGAAACACACTTGTACAAGTGGCAATCCAATTGTTAAGGGCTAGACCAATAGGAGGGGGCCACATAGGACTTTTACTAGGTCAATGGGGTGCCGAGGTGGCCCATTTGCCCGTTGGGAACGGCCCTATGCGCTGCATGGGCGAGGAGAGGGTGCTTAGTGGGCTAGAATCTCAGGCAGTTATGCAGACTAGGTAAACTAGGTTGACGGAAAGTGATGCTGCCGCCAACGCCATGCAGACGTCCACATGGGTGGACACCAAAAGGAGTCGACATCCATGGGGCTTTCCGCCAACATGTAGTCAGCGGCAATCGATGTTGCCGTCTACATGGGATCGAGGCAAGTCAACAAATGGTCAAACAGGCCTTATTAGGCCATGGAACTGTTGGGTTTTCATTCTAACATTTATAGCAACATGTTTTTGATGATGAATAACTTCAATTGAGGTTTGATACTTGTAACACATGAAATAGAAACTAATGCAATACTTGATTGTTTGTGTATTCAAAATACTTAGTTTTACATGTTTCATCATGTAGGTACAAATGCACAAAGTCAAGCTCTCTCCAAGCAAGTGAAAAAGATCACAAAAAGCAAAAATAAGGTTACCTGTCGACAGACACGAAAGACCTATCGACAGATCTCACAAGTGTGGTCTGTCAGAAGACCCATAGTTCAGAAAGTCTTTATCTGTCGACAGATGACAGATCGACTGTCGACAGATCTCACAGTCCAGAACATCCAGACTTCTGTCATTTACACAAAAGAGCACATCTGTCGACAGATGGTCTTCGACTGTCGACAGATCTCACAGAGCTGAAGATCCAGAATTCTGTCTTACTGTCGCCTGTCGACAGATGGCCAAGACCTGTCGACAGACGGAGTACAATTCCAACTACGAAAAGTTTCTAAGTTATCCTAGGAGGTGTTTCCAACTCTCACGTTTCTCCATGTGATAACTCCTATATTTAAACACCTCTTTGAAGGAAATTTTGCAGAGAAGCAGCCACAACCAAAAACCCTAAAGCTACTCCAAGTTTCACAAGAGTTGCTGCTGCCCTGCTTCAGACTGCTGCACAGAGCCTTAAAGATCCGTCGATCCAGCAGTTCCTGAAAGAAGAACGTCGAGGATTCAACCTTCTCCATCGACTCAAAGCATTCAAGTCGAAGATTGAACTTCCTCCAGGCGTTCTCAGAAGAGTTCTTCACCAGGATTTATTCTCTCACTCAGAACTCTCTCTGTTTTCATATTTCTACCATCTGTGTGTGTGTTGTGGTGATTCAAGCGATCCTTGTGCTTGAGATCACATGTGTGTGTTGTTCTGATCATGGGTGCACATCAGAAAACACGTGTGTGTGAGTTGTAGTCACCAAACTCGCTGATAAGCAGTTTTCTCTGTGTGTGTGTGTGTGCCGTGGACGTAGGATACACGATTTGTGTACTCCGAACCACGTAAATCTTCGTGTCTTGTGGTTTGAACGATTTTCACGTTAGATGCTTGATAGGCACGTTGCATTCACGCACTAGATAGATTGCTAACTCACCTACACATTGTCAACACACCTAAGTCTCACGTTGTTTCTACAGAAAATTCAAAAGACTTTGTTGTGATTGAAAAATGGTTGTTTCATACTTTTAATTGGTAGTAATCTATTCAACCCCCCCCCCCCCTTCTAGATTACCATATTGGGATTCCGCAAACATTTCAATTGGTATCAGAGCCGAGTTTCTCCATTTACTGCTTTATCTGGTTGATCTTACGATCAGGAGATTCACGGTCAAATGGAATCTAACAAGGGGTATATGGCCGAGGGACACTCAGTGACCAGGCCACCCTTCTTTGATGGCACTGACTATCCGTATTGGAAAAATTGAATGCAGGTGTTTCTACGAGCACAAAATTTCGAACCTTGGAAAATAGTCAGAAAAGGAGCATATGAATTGCCTCAGGACGAGGATACCTGGACTAAGGACCAGATCGCCAAGGGGACACTCAACTGGAGCACCCTCAACATGATGCAGTGCGTGGTCCATCCTAAGGAATACTCGAGAGTCTCCACATGCACCTCAGCAAAGGAGATGTGGGACAAGCTTGAGCTGATCTATGAAGGTACGTCTGAGGTAAGAGAATCAAAGGTAAGCATGTTGGTTTCAGAATATGAAATGTTCAAAATGAATAATAATGAAACCATCTCTGACATGTTTGCTAGATTCATGATAATTATAAATGGATTGAAAGGTCTTAAAAAGGAATACTCAGAGAGTGACTTGGTGAGGAAGATACTTCGGTCTCTTCCATCCTCATGGAACACCAAAGCCACAGTGATTGAGGATTCCAAAGACCTCTCAAAAATGAAAGTAGATGAAGTGATTGGCTCTCTGATGACTTATGAACTGAATGTCAAAAGAAAGGAAACTAAAGAAAATCATAGGAAGTACTTGCCTTGAAGGCTTCCAGGAAGAGTTCTTCAGCTTCCAAAAAGGAGATAAGTCAGGAAAGTAATGAGTCTGAATCGTCTAGTGAGAGTGAGAATGACGAAATGGCTATGCTCACTAGACAATTCAAAAAATTCCTGAAATACAAGAGGAGAGGTACAAGTAACTCTAAACCTTTCCAAAAGAAAGACTTTGCTAATAAATTCGATTCTACCAAAAAGTCTGAGATTGTTTGCTATGAGTGCAAGAAGCAAGGACACATGAGAGGAGAGTGCCCCGAGCTCAAAAAGAAGCTGAAGAAGGAAAGGTTCACCTTCAAGAAGGCCAAGGCAATGGTGGCCACTTGGAGTGATGAAGATGAAGACGAGGACAGTCAAGCTACCTCAAAAGATGATGAGATTAAGTGTCTCATGGCAAGGAGTGATGACTCCAACGAGGTAAATTCTTCCTTTGAAACATATTCTATTACTGAATGGGAAGAAGCCTATACTGTTCTATTTGAAAAATTCTGTGAATTCAAGTCTGAAAATAAGGCACTCAAGAAGAAAGTCAATTCCCTTTTTCACAGGTCAAACAATGATGAAGAAATTGAATCCTTGAATAAGGTAATTGAAATGATGAAGAGTGATGAACAAACACACAGTGATGAATTGGATAGCATGAAACTTAAGTTTCAAGAAGTTCAAAAGGAAAGAGATGATCTAATGAACTCTCTTGAAGTTCTTAAAAATGAGCACACTAATCTAAAAGAAAGATTGGATCAAGTTGAAAAGGAAATAAAAGATAAGTCAAAGGATTTGTCTGGCTTTGTCAAAAGTAAACAAAATCTTGATGCAATTCTGGGTTCAAAAGTGTTTGTCGCAAGACATGAGATTGGGTTTCAAAATGCAAAGCCAAAGGTAATTGGCAAAAATCTGCTAACGTATTTCATTGATTCCAGCCCAAGTTCAAGTAAACAAACCCCTTCAAAGGGTAAGAAATAAGAACCTAAGTTGAACAAGTTTGTTCCTGGACAATCTAAAGAAGTTGTAACAAGCCCAAGACAGAACAAAAAGCATGCTCCCAAGCCCAAATTGACAAGACAACAAAAGGGTAAGATGCCAATGCATGCTCCCAAGAATATCATGCCCACTGTTGTTCACAAACCTTCATCATTCAAAGTCTGCAAAAAGGTCGGGCATAATGAAAAACAATGCTGGAACAATCCAAATAACTTGAAAGTCAAACAGATTTGGATACCTAAGCATTTACTGTTTGGCATGAATGATACAACGGCACCCAAAGTAATTTGGGTACCAAAACCTCTTGTCTGATCCACATGTGCAGGAATGCCTAGCAGCCCACAATCAAAACAAATGGTACCTGGATAGTGGCTGCTCGAGGCACATGACGGGCGATAAAGAAAAATTCAGTTTGCTCGTGGAAAGAGACGGAGGTCAAGTAATTTTTGGAGGTAACAACAAAGGCCAGATCATCGGCTCAGGTAAGGTTGGTAAGTTTGCCTCTAACTCCATATACAATGTTTTACTTGTTGATGGCCTTCATCACAACTTGCTTAGCATAAGTCAATTGTGTGATAAGGGTCATAAAATTGTCTTTGAATCCAATTCATGTCAAATTCTTGATAAGGAAACAGGAAGTCTGAAATTTTCTCGAAAAAGAACAAACAACATCTACGTGGTTGATTTAGATGATCCAGAAAATAATGATCTATGTCTTGTAGCAAACAAACAGGATGAGCTTACATTGTGGCATCGTAGGCTCAGTCACGCTAGCTATAATGTATTGCACAAGATCATGAGGCTTAAGTTGGTAAGTGGTCTTCCTGAAATTTCCTTTAACAAGAATGAAATTTTCTGTGATGCATGTGCACAGGGAAAACAAACCCGGAAATCCTTCAAATCAAAAGCACCGGTGAGTACTACTAAAGCTTATGAACTGTTGCACATGGACCTATTTGGACCTACAAGAACGTTGAGTCTCAATGGCAAACGATTTGGTTTTGTTATTGTAGACGACTTTTCTAGGTTCACATGGGTGAAATTTCTTGCTCACAAGAATGAAGCACTGCAAGTTTTTGAAGATTTTTTCAATAAGATTGAGCATGGAAATGTCAACAAAATATGCTCCATCCGCACTGATCACGGGGGAGAATTTGATAACAACTCCTTTACTGAATTCTGCAGGCTCCACGGGATAGAGCACTTGTTCTCCTCTCTAAGAACTCCGGAACAAAATAAAGTGGTGGAGAGAAAGAACAGAACATTGGTGGAGATGGCTCGCACGCTTCTGGTCGAGAATCAACTAGCACGAACCTTTTGGGCAGAAGCGGTAAACACGTCTTGCTACATTCTTAACAGAGCCATGGTAAAACCAGTATTCAAGAAAACCTCCTACGAACTACTAAAACGTAAGAAACCCACTATTGGGTATTTCAGAGTTTTTGGCTCAAAAGTGTTCATACATAACAATGATAAAAATGATTTGGACAAGTTTGAAGCCAAAAGCGATCAAGGTATTTTTCTTGGATACTCAGAACACTCTAGAGCCTATAGGGTGTTCAATCTTAAAACAAGAAAAGTGGAAGAAACTCCACATGTTGTATTTGATGAATCTCAAACCAAGTCTAACAATTCTAATCTTTACAGGTTTGAAGATGAAACTGAAGATACAACACATGGAGAACTACAGAGAAAAACAAATGCAATCTCTATAACAACTGCCAAGACTAAAAGTGGATATCTTCGCAGGTATAATGATGAAGAAGATATTCTCCCATTCAACAATTCAGAAGATGTACCTGACAAAGATCCACAAGAGGAAGAACAACAACTTGAACTACCTCAAGCACTTCCCCTCAAATGCATGATCTTCTAGGCCCTTCAACAGTCATGATTGTGAGGTATTCAAAAGATCATCCTCTTGAGAATGTGATAGGAAATTTAAATGAGTCGGTTCAAACTAGATCTAAGGTTAATCAAATAGTTGATCAGGACCATTTAGCTTTTGTCTCTCAAGTGGAACCCAAGAATGTTGAAGAAGCCTTAAAAGAAGATTCATGGATTGATGCTATGCATGAGGAGCTTGGGCAATTCCAAAGAAATAATGTATGGAGTTTAGTTCCTAAAACCCCTGAAATGTCTGTCATAGGTACAAGGTGGGTCTTTAGAAACAAACTCAATGAAGAGGGTAAAGTGGTGAGAAACAAGGCTAGACTGGTTGCAAAAGGATATAATCAGGAATTTGGTGTAGACTTTGAAGAATCTTTTGCACCAGTAGCTAGGCTAGAAGCAGTTAGAATTTTGTTAGCATATGCATGCTCAAACAAATTTAAATTGTATCAAATGGATGTCAAAACTGCTTTCTTGAATGGCTACATAAAAGAGGAAGTCTACGTTTCTCAACCACCTGGCTTTGAGGATCATGATAAACCAAACCATGTATTTAAATTGCACAAAGCTCTTTATGGTTTGAAACAGGCACCCCGAGCTTGGTACGACAGGCTGAGCACATTTCTGGTAAGCAAAAACTACTCAAGAGGTAAGGTAGACCAAACTCTCTTACAAAGAAAGTCCGCAATCATATAATTGTTGTTCAAGTCTATGTGGACGACATTATCTTTGGTTCTACTAATCCTTCACTGTGTGAAGAATTCTCCAAACATATGCACAGTGAATTTGAGATGAGTCTTATGGGGGAGCTTCAATTTTTTCTTGGTTTGTAGGTCAAACAATTGGAAGACGGATTCTTCATCAACCAAGAAAAATATGTCAAAGAGCTACTGAAAAAGTTTCAGTTTGAACAAGCTAAACATGCCTCAACACCCATGAGCACAAGCATTAAGCTAGAAAGTGATGCGAAAGGTAAATCGGTAGATGCCAAACAATTTCGAGGTATGATTGGCTCACTCCTTTATCTTACTGCAAGTAGACCAGACATCCAGTTCAGCGTTTGCCTTTGTGCTAGATACCAATCTAGTCCAAAGGAAAGCCACTTAATTGCCGTTAAGAGAATTTTCAGATATCTCTCAGGTACGTTTGATTTGGGTCTTTGGTATCCAATAGGAAGTAGCTTTGACTTGGTTTCATATTCTGATGCTGACTATGCTGGATGTAAAATTGACAGGAAAAGCACTAGTGGCTATTGCCAAATTCTTGGCAGTTGCATGGTTTCGTGGGCATCCAAGAAGCAACACTCGGTTGCACTCTCCACTGCAGAGGATGAATATGTTGCTGCAGGGAGTTGTGCAGCACAAGTGTTGTGGATAAAAAGTCAATTGTGTGACTATAACATTGATATTGGATGCACACCTATCCTATGTGACAACACCAGTGCAATCAACTTATCAAAGAATCCCATTCAACACTCTAGGACAAAACACATAGAAATTCGTCACCATTTCTTGAGAGATGAGGTAGCCAACAAAACCTTAGAAATCAGTTTCATACCCACAGAAAAACAATTGGCTGACATCTTTACCAAACCTCTAGCTGAAGATAGATTCACCACTTTGAGAAGAGAATTGGGCTTGTGTAAATTGCAGTGAAACTTATCCATATACTGAGCATATGTCTCTTGTGTGCACCAACTATGAGGTATATTAAATAGTGTTTGTGGAAGAACAAGTAAAGCTTGTTTGGAAACTCTCATTATGCGTAGAGGAAAGATCCTCCGCCACGTATCCATAGTTGACATGCATGTAAGGGGTATGTACTTTATATAGGGATGAGTTTCTTTACAATTTGCCCATTCTCCACTTCAGTGAAACATTGACAATCTTAACAATCTGTCTTCTTGAAAGCTTGGTGTGCTCACATGATTGGTCCAGTTGTAATAGTGTGTCTTGAATACTCAATTGCTTGTTTTCACATGAGCACACACTATGGGAGAGCAAGTCTAGGTTAGATGTCCTTCATGAGAGGAGAATCACTCATTCCATGTGTATTTTCAATTCCCTCACTTGTCATGATCATCTCATTCTTCATTCTAATCTTAAACCAGTTTTGCACAGGCATCTGTCGACAGCTCCCACTCCATCTGTCGACAGATCCCACTCCATCTGTCGACAGATCAGGTCTCACAGAACTCTAATTCTTCTGTCTGTGCAATCTGTCGACAGACGACAACTTATCTGTCGACAGATCTCACAGGTTCTGCTCTGCCCGAACTGGCCTTTCTTCTGTCTGTGTGATCTGTCGACAGGCACTTCTCTAGCTGTCGACAGACACCAACTCTTCAAGCAATTCATGCCTATTTCACATCCTACTTGTTTTCATGTACTTTCACTAAGGTGTTTATTGGGTGGATATACATGTTTAACTTCATCTATATACATGATATTGATGCTATCCCCTAAACCACCATGATTTGGACATACTACTCATGCTTGGTTTATGTTACATCATTTTGAAAACATTGAACTATCTTAGAGGATTAACACCTAAACTCCATTGAATAATTTCCTTGTAGGCTCACACCATTCTCAATACAATTGAAAAATCTTATGGTCATTGAACTTTATGTTTTGAACTGAAGGATCATCATATACATCTCCTTGATCTTAAGTTTAAGCTAAAAATGGAGAAAAGCTACCTATTTCAAAAAAATATATACAATGTCATTTAAAAAAAAAATTTGGGATAAAGGTAGAGCTATGATGGGTCTTGCTGAGTAACCGGGGAGACGGGCATCACAAATGTCTGCCCTCGTGTCAAAAAGCAAACTCATTATCTCTATACAATGGTATAATGGAAACTTCGACTATGTAACTGGGGGTACGGGCACTTGTCATGTCTATCCTCATGTCAAAAGGTGTGAAGTTATCTTGAATATCACTTTTCCCATTGCATTCTTGTCTTGAAAGCAAAAAAAAATGAAATAGTGTGAAGCCTCCAAAGTGTCTCAAATCTAAAGGTCATGTAGTGTCTGTGGCTATCCAGTAGTTTAGACATTTATTTCAATCATCATTTGATCCTCATAAACTTGGGATAGTGTTGGTCTACAATGTCCTTAATCAACCAAGGGTAATGGTGTCTTTTATCAACGAATGGAAAATGTTCTCTTAATGCTTTAACTTTAAGTCCCTTGGGTATTATGTTTAAACCATTTAGGTAAGTGGGAGAGCCTTAATGTCCATGACAATGATAGGTTACAATATGTGTTTACCCATCTTACACCTTACAAATATGCCTCATGTAACCAATGCTCCCATTTCTTTCTTCAAAATCCACATCAAAAATCACTGGCAGAAACTCTGCAGGATCTGTCGACAGATCCCCTATCATCTGTCGACAGCCGGCGGTAGACCCAGTTTGGGAAGTCCAACGGGCACGCCGTTTGGGGATTTTTTGGTGGGGCTTGCCTTTTAAAATCCCCTCCTCTTTCTATAAAAAGGCATCCATAAGAACCCTTCTCCTCCTACCACCAAAACCCCTCTCCACCTCCCCTCCAAATCTCCATACCCTGTTCTGGACGGGAAAACCCTACCTTCCTCCGGTCTTCCTTCCTCTCATCCGAGCCCTCACCCACGTCTCTCTCTCACGCTCATCCTTCTTCTTCTAGCCTTCCTCATGTCTTCTAGGCCGTCCAAGAAACTGGCTTCTCGCCGCCGTCCCTCCTCTTCTCGGGCCGACGGGGCTGAGGCTGAGCGCAGGACAAAGCATCGGGACGATCGTCTTCCTGAGGTTGTGGTGCCTCCCCGTCTTCACCTCACCCACTCAAAGGGGACGCATACCAAGTTTGTCCAGCAACGGTATGTAGAGTTTGAGTCCTTGGCCGTCATTTTTCCTAATCTCCAACCCCTATTCGACAATCAGGGCTGGACTCCGTTTCTCTACCGTCACATGCGATATTCTCCTTATGCCGTTCGTGACTTCTACAACCACCTTGGCTTCACTCCAGATAATCGTTTCTTTACCACCGTCAAGGGCACCACTTTTCAACTCACTGAAAATCTTCTTTGCACAGCCCTTCAAATCCCCAATTCTGGAGTTGATATCCTAAGCCACAAACCGGATGCCTCTGTCTACTACCCTCTCCTCACACTTGAGGATTATGATGGCACCAAGAAAATCTCTAAACTCAATGCAAACTCATTTCCTCCATTGATCAGGATGATCCACCACATATTCACTACCATGATTGCGCCTAAACATGGCAGTCGGGAGTTGGTCACCGATGTTCACAAATCTCTCTTCACCTTCTTCCTCAGTTGTGAACCCATTAATCTCCCGCTTCTGATGCTTAGTCTTATCAAAAAAACATTCTACCAACCCCGGAGGTCGATGCCCTTTGCCTGTCCACTTACCTCCCTCATGAGGTTCATCGGCATTGACATTCCAGACAGCGAGTGCATAGAGCTAAATTCTCGCAACAGCTTTGATCTCACTGCAGCACATCGCATGGGATACAAGCTTGTTGATGGAGTTGTTACCCGGGAGCTTAAGGGTAAAGCACCTGCTGATGCCGTAGGGGAGAATGTTGAAGACGAAGATGAGAATCTTGCTGATGATGCTGAAGATGACGAGGATGAAGCCTCCCAGTCTGATCACATGGTATGCCGGGCGTTGAGATTTCTAGTGATGCTCCAGCTCAACCATCCATTAGAGATTTGCTTGCACAGTTACAGCTTCAGATGACCACTGGATTTGAGAAGCTGAATACAAGATTGGACACAGTGGATTCGACTCTGGAATCACTTGCGGACACTCAAGTCCAGCTCCAGCTCCGTCTTACAAGGCTTCAGACAGAGATGCATAACACTCGTCAGGCTCCAGCTCCGCATGCTGATGATGCTGCCTAGATAGGCTTTATGTCTAGGAATGGGTCTTCACGTAGTGTCTATGTCCTGTCTTGTCTGAGTATTATGGTCTTTTTATTTCACTTTGTGGTCATGTATCTTCTTTCTCTTTCATGTTTACTCTCAGTCAAACAACTTTTTGTACTGTGTATGCCTCCTTCAAATCAATGAATTCACAGTGCCATGTTCCATGTTTGTCTATATGTTTGTCTGATGAATGCTTTTAGATGTTGTCAAAAGGGGGAGAAACCTCAATGTGCATTAATTGATAAATTTTGTCATCATCAAAAAGGGGGAGAATGTTGGGTTTTCATTCTAACATTTATAGCAACATGTTTTTGATGATGAATAACTTCAATTGAGGTTTGATACATGTAACACATGAAATAGAAACTAATGCAATACTTGATTGTTTGTGTATTCAAAATACTTAGTTTTACATGTTTCATCATGTAGGTACAAATGCACAAAGTCAAGCTCTCTCCAAGCAAGTGAAAAAGATCACAAAAAGCAAAAACAAGGTTACCTGTCGACAGACACAAAAGACCTGTCGACAGATCTCACAGGTGTGGTCTGCCAGAAGACCCATAGTTCAGAAAGTCTTCATCTGTCGACAGATGACAGATCGGCTGTCGACAGATCTCACAGTCCAGAACATCCAGACTTCTGTCGTTTACACAAAAGAGCACATCTGTCGACAGATGGTCTTCGACTGTCGACAGATCTCACAGAGCTGAAGATCCATACTTCTGTCTTACTGTCGCCTGTCGACAGATGGCCAAGACCTGTCGACAGACGGAGTACAATTCAAACTACGGAAAGTTTCTAAGTTATCCTAGGAGGTGTTTCCAACTCTCACGTTTCTCCATGTGAGAACTCCTATATTTAAACACCTCTTTGAAGGAAATTTCGCAGAGAAGCAGCCACAACCAAAAACCCTAAAGCTACTCCAAGTTTCACAAGAGTTGCTGCTGCCCTGCTTCAGACTGCTGCACAGAGCCCTAAAGATCCGTCGATCCAGCAGTTCCTGAAAGAAGAACGTCAAGGATTCAACCTTCTCCATCGACTCAAAGCATTCAAGTCGAAGATTGAACTTCCTCCAGGCGTTCTCAGAAGAGTTCTTCACCAGGATTTATTCTCTCACTCAGAACTCTCTCTGTTTTCATATTTCTACCATCTGTGTGTGTGTTGTGGTGATTCAAGCGATCCTTGTGCTTGAGATCACGTGTGTGTGTTGTTCTGATCGTGGGTGCACATCAGAAAACACGTGTGTGTGAGTTGTAGTCACCGAACTCGCTGATAAGCAGTTTTCTCTGTGTGTGTGTGTGTGCCGTGGACGTAGGATACACGATTTGTGTACTCCGAACCACGTAAATCTTCGTGTCTTGTGGTTTGAACGATTTTCACGTTAGATGCTTGATAGGCACGTTGCATTCACGCACTAGATAGATTGCTAACTCACCTACACATCGTCAACACACCTAAGTCTCACGTTGTTTCTACAGAAAATTCAAAAGACTTTGTTGTGATTGAAAAACGGTTGTTTTCATACTTTTAAATGGTAGTAATCTATTCAACCCCCCCCCCCCTTCTAGATTACCATATTGGGATTCCGCAAACATTTCAGGAACCACGCGGGGATGGGCCAAATCTCGCGTCTACAAATGCCCCTCCAAGACATCCGATCTTGCAAGGGAGCAGAGCGGACTGAAAGGTTGGTGTCTCAGTAAACAAAGGACACAGATATTTAATGGATGGGCCATCTCCGAGGATAGGAATTCTAGAAAGCCATACGAAAGATTTAGGCTAGAAACAAATGACAAATCGTCTGAGAGACTAATGAGGATAAAAGGAAGGATGATCTACCCATGTAATTACAACTGCAACCCAACGTTAGGGTTCCTGGCATTGCCGTGATGGACTTTGACTAGTTTCTGGTGTGTTTGAGTCAAATGAGTTGTAATATGATGGTTGAATAAAAAAAGAGTCTCATAATCGGAGCTCGTGTGGGCTCACTGACCTAATTAGGACGTCTGTCCAGATTTAGGGGGCTGTGGAGACAAGGGATTGGTTGATCTCTCAAAGGACTATCAAATGATTCTAACTGGAATCAATGTTTGGAAAGCCTAAAGTTCTGAATTAAGCTCATGACTAGCGAAGGTTCAAATGAACTCAACAAGGCCGCTTGATTACTTGTGATATGCATGGTGGGACAAGTGGAGAAGGGGGGGGGGGGCAACAAAGACCCGAAATTGGTTCAGATATTCAAGAAACCCAGTAGGCCACTTGAGCTGGGGATCCACAGAATGATTGAGGAAAATCTCCATTTTTTTTTTGTTATTGAGAAATGTTAGTAGTGAAATCCTAGATGCATGTTGGTGTGGGTTTCCTATCTATAATGCAAGTTAGAACCAGAGGAAAATTCTAAGGCCAACAAATAACTGAGAGATCGCAAACCTGTCATGGTTTTTGGTAAAGGGGAACTCGGGGTTCACGGTCGCCAAGTTATTTGCCTCTGGTGAGGTCCTATGTTAGACATACCTGTGTAACACTCACAGTCGCATGAGTGTTCTGAAGTTGCAGCGCGGCTTGTGCTTAGATATCTGCAAGACAACTTGAAACACAAGATATAGAAATAATACCCATATGGAACAATAAAGCTTCGAAAATTATGGCATGTTAACGTCTAGATCGCATTCTGCCAACCCGCCGTTGACGTCAACATGATGCGCCGTCTACATGAGTAGGCATCCACATATGCCGCCGTCAATAGGGTACTAATGGCAACCAATCATGACATTTACAAACCAGCGCATTAAACCGAAAAAATAGCTATTGGAAGGCCATAAGGACTCTTCCCTTTCCTTCATTCATTCCCTCCTTCCTCAACTGCGAACCAGAGGGCTTTGGGACGAACTAAAGCAGCAAAATGGCCTCCTCATCGACTGGAGCATCCATGAGCATGAACCCGGGAATTTTGAGCGAGGTACCGGGGCATTTAAGCACCCGATTGGCCAATGGGGAGGTGCGTACTATTTGTTCTACTTCTTCTTAGGCTGAAAACGCCCCAAAATGCTTTCTCATGGTATTCATGGATGTGCAGGAGGTGTCTGCCTTCCCGAGCCAGGGCCAGGTGCGGGCCTTCTCCTAGCTGATGAACTTGATGAACGCAATAACGCTAGACATGAGGAGTTTCATCGGGGCATGGAATCTGAGCTTTATGGTGGTGTTGGCGAAGAATATGAAGGACATGTGGTGGGGCTTTGACGCCCTGGGAGCACTCGTAGAGTGGTGGCATCCACACATGCACACGTTCGTGTTCCAGGGATTCGAAGCGAGTGTGCTACTGGAAGAGGTGGAGTTGTTCCTGGGGTGGAGGCGGTGCTTGGAGTACAACGTGACGGCCCCTCTCCTCTCGTGCGAAGAAATTCTTGCGGACATCGTACGGGACAAGAAGGAGGTGCTGAGGATGACAAACAAGCATGGGATCTTCCTGGACCGGCTGGCTTGGTGGTTGATACAACATGCAAAGGAGATTGGCGGAGAGAGGGTGACTCGAGGACTGACACTTTGCCTGACCGGAGTGTTCTTGTTCCCCACCAGTGGCGACTTCCTCCTCTACGAGCATGTGGGAGTCCTATCTCTGCTATGGCGTGGGCAGTCAGTTGCCCCTGCAGTGCTGGCACACCTTTACAGCTCCCTGACCACGATGAGCCTAGGCGGACGCAGATGCGGGAGCTTGTTCCTACTTCAGGTATGGATGGAAACTCATCTGAAATTTGATTTTGCTGAGAAGCAACCTACCCCCTCCAGAATCTTCCGTCGGAGTTAGTGCACTACAGCAGGGCATGGTATGAGCTAGAGAAGAGATCAAGTGTGTAATAGCACACTTGAAGAGCAGAGACGCCTAGTGAGACTACTTGGGGTACTTCCCAGTGGAGGATTTCAAAGTGAGGCCATTGTTCATGAGGACTATTGAGTTCAGGGTTCTAACCAGGGAGGACAGAGATTTGTGCCTCGTGGGTGCAGATCAGATGGTGGTGTACCAACCACATCAGTGCCAGTGTCAGCTCGGAATACCACGGGGAATTCCAGCTTCATCCCATTGCACCGACATGATCATCCAGGGAGGAATGAGTGGTTTATGAAGAAGGCTAAGAAGACTTGGGAGAGACATACAGTGAGTAAGAAGGTGGTCCAGGCATTGCAAGAGAGCTAGGAGGATATATTAGAAGTACATTGACACAATTCGCCCAATCTCTTGTGATTTCTTTATGGCTCGTAGAGCAAAATGATGTACTCTCCCAATTTCAATAAGTGTAACACAAGTTACAATGAATAAACAATGAGTTGCATTGTGTTCAATTGTGTTGAATTGTTTGAATTGTGAAATGCACTCAAATGGTGCTTTAAATAGGCTTCAATTATGTTGATTTGAGTATACTGTGAAGCACTGAAGACGAAGAGTTGGCGTCCACATCGATGGCCGCCGACGACCTATCGACGTCCACAATGTGGCCGTTTACAGTGGGTAGGTGGCTACCACATGGCCGCTAACCTCCAGACAGAGTATAGACGGCCATATTTATCGCCGTCCACCGTACAGTGGACGTCAACCAAGTCGTCGTCAACTGGAGTACGGGGACTGACAGGGTGACCTTGGGGCAAGACATAGATGGCCAATTGTTTGCTGTTAACAAGACATTGACAGCCCTCGGGACACTGTCAATAGAAATTAAATGGCCAGACCTTGACGTCAACTTTAAAAATGCAGCTTTTTCAAACCGACGCCCCATTCTGATGCCTCTTCACCTTCAAACTACCAGGCGCTTCTTCTTCCCTCACTCTCTCACACCGACTCTTCCACTATCCTAACTTCCTTAATCTCCTTTAATAACAACTTCTTCCTTCCTTCATACGGACTGTACTTGGACTGCGGAAATGACGAGGGGGAAGAAATTGATGCTCTGGACTCGCCCTCAATCGAGGGAGGAGGAGGAGGAGGAAGGGACGACCGGGGGTTCATCGGCGGAGGAGGAGGAGGCCGGACCAGAAGCGATGGACGCTGGCGGCAGTGTGCCGGAGGGGGAAGAAACAGCCGGTGACGACAGTGAGACAGAGGCGGAGGCTGTTCAAAGGGGACCACGTTGACAAAAGGTAAGCCAAATAGAGCCCTAAATCCTGTGTGAATGGTTGTAGAAAAAGTGGGATAGAAAGGGAAAGAAAGGAGATGCCGGCAGGTTGAACAGGAACTTGACCGCAACATAGGTTGCCATCGGGTTCCCGTAGACGTCCAAGCCATTGCCGTCAAGATAAACTTGACGGAAAGAGAATGGATGCTAACAGTTGAACTCAACGGCCAGTCCCCGCTGTTAACTCCCTTCTGACGGCAGACCCATTGACGCCAAATCCTTTTAAACGGCAATCGATCCTGATGTCAACATTTCTGTGTTTTGCAGGGTAAGGGCCAAATGGGGAGCAGGGTCACTTGGGATTTGTGTTGGGCCTGGTACTGGGCACTACCAGAGGCCCAACAGATGAGGATAGCACGGATGGGGTTTGGACACCTCTTGGCGGTGCGCCCATTTCACATGGACGTGCCGTACCTGGAGGCGCTCCGGGAGAGGCGGGATGAGGATTGCAAGGCATTCATCATACCTTGGGGACACATCATACCCACATTGGAGGACGTGGTGTATCTGACTAGACTTCCGGTTCAGGGAGAGTCGGTAGTCGGACAGGAGAGGAGGGACTATTACGACGACGTAGTAGAGCTTTTGGGAGCAGAGTTTTTGGCTGGATGGAGGAGGCCCATCCGAAGCATCCTACTCAGATCGTTGTCAGAGGCAGTAGGGTTGAGGGGAGGGAGGAGAGGACCCCTAGAGAGCCTCGAGGAGTTCAGCGCCAGCATCCGGAGGTCGATCCGGCTGGGGAACAGGAGCGAGGAGTAGTCCGTGCGGATCATCATGGCTTACCACTTCGGACGGCTCCTCTTCGCGATGCAGTCATCATAGATGAACTGCAAGTTCGTGTTGCTTCTCCAGGACTTGGAGCGGGCAGGCAGGTACGCATGGGGCACCGCGATGCTGGGGCATCTCTTCTCACTCCTCCCTAGTAGCTCGCGGTGTTCTCAGAGCACCGGGGGCTTCACCCCTTTTCTACAAGAATGCAAATTTCCTTTAATGCTCATCATTGAATTGAATTGAATTGAACTACCTGACTGACATCTTTTCTTCTTCTTGCTTTGCAGATCTGGGGGTACACCCGCTTCCCCATGGGGCGCGGTGTACAGATGTAGGGGAGCCAGGCCATGGTGCCCCTCATGGCGAGGTGGGAGGTGACGCCGGATCCGAGGGTGATGGATCGGCGTGTGGAGGATGTACGGGCAGGACTGGACCACTACCCCCATGATCAGGTATGAATCTCGACTAGCACTCCTTCTTTCTTGCTTGCTCCTTTGATGTGACTGACCAGTTTCTCTCTTTACAGGTGATTTGGACCCGTATGTAGGGGAGGCCGAGGCTTCTCACCCGGCAGTGGCGGTGGGTCGGCCGCTCTTCGACTGCCACCTCCTCCTCCTCAGCCTGGGGACGTGCGAGCCCCTCTACCTAGAGCTCGTGGTACGCACTCTGGGTTGGCACCAGCCGGCTCTAGAGATACCCTCTCTAGGTAGAGAGGGACACTCTCGCCGACGGTTCTTTGCCAGGGACCGGGACTGTGGGGAGGAGCACGGGAGCATAGTCGCCTAGTGGCGAGAGGGAGGCAAGCAGGTGCTCTGACAAACAGACCTCCAGGACAGTACGACGTACACAGAGAGCTACCGAACATGCTACGCCGGGCAACTCCGGCTAGACCGGCGAGTGGTAACTGAATTCTAACTCTAAGCATTGCCATTTGAATTGATAAATTCTAACCTTGAAGTGTGAAGGACAGATGCCGGAGTCCCAGGCAGTGCGCCTCCTCGAGGGGAGGCTGGCAGAGTAGGCGGTGGAGACAGGGAGACTCCGCGCCGAGACATAGACACTGGTAAGTCACAACTCACCCTTTATTTGAATTAATTTGATTGGATTTGAGAATTTGACCAAGGTATTTGAATGCAGAGAGAGGAGCTAGCGCGGGTACGGGTGAGCCGAGAAACAGGGGCGAGCTCATCCGCGCGGCCAGCTAGCCGGGACCTGGCGGTCCGACTGTAGGAGGCCCTGGACCGGGCAGAGGTGAGGGTCCAGGAGCTACAGACGAGGGTCCCGGAGCTGGAGACAGAGGTAAGACATCGAGTCATTCCCCTTTTTTTGCAAATGCATGTGACTAACGCATTTTCTTATCCATGTGCAGCTGTAGAGAGTAGGGCTGACTCTGGAGGACCTGAGGGAGGACTGGGCGACCATGCGGGGTCGCATGCTCGAGGCGAGGGAGTGACAAAGAGAGGCAGAGGCAGATCGAGCGCAGGCCATTGCGGACCGAGCACAGGCTGTCACAGATTTAGAGTTTTTAAAGAACCGAGTGCTGAAGAAGTACCGGGAGCAGCAGCGACATGCCCAGTAGGAGGCGCCAGGGAGGACCGGGTCGGTGTTTGGATCTCTTGATGACATCGTGTCATTGGGAGACCCGTCTGCGGGATGAGGAGGACCACGGCCAGAGGCATCTGCTGTGATGAGACCTCCTCTCCCAGACCGACGTCGGGAGAGGGAGGAGGAGGAGGTGAGCAGCTCTCGTAGGCTGAGGCCTAGCGAGGGGAAGAGGAGAGGGGAGTGAGGAGCGAGGCTCCAGATGTACCACCAGGGGTATGCCCTTGTCATGATATGTACAGAACTTTATTCTTCATAGTGGACTTTTTTGTGGACTTTTTCGCTTTGTGTGCTTGAATGGTTTGCCAATGTTGCTTTGATTCCTACATCCACAACACTTAAAGGAAAAAAGTTAGTGTAGATCTGTCTTTAGCCCCTTGCCTAAATGATGTACCTTTCTTGAGATCTAGTCAAGGGGCTAATTTCTAATTAAAGATAAGAACACAAATAAAATAATGAAGGGAAATATGTATATGCATTTTTTGTTGTTTTTTTGGCTTTTTGAATTTATTTTTTGGATAAGAAAATAAGGCAAAGAGTGTTAGTGTACATGATACTACTATTTTTTTTTTTTTTGGACTCTAAGACACATATTCATCACATATCAAAGTATAGGGTCCTCATAACCTACTTAACCACAGAGGCCATAAGCAAGGGGAATCGTGCAAGACATTGGAGATTGCCCCTAGCTTTCTTGATATTTTCCACTATGGAACGTCTTATAAGGTCAAATTGCCTTTAGAGGGAGGAATTAGAAGAAATAATAGAAAGTCATGTGAGGATTCGGTTCAAACCACTTTTTGTTCCCGAACCAACATCTCACACTAAAAGACTTGGCCAATAATTATTTTCAGGGGTATTTTTTATTTCATTTCATTTCTGGGGTGGAGGTACGTACTATTTGCTACCTCCTTGATTTGGTCAGCCTTTTTCTGGGTACGTACTTTTTGCTACCATTTTTTGACCTTCTTGGCTTTTCTTTGTCCCTTTTAGGCTTGATTTATCATTTTGCCATTTTGCATTTTGTTGATTGCCCCTGTTTATGGTGACCTTGTCTCTTAGGTGAGAGTGGATGGTCCCCTACTCAAGGTTTGCCCCTTTTAGACTTGACCGAGTAAGAAGAGAATATGGTTATATTGACCAAATTAGACCATCCAAGTGTACTTATGATTTTCCAGCTAAAGAACAATACTCCAACATCGTGTGGTGTGTGAGGGGACCCTACCTTGCTAATGACCAAGTGAAAAAGTAGAGTCTCAAACCCACAACATTGACAAGTGATGAATGACAAACAGACTGACTGATTTGTTGGGTTGAGTGTATATTCATATCATTTCCCTCCTATTTTGATGATGACAAGAGGTGTTTTTAAAAGCAATTTAAATGAAACATGTCAAAAACATCATACCTGAAGTCAATGTTCAAACAGCATGTTTCAAATCACATTTATCATTTATGTTCATGATAAATCATTTAACTAATGATATATGTGTTTAATTTTCAGGTACAAACACTTTTTGCAAAAGAAGTGTCGATACACCCCTCAATGGTGTCGACACAACACCTCAGTCTCAAAGGCAAAAAGCTGAAGAATTGCCTAGACTGTGTCGACACTAGTCCAGAAGCAGGTCGACACGAGTTGCAGATTCCAGGATTTACACTACTCAGGTTGACGCACTCTCAGGGCAGGTCGACACTGGATCCTGCTCCCAGAACAATAGTTCTTAGAATTGGGGATAGCAGGTCGACGCAACACCAGAGCAGGTCGACACTGGATCCTGCTCCCAGAACAGCTGTTTTCAGAACCAGGATAGCAGGTCGACACAATACCAAAGCAGGTCGACACTGGATCAGTTCCCAGAACAGCCTGTTTCAAGATTTGAGCAGTGTGTCGACACCACCACCAGGGCAGGTCGACACACTACGGAAAGATTCCATCCTAAGATGGATGTTTGCCACGTGTCAGCCTAGGGCGATGGGGTATCAACCTAGAATCGTGTGCCCTTGTACCCAAAGGGTATCTTTGGAATCTTTTGGGTATAAAAGGTCCCTAATCGGCCCCCCATCACATCAGAAGAGACCCAACCAACTCTTAGAGCCTCCTGAAAGTTTCCTGGCGGCTACAAGAGGTCGTCTCCCTCCTCTGCTCTTGTGCTTCCAGAAGACCAATTCTCACCAATTCAAGTGTGAGAATTGGAGTGTGATCCCTGTAGAAACCTCTGAAGCATCCCAAGGAAGCAGATCCAGTAGAAGCCTTCGTTGGAGAAGAATTCAAGGAAGATCCAACAATTCCAAAGTGCAGAGCATCGGTTTTGGACTTCAAGATTGCAAGCCTCTTCCCAATCCAAGCTTCTACAAGGGAGTACACTTGAAGAACGAAGTTATTTAATACAATTCATTGTACTTCTGTTCTTCTGAGATATCTTTTGAGATTATGCAAGTGCTTCTGCATAGCTCTCATTAGTGCTCTCATTTTCGACTAGATCTGTTGCTAGAAGGTCTATGTCTTGAGTTGGTGTCTAGCAAGTCTTATGTGAGCATTGTGCTCAAGTTGTGTGAGCATTGTGCTCAGGTTGTTGTGAGCCGTTGTGCTCAGTTTGAGTTGTCTAACTCAAGGTTGTGTTGAGCAGTCTTGCTCAGTTGTTCTAGAGTAGTCTTGCTCTAGAAGTTGTGTGAGTTGTAAGCTCTCAAGTGTTGGAGTTGTCAGGCTCCAGTGGGTGTGTTACCCAGTTGTTTTAGTGAATCCTCACGGGGTGTGAGGGGTGGATGTAGGAATCACTTGGGTGATTTCCGAACCACCTAAAAATCCTTGTGCATTTGTCTAATTGTGGTTTGATCATTTCATCCGTTAGATGCTTGCATAGGATCGGTTAATATTCACTTAATCAACTTGTTTCACATCTATTTTACCAACTCACTCAAATCTCATCAGATCTGTGGTTTTTCACTGATAAAATTGCCTCTGATTCAAAAGTGTTTTTAAATGTTTAAGCTTCCGCAAAAAGTGGCTTAGATCTATTCATCCCCCCCTTCTAGATCTTTTCCACACCTTCACTTCGATCCTTCAATTGGTATCAGAGCGGGTTTACTTTGATCTGATTTGATCTGAGCAGTTTTTGTTTCTGAGTGTTGTGTGTTTGAGTGTTTGCCTGTTTGTTTGCTAAGCATTTTCTTTCTGCTTTAGAGTCATGGATTCCAAAGGTTTCATAGCTGAGGGTCATTCCATAAATAGGCCACCATTCTTTAATGGGACGGACTATTCTTACTGGAAAAACAGAATGCAAGTATTTTTAAGGGCCCAGAACTATGAGATCTGGAAAGTAGTGGAAGTGGGTCCCTATGAAAACCAGGGAGAAGAAGACACCTGGACTAGGGAACAAATAAGGAAAGCTACATTGAATTATAGTGCCATGAACATGATTCAATGTGCTGTCCATCCCAAGGAGTATTCGAGAATCTCAATGTGCAAATCTGCCAAAGAGATGTGGGATAAACTCGAATTACTCTATGAGGGAACATCACAAGTAAAGGAGACTAAGGCAAATATTCTAGTTTCAGAATATGAACTTTTTATGATGAAGTCTAACGAAAATATTTCTGAAATGTTTGCCAGGTTCATGGTGATTGTGAATGGATTAAAGGCCTTGGGTAAGGAATATACAGATGCAGACTTGGTAAGAAAAATCTTACGTTCACTTTCTTCAATTTGGCATACAAAGGCCACTGTCATTGAAGATTCAAAAGATCTGTCCAAAATCTCTTTGGATGAATTGATTGGATCCTTAATGACATATGAAATCAACTTAAAAAGAAATGAAGAACACATAATTAAGACCAAGCCTATGGCACTTAAGGCCTCTTCAAGCAATAAAGATAAAAGTCAGGAAAAGACAAGTTCTGAGGAGTCTGAGTCAAATGAGGATGAAATTGCCCTCATGACCAGGCAATTCAGAAAATTCTTGAAATACAGAAAAGGAAAAATGTCTGGGAAAAAGAAGTTTTTCTCAGGTAAGAAAAACACTTCCTCTTCTAATTTCAACAAGAATCACAAATCTGACGAAAATATTGTCTGTTACAGGTGCAACAAACCAGGACACATGAAGGGAGAGTGTCCTGAGAACAAGAAGGAAAAGCACAAGAAGTTCCAGAAATTTAAGAAGCCAAAGGCCATGGTAGCCACTTGGTCTGATGAAGACTCAAGTGAGGAAGAAGAAGAGAAGAAATCCTCAAGCTCTGAAAGTGAGGAGGTTTGCTTCATGGCCAACAGCTCAGATGGAAAGGTAAGTACATCCTTCGAGGACTACACTATAGATGATTGGCAGGATGCTTATGCTGAGCTAGTTGAAAATTTCTCAGAAATTAGAAAAGAAAACAAACATCAAAAAGAAAATTGAAAATCTTTACAATAACCAATCTTCAAACCATAGAAATTGTGAACTGGAAACTGAAATAACAGAATTGCATGAAGAAAAAGAAAATCTCCTGAACCTTATTGATGAACTAAAACTTGCCTCTCAAAAGGCCTCCCAAGAATTCAAAGACTTAACTGAAAAGCTGGAAATTGAAAAACAAGAAAAACAATAGAAGATTGAAGAAATTGAAACTCTTAAAAACCAGCTAAAAGAAAGGGATGAAGTTATCCAAACCTTCACAAAAGGTAAAGATAACTTAGAGGCACTGCTAGGAACCACCATGACAACCACCTCTCATGGATTAGGATTCAACAAAAAGAAACCCATGAAAGACAAATCTGGTGAGAAAAAGGGCAAAGCACCACTAATTAAATTTGTCAAGGGTCCTAATCTTGAGAACACAGAAATTCAACAAACAGCAAACAAAACCTTAAACAAAACACAAAACAAAGCAAAAACTCAAAAACAAAAGAAGACAATCAGGTCGACACAGTCCCCTGACAGGTCGACACCAGTCCACAAGAACAAGGCTTCTGTGGCTGCTATGTCGACACCAGTACAGGAGAGGTCGACCTGCTCAACATCAAAAGCTGCAAACAACTCAACCAAAAATTCAAATAAAAATTTGAAAAATAAGAAAAAGTCAAAAGAAATAATTCATGAAAAACCTTGGACCTCCAAGACAACATTTCAAGATGATTGGACCAATCCTTGGAGCCAATGGTATGAAAACCCATGTTGGTATCATCCTCAATTCCTTTATCCAAATTTCTTGATGTACCAACAAAATCCCTGGATTCCACCTCCTCATCTGAACTCCAATTTTCAAATGAAAAACTCCCCTCCTACCAAAAACAAAAATCTTGGTGCTTTCATTCCTAAAAGAAAGAACAAACAGAAAAAGGCTGAAAACACCAATGTAACAAAACAAAAATAAAAAACAAGTCAAATTTGGGTGAGAAAAGATTTACTGACAATGTTCAAACATTCTGATGGTCCCAACTCTGTTTGGGTACCAAAATCTTCTCTCCACTGATCTTTTTGCAGGAAGGTCGTGCACCCAACACCAATGTATGGTTTCTTGACAGTGGGTGTTCACGACACATGACGGGAGACAGAGCCAAATTCTCATTCCTGCTTGAAAAGGAGGGAGGGTCAGTTACATTTGGAGGTAAAAATAAAGGAAAGATCATTGGATCTGGAAAGGTTGGTCAAACTTCTTCAAACTCAGTAGATAATGTTTTATTAGTTGATGGTCTTGATTATAATTTGCTCAGTATCAGCCAACTATGTGACAAAGGTCACAAAGTTGTGTTTGAATCTGATTTTTGTAAGATAATTGATTCATCAACTGATAAAATCAAATTCTTTGGAAAAAGAGAAAACAATGTCTACATGATCAACCTTAATAAAAACTTTTCTGAAAATCTTTGCTTTGTTGCAAATAAAGATGAAATTGCATGGACTTGGCACAAAAGACTTGGCCATGCAAGTTTCAGAACATTGAATAAGTTGTTAAGACTGAACTTGGTTAAGGGTCTTCCTGAATCTTTTTCTAATGTTGAAGATCAAGTTTGTGGGATATGTGCTAAAGGAAAACAAACTAGGAAATCTTTTAAAACCTTCAATGAGGTACTTACATCTAGGCCACTAGAACTTCTTCACATGGACCTTTTTGGGCCAACAAGAGTTCTAAGCTTAAGTGGCAAGAGATATGGGTTTGTAATCATTGATGACTTTACTAGATTTACTTGGGTTATCTTTCTATCCCACAAAAGTGATACTTGCCTTGAATTCAGGAATTTCTGTACCACTATCTTAACAACTTATCCATATAAAATCAAAAACATTTTAACTGATCATGGGGGTGAATTTGATAACACATCCTTTTCTGATCTATGTGCTGAATTTCAAATATTTCACAAGTTTTCTTCACCTAGAACTCCAGAACAAAATGGAGTTGTGGAAAGAAAGAATAGAACTCTTGTGGAAATGGCTAGATCCATGCTCTTAGGAAGTAATCTGCCCAAATCCTTCTGGGCTGAAGCTGTTAACACAGCCAATCATATCCTAAATAGAGCTTTGATCAGACCAAAGATCAGAAAAACCCCCTATGAATTGTTGAAAAACAAAAAGCCAACTGTTTCTTATTTCAAAACTTTTGGGTGCAAATGCTTTGTACACAATAATAACAAAGAAAACCTTGACAAGTTTGATGCTAAGAGTCAGGAAGCTATCTTCCTTGGCTATTCTGAAGTGTCAAGGGCTTTCAAAGTGTACATTCTAAAAACCAAAACTGTTGAAGAATCTCCACATGTTATTTTTGATGAAAATTCCTTTTCCACTAATGATTCTAAATCTTGCAGGGAAAGACAAGACAATGAAGAGGATGACCTCATTGTGGATTCTTCACCAACTGTTGAGGAGCTTGTCAATAATGAAGAGAACCTGAACAACAACTCACCATCTTCAAGTGGGTCAGGTAACATTGCTCCAGAAGTGGGTACTTCTCAACAGGTAATTTCTGAACCTCGATATCTGAGAGATCACCCATTAGACAGTGTAGTTGGCAATTTGAATGATAGAGTAAGGACCAGATCATCCTTCTTGCAAAATATTGAAGAAGACCCACTAGCTCTAATTTCCCAAATTGAACCCAAGTCAATTGATGAAGCCTTATCCAGTTCTGATTGGATTAATGCCATGCATGATGAGCTTCATCAATTCGAAAGAAATCAAGTATGGGAATTAGTACCTAGACCTAGTGACCAAGCAGTGATTGGTACTAGATGGGTTTTCAGAAATAAGTTAAATGAAACTGGTCAAGTAATAAGAAACAAAGCTAGGCTAGTTGCAAAGGGGTATAACCAAGAATTTGGAATTGACTTTGAAGAATCATATGCCCCTGTAGCTAGACTAGAAGCTGTCAGAATTTTCCTTGCTTTTGCATCCTCCATGAAATTCAAAGTCTATCAAATGGATGTCAAAAGTGCATTCTTAAATGGATATATAAAGGAAAATGTTTTTGTTGAACAACCTCCTGGATATGAAAATGAAAAATATCCTAACCATGTTTTCAAGCTTAATAAGGCTCTCTATGGTCTTAAGCAAGCTCCAAGAGCTTGGTATGACCGGTTGAGTTCCTTTTTACTTGAAAAAGGATATTCTAGAGGTAATGTTGATCAAACATTGTTCACAAAAACAGTTAAAAATCAAATAATTGTAGTCCAAATTTATGTTGATGACATAATATTTGGATCAACCAATAAAGGCCTTTGCACTGAATTTTCAAATCAAATGAAGAATGAATTTGAAATGAGCTTAATGGGAGATTTAACATTCTTTTTGGGATTGCAGGTTAACCAAACACATGAAGGAATCTTCATCAGTCAAACCAAATATGTCAAGGAGCTATTAAAGAGGTTTGACTTTCAGAACCTTAAGCACTCAAGCACACCAATTGCAATTAATGCTAAACTAGAAGAAGATCCATCTGGTAAGTCAGTAGATCCAAAGACCTACAGAGGTATGATTGGCTCTCTGCTCTATCTTACAACTTCTAGACCTGATATTCAGTTTTGTGTGTGTTTATGTGCTAGATTCCAATCTAATCCTAAAGAAAGTCACATGCTTGCTGTTAAACGAATCTTCAAATATCTTGTTGGAACATGTGACTTAGGCATTTGGTATCCTGCTGGTTGCAAGTTAGATCTGTTTGCCTATTGTGATGCTGATTATGCTGGGTGTAAATTAGATAGAAAAAGCACAAGTGGCTTGTGTCTATTTCTAGGTGGGTGCCTTATCTCTTGGGCTTCTAAGAAGCAACATTCAGTTGCTCTGTCAACTGCAGAAGCTGAATATGTTGCAGCAGGTAGATGTGGAACTCAGATTCTCTGGGTGAAACATCAACTTCTTGATTACAACCAAGATTTAGGGTGTGTACCCATCCTATGTGATAACACTAGTGCCATAAATTTGTCTAAAAACCCCATTCAGCACTCCAGAACAAAACACATTGAAATTAGGCATCATTTCTTGAGAGATGAGGTTGCCAAGAAATCCTTTGAACTCCACTTCATTGAAACTGAAAAACAAATTGCAGACATATTCACTAAACCCCTTCCTGAAAACAGATTTTCATCTTTAAGGAGAGAACTTGGTCTTTGTAAATGTCCACCTTCATGATCTCTCTCAAGGTTTGGGTTGAGTGTTATGCATTGTCTAAGGGGGAGTTCTTTGCATCTCATAATTCTTTGCTTCCTTGAGTTACATTGTTCATATCTCTCTCACTTTCAATTCTATTCCCTTTTTACAATAAATTCTCCAACTCTTATTGTGTTGAAATTTCTTGGTATATCAAATGGTGATTTGGAGAAGGACAAGTTATGCCTGTCTGGACACTTTCACTATGCGAGAGTATATGTCTCCGCCAAGTACTAAGAAATTGATATGCAATTGTTGAGGGGGAGCTTCTATTGTTCAAAGAGGATACTTTTTCTGATTTCAAAATCTTGCTTATTTTCACTTCCATTTCTTTTTGATAATGAATTCTTCAACTCTTATTGTATTGAAATTTCTTGGTATATCAAATAGTGTTTGGAGAAGGACAAGTTAGGCTTGTCTGGAAACCTTTCATTATGCGTGAGTATATGACTCCGCCAAGTACCAAGAAATGGATATGCAATTGTTGAGGGGGAGTCTTTGTTGTCCAAGAAGAAAACTTTTCTGATTTCCAAAATTTACATATCTTTATTTTGATGAAAAGTGATTGAAATCATCATCTCAGGGGGAGCTAGAAAATTCACAAGTCATGACTTTGCAAAATTCAAAACTTTTCTTGAATCTCATCAATTCCTTGCATGATGTCATCATTTCGAAGTCTAGAGTCTCAAAATGAACCCTTGAGTGATCTATTATATTTTTTACTAATCAACTTTCAACTATATCTCTCAACCCACAGAAATTCAGATCTCTTCCTAGACTAAACATCAACTTGTGCCTTGAATTTAAAACATTTCCTTGTTTGCAACTGATGATTGGATGTATTTGATTTCTATCTCACAAACTCTCCAAAATTTTTAAAATCCAACAGAGCAATGGCACTTGTGCTGAGAAACTGCACACCTTCACAATGAATGAAGTGCCATGTATGTCATGAGGCACTATTGCTAACTCTGTTCAAAGGGGGATCAAAATAAAAATAAATTCAAAACAAAAGCAAAATGTGCTATTTTTTTGATGATGACTGAGTAACTGGAAATATTGGCGTCTACAAAACGTATATTTTCATGTCAAAAGGCCATCATTTACCCCTTTGAGACTTGACAATGACTAAATCTTAAGTATCCAGGGACTATGGTGTGTAAAAAGCACTAGTACTTGAGTGAAAGAGATTTATATCATTTGATAGTTTGTTAAAAGAACAAAATGTGAACATTATTGGAGATGTGTCTAGAAAGAATCATCTTCATTCCTCATCCAGTTGTTCTTTGAGATTGTGTTTTATTTTCAACACAATTGTATTTAGTCTAGATGACATCTTTAATTCTTTAAAGTTGAGAAATATGGTAGTTTATAGTTGATTGTTAGATATATTATATCCCTCAATTTCTCATTTTGTTGATTCAAGTCTTGGAATGCTAATATCCTGTTGGAAATTGTTTGAAAACTTGAATTGTGATGAATTTTTGCAAAATATAACAAATGAATTTTTAAGCCTCTTAAAAATCCTTGAAATGATAATTCCCCTCATTGCTTATCATTCTAAAGATGTCCCAAAATTTCTCAAAAATTTCCTCTCAAAAATTCAAATTTTCTTCAAAGGTCAGGTCGACACCATTCTATCTCGTGTCGACACACTTCCTAGGTCAGGTCGACACTACCTTCTTCCTGTGTCGACACTGTCCTCTTGCCAGAACCTTTTAAGTCGTGGGTTCCAGATAAGCCTTGTTGTTCCTGCGGGGTATTGCACCAATGCAAACCCCTTTTAGGCTTCAGGTCGACCCGACGATGCTTTTCCTCTTGTTTCCGGCAAGAAATCTTCACCATTTCTCTTTAAATCTCATCTTTCTTTCCATCACCTCTCCATTCTTCCATCCTCTACGAATTCCACTCCTTCCTTGCGCCATGGTCAGGAAGTTGGGTCCCCACCGTGGCGCAAGGTCCAGGGCCTCTTCAAGGCGGATTCCGGCAGACATTGCCGTTGCCCAATCCGAAAGAATATCTAAAAGAAGGAATGATCATGCCGAGCAACCAGGATCCTCTTCAGCACCTCAAAGGGCAGCCAAGAGAGGTAGACCCTCTTCTTCAGGCAGAGGTAGGTTCCTCCAAACCCTAGACCAGAGATTCCGGGCTCATCTTCTGGAAACCTGAGGAATCATCTTCCTCTTCTTCAGAGTCTTCCAAGTCTCAGACACCACTAGTGAAGCCAAGCTTATTTTAAAGCCCAGGATAGTGGACTTATCAGACATTCAGCTAGCAGACTCATTTCCAGAAATTCAGACCTATTTCTCTTTTCAGTCTTGGTTGATATTCATTTCTGAATTTCAAATTAGTTATCCAAGACTTGTTAGGGAATTTTACAAGAACCTGAAATGCACAGAGGATGGATATAAATCAAAGGTTAAGGGCATAGTTATTGACATGCCAACTGATATAGCTGCCTCTATTTTCAAAGTACCAGATGAAGGGGCAGATTATCATCAATTTGAATTTGATCTTCATGAAGCCTATTCTATCTTGACAGGCCTACCTTCTGATGCATCTGATCCCAAACAAACCCATGTTACAAGATTCAACACAAATTCCTTTCCCCCTGTGTTGAGAGTCCTCCACCACATATTGACCACCATTATCACTCCTCAAGGTGGTGGACGGGACAGGTTGACAGATATTCAGAGGTTTATTCTGTATTGCATGGTCAAAGATATCAAAATCAATCTTCATGTCATTATGTATCAAATCATATCTGAAACAACAAGGAAGGACCTCAAAAGATCTCTACCATATGCTGCACATCTGACCTCAGTCTTCCAGCATTTTGGTGTGCCCTTGGAGAATGAGAAATCCCAATCTATTCCTAAGCCCAACATCTACACCTTCAAGAATATTCAAAAATTTATGGGATTTAGACTGGAGGGAAATCAAGTTAGGAGAGGGCCAGTTGTGGTTGAGGCCCCCCAAGCTCAGGAGGAACAGCCTCATGATCAAGGGGAACAGCCCCAAGCTCAGGAGGAACAGCCTCAAGATCAAGGGGACCAGCCCCAAGTTCAAGAGGAACAGCCTCCAGCTGAAGGGGACCAGCCCCAAAGTCAAGAGGATCAGCCTCCTTTGAATGAGGAACAGCCTCAAATTTCAACTGAAGGTGACATTCCTTCTCATGCCCCACTCTCACCTCAGTTTCCCCATTTCTCTCCTCAACCCAATTTTCAAGCATCCACATCTTCTGGTGGGCCTCCTGTTCCCCCAGAATTGATCTCCTTCCTGAATGATAAGTTTGAAACCTTGAACTCCTCCATCCAAACCATGTCAGAAACATTTGAGTTGAGGATTCAAAGATTGGAGAACACTGTATCTGCCAAATTCATAGAACAAAAAGCTGCCTCAGACTATACAACTCAAAGATTCAACAGACTGATTGGTACCATGGCAGATGCCTCATTACAGCTTAAGGAGCTCCAGCAAAAATTGGAGATAGTTCTCAAGGGAATTTTGGCAAATTCCCAAGCTGATGTCTTCAACACCAAGCAGACATTACATGAGATCACCAGCACAAGACTGTCCTTTGCTCATTTTGTAGATGATTTGGAAAGCATGAGGAACTTCAATGAGCACATTGATACACAGATATCTGATTTGACAAAGGAATTCAAGATAATGCAAAGACCTGGTTGGTCAGCTGGATCATCTCATCCTCACAACCCATTGCAGCTGATCTAGCAAGAATTCAAGCTACCTTGATAGAGAATTCAGATAGAATGGAACACTTCTTGCACACCAAACTCACAACCATTCAAGATCAAATCAAGTCCAGCTTGACTTTTATGGAGAAAAGAATGTCTGACATTGAGACCATCTTACTTCCCCTTCCTCCTCCTCCTCCATCTTCTACTTAATGTAATTTTTCTTTTGATGATGTCAAAGGGGGAGAAGAAAGAAAGAAAGAGAAATGTTAATGTTCTTTTGTAATCTTTTGGAATGATTGTAATGGTTCTCTTGATGAATGAAATGAAATGCTTTTCTGCTTAGCTTGAATGAAATCTTCAATTGTGACTTCAATGTGAATGAAAATCTTTATGTGAATGTGATTGTTTGAATACTTGTCAAGTTGCTTGACTTCTGTGTACAAAAATTCTCATTTCAAGTAACATTGTGTTCCACAAATACATCATCAACTGTTACTGAAAAATATCAAAAGGTCTTTGACAAGTTTAAACAAAAAGAAAATAAAAATGTGAATAACAAAAATTGCTTAAAATCACACTTCATCAAAACCACATTGTAATATGGATTTATGTTGCCATCATCAAAAAGGGGAGATTGTTGGGTTGAGTGTATATTCATATCATTTCCCTCCTATTTTGATGATGACAAGAGGTGTTTTTAAAAGCAATTTAAATGAAACATGTCAAAAACATCATACCTGAAGTCAATGTTCAAAAAGCATGTTTCAAATCACATTTATCATTTATGTTCATGATAAATCATTTAACTAATGATATATGTGTTTAATTTTCAGGTACAAACACTTTTTGCAAAAGAAGTGTCGGCACACCCCTCAATGGTGTCGACACAACACCTCAGTCTCAAAGGCAAAAAGCTGAAGAATTGCCTAGACTGTGTGGACACTAGTCTAGAAGCAGGTCGACACGAGTTGCAGATTCCAGGATTTACACTACTCAGGTCGACGCACTCTCAGGGCAGGTCGACACTGGATCCTGCTCCCAGAACAGCAGTTTTCAGAATTGGGGATAGCAGGTCGACGCAACACCAGAGCAGGTCGACACTGGATCCTGCTCCCAGAACAGCTGTTTTCAGAACCAGGATAGCAGGTCGACACAATACCAAAGAAGGTTGACACTGGATCAGTTCCCAGAACAGCATGTTTCAAGATTTGAGCAGTGTGTCGACACCACCACCAGGGCAGGTCGACACACTACGGAAAGATTCCATCCTAAGATGGATGTTTGCCACGTGTCAGTCTAGGGCGATGGGGTATCAACCTAGAATCGTGTGCCCTTGTACCCAAAGGGTATCTTTGGAATCTTTTGAGTATAAAAGGTCCCTAATCGGCCCCCCATCACATCAGAAGAGACCCAACCAACTCTTAGAGCCTCCTGAAAGTTTCCTGGCGGCTACAAGAGGTCGTCTCCCTCCTCTGCTCTCCGTGTGCTTCCAGAAGACCAATTCTCACCAATTCAAGTGTGAGAATTGGAGTGTGATCGTAGAAACCTCTGAAGCATCCCAAGGAAGCAGATCCAGTAGAAGCCTTCGTTGGAGAAGAATTCAAGGAAGATCCAACAATTCCAAAGTGCAGAGCATCGGTTTTGGACTTCAAGATTGCAAGCCTCTTCCCAATCCAAGCTTCTACAAGGGAGTACACTTGAAGAACGAAGTTATTTAATACAATTCATTGTACTTCTGTTCTTCTGAATATCTTTTGAGATTATGCAAGTGCTTCTGCATAGCTCTCATTAGTGCTCTCATTTTCGACTAGATCTGTTGCTAGAAGGTCTATGTCTTGAGTTGGTGTCTAGCAAGTCTTATGTGAGCATTGTGCTCAAGTTGTGTGAGCATTGTGCTCAGGTTGTTGTGAGCCGTTGTGCTCAGTTTGAGTTGTCTAACTCAAGGTTGTGTTGAGCAGTCTTGCTCAGTTGTTCTAGAGTAGTCTTGCTCTAGAAGTTGTGTGAGTTGTAAGCTCTCAAGTGTTGGAGTTGTCAGGCTCCAGTGGGTGTGTTACCCAGTTGTTTTAGTGAATCCTCACGGGGTGTGAGGGGTGGATGTAGGAATCACTTGGGTGATTTCCGAACCACCTAAAAATCCTTGTGCATTTGCCTAATTGTGGTTTGATCATTTCATCCGTTAGATGCTTGCATAGGATCGGTTAATATTCACTTAATCAACTTGTTTCACATCTATTTTACCAACTCACTCAAATCTCATCAGATCTGTGGTTTTTCACTGATAAAATTGCCTCTGATTCAAAAGTGTTTTTAAACTGTTTAAGCTTCCGCAAAAAGTGGCTTAGATCTATTCATCCCCCCCCTTCTAGATCTTTTCCACACCTTCACTTCGATCCTTCATGATTGAGAGTAGAACTTCTTGAGATAGACTGCATTCCAAGGATGTGACAACTCAACTCCCTCGGGGTCCACTAACCTAAAAGTGTTTCCCAAGTACGCTTCTTTGACAACGAACAGACCTTCCCAATTTTCTTGCAATTTACTCTTGAGACCTGGTGCCTTAATGATTTTGCGCTTTAGGACCAATTCACCCACTTAAAAGTTTCTCTCAAGCACTCTTTTGGCATAAAAATGTGCAATTGTTTGGCGATAAACTTGCGCATGGTCAGCCGCTATCATTCGCCTTTCATCCAAGAGTTCAAGTTGTGCTAACAAGGCCTCCCGATGTTGATCGGGGTCAAGCTCGGAATCCAATTGAACTCAAAGTGAAGGGACGAAGATCTCATATGGGAGTATCGCATCTGATCCGTATGTCAAAGCATAGGGGGTTTGCCCCGTAGGAGTTCGGACCGAGGTGCGATAAGCCCAAAGAGCCTCAACTAAGCGATCTGGCTAGTCAGCATTGTTATGAGATTTGCATGTTTTCTTTATGATTTTGATGAGAGTTTTATTAGTAGCTTCCGCTTGTTCATTACCTTGTGGATAATATGGGGATGAATGATGCAAATTGATACCATATTTACCACACATGTCGCGAAGCTCTTGTGAAGTGAATTGTGGTCCATTGTCAGTGACGATGTCCCGAGGCACGCCGAATCTTGCAAGAATGTTGCGCTTGATGAACTTGACGACCGTTGAAGCTTTGACCTCTATGAACGCTTCCGCTTCAGCCCACTTTGTGAAGTATTCCGTGGCGATCAGAATGAAGGACTTCTTACGGATTTCTCCGGTTCTGTCCGCGAGAGTACCGACCACGTCGAATGCCCACATGTCGAAAGGCCATGGAGCAATGAGGGGTGAAGGGAAGAGGAAGGAGCATGGATTTTGTCACCATGCAATTGGCATTTAGCATAAATGACGAACGAAGTTACGACAATCTTCTTCCATGGTAGGCCAGTAATAGTGTCTTAGCAATTTTTGGGCAATTGCTCTACTATTGACATGGCCACCACATTCACTAGAGTGAGCGGCTTCAACAATGATTTGAGATTCGATTTCATCAAGGCAATGGAGATAAACCCCGTTAACAGATTTCTTGTAAAGAATGCCACCTATGATCTTGTATCGCTCGGAGACATGGCGAATGGCCCGTCTGTCAGAAGAGGTGGCATAATCGGGAAAGGATCCATCTTTGAGATAGTTTTCGATGTCAAAGTACCAAGGATGGCCATCATCGAGGTCAATTTCTGGCTCTTTTGAGAGTGCATGGACTCGAAGGGAGGGAGACTTGAGTTGAGAGAACCAAGGATCAATATGAGAAGGGACTTTCGACCTTTGGATGGAGATGGTTTCAGAAGACCTCCCTGATAGAATAGGGATGGAAGAAGCCAAGGAGGCGAGTGAGTATGCTAAGATGTTCTGAGCCCTAGGAGTGTTGAATAGGGTGAGCTTCCTAAACTGCCGGACTACCTTTCCTACCAACTCTTGGTATGGTTTCAACTTGGGATCCCAGGTCTGATACTTTCTGAGGGACTTTTGGAGTATCAATTACGAATCTCCGATAATCCTTAACTCCTTGACTCCAAGCAGCAATGCCATTTTCAGCCCAACTAGGAGTGCCTCATACTCGACCACATTGTTTGTAGCGGGGAAGGTTATCTGGTAGGCGTGTGGATGACTACCCCTTTCGGTGAGAGGAGGACTGTCCCTATTCCACATCCTTGGGAATTGAGAGCTCCGTCGAAGTAAAGTATCCAGGAAGGTTCACCATCAACAATGGCTCCTAACTCTTCATCCGGAAAGCATTCATTGATAGGAGAGTATGAAGGTAAGGGATGGTGGGCCAAATGCTCGGCAATAGCAAGCCCCTTAATTGACTTTTGGGTGACATAGGTGATATCAAATTGGTTGAGAAAACTTTGCCACTGTTGGGTTCATATTCTGGAAACTAAGTGAATTCACACTCTAAGTGATAAATGAAAGTCAAACAATGTTTTTAATGATGAATGAGTTGAATTGAGGTTTCATACATGTCAATTAACATGATACAATATTTGGTTATCTATGTCTTCATTATACCTAACTATACATGTTTTATCATGTAGGTACAAATGCATATAACCAAGCCTTCTCAAATTATGAGAAAATGATCACAATCACAGTGTATACATGTACCTGTCGACAGACCCAAAGGCATATGTCGACAGATGCCACAGTTGTGATCAGACAGAAAAGTACTGAGAGCATCTGTCGACAGATGCTCAGAGACCTGTCGACAGATGTCACAGACAGAAATGCCAGAGTTCTGTGTTTTGGCAAAACTGACTCTGCCTGTCGACAGATAGGTGTCGCCTGTCGACAGATTCCACAGGCCAGAGCAACCTGAAGTCTGTCTATTGCAAATCTGTTGCAATCTGTCGACAGACACTCAGCACCTGTCGACAGACGCAGAGGATCTTCAAATACGGAAACCTTCCTTCATATCCAAGATTGTGTTTTCAAGTCCCACGACTCTTCACATGAAAACACAACTATATAAGCATCCTTTTGAAGAGAATCTCGTACAGAAGCAGCCACAACCAAAAACCCTAAAGCCAAGTCCAAGAGAAAGGAGTTGCTGCTGCTCTGCTTCAAGTCTGCAGTGCAGAGACCGAAAGATCTGTTGATCCTGCAGTACTGAAGATAGATCGTCGTGGATTCAACCTTCTCCATCAATCCAAAGCAGTCAAGTCGAAGTTTGAACTCCATCCAGGCGTTCTCAGAAGAGTTCCACATCAGGATTTACTCCTACACTCTGAACTCTTCCTGTTTCATAATTCTCATCAACCGTGTGTGTGTTTGTGTGATTCAAGCGTCTCTTGTGCTTGAGATCACGTGTGTGTGTTGTTCTGATCGTGGGTGCACATCAGAAAACACGTGTGTGTGTGAGTTGTAGTCACCGAACTCGCTCATAAGCAGTTTACTCTGTGTGTGTGTGTGTGCCGTGGACGTAGGATACACTGTTGTGTACTCCGAACCACGTAAATCTGCGTGTCTCGTGGTTTGATCGTTTCTACGATAGATGTTTGATAGACACGTTGCATATTCACACGCTAGATAGGTTTCTACATCATCTACACATAGTTTAGATCTTGATACTGTCTTGATAATCTGTGCTTTAAGAAAAGAACGTGATAATAGTTTTTAAGAGACAGTAATCTATTCAACCCCCCTTCTAGATTACCATATTGGGAATTCCGCAACCCTTCAATTGGTATCAGAGCCGTGGTTTCTCCGATTTATTGCTTTATCTATTTGATCTTACGATCAGGAGATTCACGGTCAAATGGAATCTACCAAGGGGTATATGGCCGAGGGACACTCTGTGACCAGGCCACCCTTCTTTGATGGCACTGACTATCCATATTGGAAAAACCGCATGCAGGTGTTTCTACGAGCACAAAACTATGAATTGTGGAAGATAGTCAGAACAGGACCATATGGATTGCCTCAAGACGAAGATACATGGACCAAGGACCAGATTGCAAAAGGGACACTCAACTGGAGCGCCCTCAACATGATGCAGTGCGCGGTCCACCCAAAGGAGTACTCGAGAGTCTCCACATGCACCTCAGCTAAGGAGATGTGGGACAAGCTCGAGTTGATATATGAAGGTACGTCTGAGGTGAGAGAATCCAAGGTAAGCATGTTAGTCTCAGAATATGAAATGTTTAAGATGAACCGTGATGAGACAATTTCTGACATGTTTGCTAGATTCATGGTACTTATAAATGGATTGAAAGGTCTTAAGAAGGAATACTCAGAAAGTGATTTGGTGAGGAAGATACTTCGGTCTCTTCCATCCTCTTGGAACACCAAAGTCACTGTCATCGAGGATTCCAAGAATCTTTCAACAATGAAAGTGGATGAATTGATTGGATCTCTCATGACTTATGAACTAAATGTAAAAAGAAAAGAAACTGAAGAGAATCCAAGGAAGTCAATTGCCTTGAAGGCTTCCAACAGAGTATCTTCAGATTCCAAAAAGAGTGCCCAACAGGAAGGTTCTGAGTCTGAAACCTCTACTGATAGTGAGAATGACGAAATGGCCATGCTCACTAGACAGTTCAAGAAGTTCCTAAAATTCAAGAGAAGAGGTTCAGGAAACTCCAAACCTTTCCAAAAAGGCACCAACAGGTTTGACACGTCCAATAAAAAATCTGATGTTGTGTGCTATGAGTGCAAGAAGCAGGGACACATGAGAGGAGAGTGCCCCGAGCTCAAGAAGAAACTGAAAAAGGACAAGTTCATCTTCAAGAAAGCCAAAGCAATGCTGGCTACATGGAGTGATGAAGACGATGACGGAAAAAGTCAAGCTACCTCAGGAGATGAAGAGATTCACTGTCTTATGGCAAGGAGTGATGACTCCTCTGAGGTAAATTCTTCCTTTGAATCATTTTCTACTACCGAATGGGAAGAAGCTTACACTGTCCTTTTTGAAAAAATTTGTCAATTGAAATCAGAAAATAAAGCACTCAAGAAGAAAGTTAATTTCCTTGTTCATGAAACTGATAATAATGATCAAATTGAATCTCTGAATAAGGTAATTGACATGATGAAAATAGATGAACAAACACACAGTGAAGAGATGGATAGCATAAAAATTAAGCTTCAAGAAGTTCAAAAAGAGAAAGATGATCTAATGAACTTTCTTGAAACTCTAAACAATGAGCATACTGATCTAAAAGAGAAATTGGAAAAAGCTGAAAAGGAATTGAAAGGCAAAACAAAAGATCTATCTAGTTTTGTCAAAAGCAAACAGAATTAGATGCAATCTTAGGATCCAATGTGTTTGTTGCTAGACATGGGATTGGGTTTCAAAATCCCAAGCCAAAGGAAACAGGAAAAAATCTGCTGACTGATTTCACTGATCCTATCCCAAGTTCTAGCAATCAAAATCCCTCAAGGAAAAGGAAAAATCAAACCAAGGGCAAAAACCAGGAACCTAAGGCTACCAAATTTGTTCCAACTAAGCTTAAGGAGTTTGCTACAAACCCCAAACAGGGATGTCCCAAGGCAAAACAGCAAGTTCCTAAGGCTAAGTTCACTAGGCAACAAAAGGGTAAGATGCCTATGCATGCAACTAAGAATCCAAAATCCACTGTTGTTCATAAGCCATCATCATGTAAGATCTGTAAAAAGATTGGGCACAATGAAAAACAATGCTGGAACAATCCACTAAAACAGAAACTTAAACAAATCTGGATTCCAAAGCATTTACTGTTTGGCATGAATGATAAAACGGCACCCAAAGTAATTTGGGTACCAAAACCTCTTGTCTGATCCACATGTGCAGGAATGCCTAGCAGCTCACAATCAAAACAAATGGTACCTGGATAGTGGCTGCTCGAGGCATATGACGGGCGATAAAGAAAAATTCAGTTTGCTCGTGGAAAAAGACGGAGGTCACGTTGTCTTTGGAGGTAACAACAAAGGCCAGATCATCGGCTCAGGTAAGGTTGGTAAGTTTGCCTCCAACTCAATAGATAATGTACTATTAGTTGATGGTCTTCATCACAATTTGCTTAGCATAAGTCAATTGTGTGATAAGGGCCATAAAATTGTTTTTGAATCAGATTCATGTCAAATCCTTGATAAGGAAACAGGAAGTCTCAAATTTTCTGGAAAAAGAATGAATAACATCTATATGGTTGATTTAGATGATCCAGAAAATAATGATTTATGTCTTGTAGCAAATAAACAGGATGAGCTTACATTGTGGCATCGTAGGCTTGGACATGCGAGTTACAATGTTTTGCACAAGATAATGAGGCTCAAACTTGTAAGTGGACTTCCTGAAATTCCATTCAACAAAAATGAAAATTTCTGTGATGCATGTGCACAGGGAAAACAGACCCGAAAATCCTTCAAATCGAAAGCACCGGTAAGTACTTCCAAAGCATATGAACTGTTGCACATGGACCTATTTGGACCTACTAGAACATTGAGTCTCACTGGCAAACGGTATGGTTTTGTCATTGTAGATGACTTTTCTAGGTTCACTTGGGTGAAATTTCTGGCTCATAAGAATGATGCACTTAATGTTTTTGAAGAATTCTTCAATAAAATTGAGCATGGAAGTGTCCACAAGATATGCTCCATCCGCACTGATCACGGGGGAGAATTTGACAACCACTCCTTCACTGATTTCTGCAGGAACCAAGGAATAGAACACTGTTCTCCTCCCCAAGAACTCCAGAACAAAACGGGGTTGTGGAGAGGAAAAATAGAACCTTGGTGGAGATGGCTCGTACGCTTCTGATCGAAAATCAACTTTCCAGAACCTTTTGGGCAGAAGCAGTAAACACGTCATGCTACATTCTCAATCGAGCCATGGTAAGACCGGTATTCAAGAAAACTCCCTATGAGCTTCTGAAAGGTAAGAAACCATCCCTTGGATACTTCAGAGTTTTTGGTTCAAAGGTGTTCATACATAACAATGATAAAATTGATCTGGACAAATTTGAAGCCAAAAGCGACAAAGGTATTTTTCTTGGATACTCAGAACACTCTAGAGCTTATAGAGTGTTTAATCTTAAAACCAGAAAAGTGGAAGAAACTCCACATGTTGTATTTGATGAATCTCAAACCAAATCTAATAGTCCTAATCCTTACAGGTTTCAAGATGACACTGAAGATACAACACATGAAGAACTGCAAAGAAAACCAAACACACTCTCTAAGTCAGTTCAAACAATAATCAATGGCTATCTACGCAGGTACAATAATGAAGATGACGGACTTCTATTCAGAAATGAAGATGAAGTACCTGCACAAGATCCACAACACGAGGATGAACCACAACATGGAAGTCCTCCAGCCACCCCTCCTCCAGAACAGACTTCTGAAGTGCAAGATCAACCCGGTCCTTCAACAATCACAAATGTGAGGTACTCTAAAGCACATCCACTTGAGAATGTCATAGGTAACATAAATGATTCAGTTCAAACTAGGTCTCAAGTTCATCAAATAGTTGAACAGGATCATTTAGCCTTTGTCTCTCAAGTGGAGCCTAAAAATGTTGAAGAAGCCTTAAACGAAAATTCATGGATTGATGCTATGCATGAAGAGCTAGGTCAATTTCAAAGAAACAATGTCTGGAGTTTAGTTCCTAGAACCCCCGAAATTTCTGTAATTGGAACAAGATGGGTCTTTAGGAATAAACTAAATGAAGAGGGAAAGGTGGTGAGAAACAAGGCTAGACTGGTTGCAAAGGGTTATAATCAGGAATTTGGTGTGGATTTTGAAGAATCTTTTGCACCTGTAGCTAGACTAGAAGCAGTCAGAATCTTGTTAGCTTATGCATGCTCAAACAAGTTCAAACTATATCAAATGGATGTTAAAACTGCTTTCTTAAATGGCTACATCAAAGAGGAAGTTTATGTCTCTCAACCACCTGGCTTTGAACTTCATGACAAACCAAACCATGTATACAAATTGCACAAGGCTCTCTATGGTTTGAAACAGGCACCCCGAGCTTGGTACGACAGGCTAAGCCAATTTCTGGTAAGCAAAAACTACTCACGAGGTAAAGTAGACCAAACCCTCTTTACAAAGAAAGTTCGCACACACATCATTGTTGTTCAAGTGTATGTGGACGACATAATCTTTGGCTCTACTAACCCATCACTGTGTGAAGAATTCTCACATCATATGCACAGTGAATTTGAGATGAGTTTAATGGGGGAGCTTCAATTTTTTCTTGGTCTGCAGGTCAAGCAAATGGAAGATGGCTTCTTCATAAACCAAGAAAAATATGTCAAAGAGCTTCTCAAGAGATTTCAGTTTGAAACTGCAAAACCTGCCTCAACACCGATGAGCACAAGCATTAAGCTAGAAAGTGATGAGAAAGGTAAACCGGTAGATGCTAAACATTTCCGAGGTATGATTGGCTCACTCCTCTATCTTACTGCAAGTAGACCTGACATACAATTCAGTGTTTGCCTCTGTGCTAGATATCAATCTAGTCCAAAGGAAAGCCACCAAATTGCAGTTAAGAGAATATTCAGGTATCTCTCAGGCACACATGACATGGGTCTTTGGTATCCGGCAGGGAGTAGCTTTAACTTAATCTCATATTCTGATGCTGACTATGCTGGATGTAAAATTGACAGGAAGAGCACTAGTGGCTATTGCCAGATGCTTGGTGGTTGCATGGTTTCGTGGGCATCCAAGAAGCAACATTCGGTTGCACTCTCCACTGCAGAGGCAGAATATGTTGCTGCAGGGAGTTGTGCAACACAAGTGTTGTGGATAAAAAGTCAGTTGTGTGACTACGACATTGACCTTGGATGCACACCAATCCTATGTGACAACACTAGTGCAATCAATCTATCCAAAAATCCCATTCAACACTCTAGGACAAAACACATAGAAATTCGTCATCACTTCTTGAGAGATGAGGTAGCAAATAGAAATTTGGAAATTAGCTTCATACCAACAGAACAACAACTAGCTGATATCTTTACAAAACCATTGGCAGAGGATAGGTTCACATCTCTTAGAAGAGAATTAGGCTTATGTAAAATTCAGTGACACATATCCCAAGTCCTTGATGGATGTTCCTTGTAAGCAACAACTATGGGGTATATCAAATGGTGATTTGTGGAAAAACAAGTTCGGCTTGTTTGGAAACCTTCATTATGCGTGAGAAAATTTCTCCGCCAAGTACCCGTAGTTGGAGCCCATGAAGGGACATTCATGTTGGATAAAGGGGTAAGTCTCATTTCATTAGCCAAATTACTCCACATTTAAAAAAAAAAATTCATAAATTGGAAAATACCAAAAACAGTCTCAATTCCATGAATGATCTGCTGAATACTTGTGTGCATATCTTGCTTGAATTGGCTTGCATTGATCAAACTTTGTGTCTTTTCATGAGCACACATTATGGGGGAGCTAGTTCAAAAGTTGGGTGCTATTGTGAAGGAAATCATTTCTTCTTGCTGTTCATTAACTCCTTCACATGGGATGATCTTTCATATTCCCTTCTTCTCTAAACTGGCTTTCAACAAGGATCTGTCGACAGCTCCTTCCCTTCCTGTCGACAGATAGGCATCCACAGACCACAGGTTCTGAACTCTGTGTGCATCTGTCGACAGTCGACCATGCATCTGTCGACAGATTTCACAGGTTTTGTCCTCCCCGCACAGCCAACACTCTGTCTGTGTGTAGCTGTCGACAGACACACCCTGGCTTGTCGACAGAGATCACAGTACTCACAACTAGCTGAACACCCATTTCTCTGTCTGAGTGTACCTGTCGACAGGCTCCACTTAGCTGTCGACAGACACCTTTCTACCTGGAATTCCAAGCCTATTCAATCCAAACCTCCTTGAGCTGGTTTCTTTAAAATGTCTAAGGTGTTTATATGATGTTAATTACATATCTGATCACATCATGTGCATAAGATATTAAAGCAATTTTTCAACAATCTTGTGATTTTTACATAATACTCAAGTTAAGTCTAGGTTCCATCATTCTGAAAACATTTCACCATTTTCAAAAACTTAACACCTAACTCTTCTTCATTATTTACATATAGGCAAACATGATTCTTTTTTTCAAGGTATTATGATCATTGAGCTTAATGTTTACAATTGATAGATAATCAATCACTATATTAATCTTGGGTTATTAACACAATACTTGGAGAAAAGCTACCTATTTCTAAACAATTTCATTCCATTAAATTAAAACTACAAAATTTGGAAAAATGCAGAGCAATGATGAGTCTTGCTAAGTAACCGGGGAGTGGGCATCACAAATGTTTGCCCTCGCGTCAAAAGGCTAATTCGTCAACTCTGTACAACGGTATAATGGACACTTTCACTGAGTAACTGGGGGTACGGGCACGAATAATGTCTACCCTCATGTTCAAAGGCGAGAAGTTATCTTAATTACCACTTTTTCCCATTGCATAAATGAATGGCAAATAAAGACAATAATGCAATAGTGTGAAGCCTCCACTGAGTGATAATTCCCATGAGTAATTGATGTTTTTGAATGTCTTGGCATTTAGATATTTCCCTCCTTGATCATTTGCACCTCCACACTGAGGATTGTGTTGTCCTATACTCTAATTAATAAAAAGAAGAGTAAAAGTGTTTCTTTTTGGATATCTGTAAGTGTTTTCTTCATGCTTCAACTTCAGGCTAATTCAGTATTATGTTTGAACCATTAAGATAGTTGAAGTGGCTTTACATCTACATGTATATGATAGGTTCTTATATATGTATTCTTCATCTATTCACCTTAGGTAATCAGTTAAAAACCACTGCTCAAGAGTTCCACTTCAAATTCCACACAAAAAATCCAACAAGGTCATATTCTGCAAGCATCTGTCGACAGATACAAATCTGTCTGTCGACAGACGCCGGCTGTCCTGTTTGGAAGCTCAACGGACACGCCGTTTGGGGCAGATTTGGTGGGCCATTGCCTTTTAAACTTCCCCCTCCTCCTTTATATAGGCATCTCCGGCCCTTTCCACATCCAACACCACCCCAGCCATCCCTTCCCTCTCCCACATACATCCTCTTCCCTTTCTGGACGGGAAACCCTACCTCCATCTCCCTTCTTCTTCCCACTGTCTCCAGCACTTCTTCCCCTTCCTCCATCCGTGCCTCCTCCTTTCCATGGCACCCAAGGCAAAGAAGTTGGCCTCACGTCGTCGTCCCGCCTCCTCCTCGCCCGGCGAAGGATCCAGGGCTCACGATGAACGTCGGACCAAACACAGGGATGATCGCCATCCAGAGTTGGTCGTACCTCCCCGTCTCAATCTCAAACGGGTTCACGGTACATTCACAAAGTTCGTTCCTCCACGTTTTGTGGATTTCCACTCCTTGGCCGATCTCTTTCCCAACCTCCAACCCCTGTTCGATACCCAGGGTTGGACAGTCTTTCTCTACGCTCATACGGCATACTCTCCCACTGCCGTAACTGAGTTCTTCAACAACCTATCTTCCTCCGATCAAGGGTTCTACACCTCTGTGAAGGGCACTCCCTTTAAACTCACTGCTAACCTTTTAGCACTGCCCTCCAGATTCCGAACACCGGGGCGGATATTCTTGCTCATAATCCAGACGCCTCTGTCTACTATCCCCTTCTTACTCTTCAACCTTATGATACAACAAAGGAGATTGCTAAGCTCAATGCCAACACCTTCCCTCCACTCAACCGCATGATTCACCAAATCTTCACCACATGCATTGCGCCAAAGCATGGCAGTCGTGAACTAGTCACAAATGTTCACAAATCACTGTTTACCTTCTTCCTTAATTGTGAACCAATAAATCTTCCTCTCCTGATGCTTCACTTGATCACCAAGTGCTTCTACCAACCCAGGAGATCCATGCCCTTTGCTTGCCAAATTACTTCTCTTTTGAAGTTTATTGGCATTCCCATTCCAGACAGTGAGTGTGTCTCACTTAATTCCCGCAACAGTTTTGATATCACCGCCGCCTCACGCATGGGATACAAGCTAGTGGATGGGGTCGTCACCCGGGAACTCAAGGGCAAGGCACCTGCTGCTGCCGAGGATGAAGACTTCATTGGGGATGACGATCAAGCTGATGATGAAGAAGATGCTGAAGAAGGTGATGAAGACTCCCAGTCAGAGCCACTAGATGCTCCGGGAGATGCTGGTGTTGGTGTAGCTGTTCAGCCCTCCATTAGGGATTTGATAGCCCAGCTACAAGTCCAGATGACGCATGGCTTTGAGAGGCTGAATGAAAGAATGGATATCTTGGACACACGCATTGACAGACTTGCAACTGAGCGTCATGCCCCTCCTCAAGCTCCTGAAGATGATGCTGCTTAGATATACTAGATGTATAGGAGTGGGTCATGTCCTGTATTTTCATTTCAGTCTGAGCAATGTTGTTTCTGTCTTTTGTTATTTCATTTTCCTTATGTATTTTCACTTCATGTTACTTCAGTCACACTTTTGTCATGTGAATGCTTCACTTTCCTATGAATGAAATCACATGTTCTGTGCAAATCTACATATGTGATTGTTGTCTTTACTTTTGATGTTGTCAAAAGGGGGAGAAGAAACCTCAAGTTCATGAGCATTAATTGAATAATTTTGTCATCATCAAAAAGGGGGAGAATGTTGGGTTCATATTCTGGAAACTAAGTGAATTCACACTCTAAGTGATAAATGAAAGTCAAACAATGTTTTTAATGATGAATGAGTTGAATTGAGGTTTCATACATGTCAATTAACATGATACAATATTTGGTTATCTATGTCTTCATTATACCTAACTATACATGTTTTATCATGTAGGTACAAATGCATATAACCAAGCCTTCTCAAATCATGAGAAAATGATCACAATCACAGTGTATACATGTACCTGTCGACAGACCCAAAGGCATATGTCGACAGATGCCACAGTTGTGATCAGACAGAAAAGTACTGAGAGCATCTGTCGACAGATGCTCAGAGACCTGTCGACAGATGTCACAGACAGAAATGCCAGAGTTCTGTGTTTTGGCAAAACTGACTCTGCCTGTCGACAGATAGGTGTCGCCTGTCGACAGATGCCACAGGCCAGAGCAACCTGAAGTCTGTCTATTGCAAATCTGTTGCAATCTGTCGACAGACACTCAGCACCTGTCGACAGACGCAGAGGATCTTCAAATACGGAAACCTTCCTTCATATCCAAGATTGTGTTTTCAAGTCCCACGACTCTCCACATGAAAACACAACTATATAAGCATCCTTTTGAAGAGAATCTCGTACAGAAGCAGCCACAACCAAAAACCCTAAAGCCAAGTCCAAGAGAAAGGAGTTGCTGCTGCTCTGCTTCAAGTCTGCAGTGCAGAGACCGAAAGATCTGTTGATCCTGCAGTACTGAAGATAGATCGTCGTGGATTCAACCTTCTCCATCAATCCAAAGCAGTCAAGTCGAAGTTTGAACTCCATCCAGGCGTTCTCAGAAGAGTTCCACATCAGGATTTACTCCTACACTCTGAACTCTTCCTGTTTCATAATTCTCATCAACCGTGTGTGTGTTTGTGTGATTCAAGCGTCTCTTGTGCTTGAGATCACGTGTGTGTGTTGTTCTGATCGTGGGTGCACATCAGAAAACACGTGTGTGTGTGAGTTGTAGTCACCGAACTCGCTCATAAGCAGTTTACTCTGTGTGTGTGTGTGTGCCGTGGACGTAGGATACACTGTTGTGTACTCCGAACCACGTAAATCTGCGTGTCTCGTGGTTTGATCGTTTCTACGATAGATGTTTGATAGACACGTTGCATATTCACACGCTAGATAGGTTTCTACATCATCTACACATAGTTTAGATCTTGATACTGTCTTGATAATCTGTGCTTTAAGAAAAGAACGTGATAATAGTTTTTAAGAGACAGTAATCTATTCAACCCCCCTTCTAGATTACCATATTGGGAATTCCGCAACCCTTCAGCCACCTCATCAACTGCTCAGTCAGGACGGGCTTCTCAAGCAAGTATCGAATTGGGTCCTTGCACACCAGAAGTTTCACCTCATGAGCTAGGAAATAATCCTTTAACTTCTGGGCAACCCAGACGACGGCCGCACACGTCCTTTCCTTGGCAGTGTACTTTTTCTCAGCCTCATTGAACAACTTTGATAAGTAGTACACCGCTCTCTCCTTCTTCTCGTCGTCATATTGGGCCAAAACTGCTCCAGTTGAATCTTCAGTGGTTGACATAGAGCAATAAAGGCCGACCCGGGACCGGAGGAGCGAGAACAGGGAGATTGAACAAATAGCTCTTCAATTCTTCAAAGGCCTTTTGACATTTATCGTTCCAATCAAATTTAGCCTCTCCTTTAAGCATTTCATAGAAACGCTTGCAACGGATTGAATGCTAGGAGATAAATCTCCTAATAAATTGAAGTCTGCCAATTATCCCTCTAACTTCTCTGATATTATTAGGGGTAGGCATGTCGATTATTGCTTTGGCCTTGTTGGGGTCAATCTCAATTCTCCGCTTGCTAACTATGAACCCAAGCAACTTCCCAGAAGATACTCCAAGGACACACTTCTTGGAGTTCATTTTGAGCTTATGTTCTCTTGACCGTTGGAGAACTGCCCGAAGGACCTCAGCATGTTCATGTCGAGTCTTTGATTTAACCAAGACATCATCAACATAGACTTCCATGTGTACATGCATCATGTCGTGAAAAATTGCCATCATTGCCCTTTGGTAGGTTGCTCCCGCATTCTTCAATCCGAAGGGCATCACAACATAACAGTAAGTCCCCCATGGCGTTGTGAAAGAAGTGTTATCCTGGTCTTCCTCCACCAGACGTATCTGGTTATACCTAGAGAAACCATCTATAAATGACAACATCTCAAAGCCGGTAGTATTGTCCACTAGGACATCTATGTGGGGAAGAGGAAAATCGTCCTTTGGGCAAGCACGATTAAGGTCACAGAAATCTATGCAGATCCTAACCTTACCATCCTTCTTCATTACTGGGACGATATTAGCTACTCATTGTGGATAAAGCACAACTCTAATCAATTTGGCTTTGTGCAACTTGTCAACCTCCTCTTTGATCTTGAGTGCAAGCTTGGGATGTAGCCTCCTTAGCATTTGTTTAACGGCTTTTGCATCGGCTTTTAAGACCAACCGGTGCTCAACCAAAGAGGTGTCAAGCCCTGGCATGTCTTCGTAGGACCATGCAAAACTGTCGGAAAATTCTTGGAGGATAGCTACAATAGCTTCTTCTTCTTCAACACTCAAGTTGGCACTAATCAAAACTACCTTCGGAGATTCTTCGGTGCCAAGGTTGATCTCTTTGGTTGGATCATCCGCAGCCATGGTCGGCTCATCGAACCTCTTTGTGCCATCCACATAGGAGCTCACTGGGTCCTCTTCTTCTGACCCAAGATCTTCCGGCTCATCTTTCTCATCGTAATCTAGCAGATAGACTCCTAAACCATTGTCTACAGAATCACATTCTTCAAAAACAGCCTCTACAAGGGCAGGCTCTTCAAGAAATTCTGGGACTTGACTCAACTTAAGACACCTTTCAGCCAAGGCCATAACATAACGGGCAGGAACTTGCCTACCCTTCTCCTTGCGAATGCATGGCTGAGAGGAACCAGACTCTTCTAAACTTAGACCTGACTCTAGACTTGACTCCAAACTAGAATCTAGACCACTATGTACAGGACTATGTACAAAATTATGTACAGGGGAAGTGCCCCTAGGGAGGCGAGAATAAGAATTCAAGTTGGAAAGCGTCGGCCCCTGGCCGAGCGGAAGAGGCTCCAAAGAGGAAGGGTGCTCGACAGAGACCTCGCATTCCCACCTCTCAAAATTGGCATTTTTTTTTTGGAGTGAAGACTCAAAACCATGAGTTGTTGACTCAAAGTTGCCCCGACTGACTACGTGAGGAATGGAGGAAGGACGGATTGAGAAAGAAGAGAGAAAGAAGTGGTTGGAGAAAGAGAGTCATGTGCCAAACACACTTCGGTTGAGGGAGACTGGGAAGGAGATGGGGGTGATGGAGAGTCAGAACCAAAGAGCGAGAGAAGGCCAAAGTGTTCACAGACTTTCTCAATTTGGCAGCTTCTTCATCTTCCTCTTCGCTCTCGGAGTCGGACAACTCCTCTATCATGGGTTCCCGAGTTCCCGGTTGGAGGGGTCCCTAAATGAAGTGCTCCTTCAGGGTCCAGATAAGAGGTTGATAGGGTATGAATGGATCTGGATGAATCTGGATGAATGGGGTCCAGATGAAAGCCTAAACCCGCCCTATCTAACAACCTTCTTGTTTGGACACTATGGACATGACCCTGTTTATTCCTACCCAACCCTCGGCCATGAATATAGCCGATCTTAGCCATGACTTCCCAACCTTTCCCTTGGGGACATGGGACAGTCTCGAGATCTTCATCCAAAAGGGGAGGTTGGTTCAAATCAAGAGGCAAGGGGAGGTCAAAGATAAAAATGACAGGTTTCTTCCCCTTGTCCGGAATGAATAGGTGCGGCATCTGCTTTGAAGTGATAGAATTGAGGGTTTCCAAGGTAGGAATGCTATTGATCTTGATAACCCGCCCATTGAATGGAAACTTGAAACACTGGTGGGCAGTGGAAGGGACCCCTAGAGTTTGTTCTAGCCAGGGACGACCAAGGATGGCCTTATAGGCTAGATCGACATCCAAAACTAGAAACTCGGATGACATGGTGACAGACTGACTGGTCCAATCTCTACTTGGAGAGCAATTTTACCTTTAGCAACCCTTTTGGAGTTATCATAGGCAGCTATTGTAGAGCAGATCTTCTCCTATTTGAGAGTCTTCAACGGACATACATTAATGGATGCCCCGGTGTCGATGAGAGTGGAGTCTACCGAAACCCTGTTGAGAGTAACGGTGAGGCAAAGAGGAAGGGAGTGACACTCGGGGGCAGCAAGGTCTTTGTCCGAGAAGGAAATGGAGGGTCCCTGGGTAAGGGAGAGGATGGCATTGGTTACCCCGCTGGGAGGAAGGTCATCATTGACCATGATTTTCTGGAAGAATTGGAGGAGGGTGGACTGATGGGACGGCAATCTCCGAATCAATTCTAAGATGGACACCCGCGCGGGCGTCTTGTCCATGTGAGACCCTGAATTTTCTGTCATTTTATATTGTGCATGCGATAATTACCTGTTATAAATATAGTGCGTGTATTAAAATTTTGCATACTATAATTATTGAATTGATCATGTGCATATGCGGGTATGTATATTATTTTCGTGAATTTTATTGAATTAGCTAATTTTGTATATGATGTACTTATTTAAATGCTATGCACGTTGTATTTATGTAATGTTGCGCTTATAATATGAAGTACTACTATGCATATTGTAAGCATATGTGAGTTGACTTCTGTACATGTAATATATCTAAATGTGTATGTATTATCTAATGGTTGAGATGCATATTGTATTTATATATTCCATGCATATTTTACGTAACTATGATGCATGAATGTAAATATGTATACGCTTATCTTGTGTAAATGATATTTGTCTATTCTTGTCATGTTAAATTTGTTTATAGTGTATATGGTACTTCAATAATACAGTACATATACAATATATCAAAATATTATAAGCATGCTATATCTATGTAAGTCCATGCATGTTATGAGTAATTATGCTTTGTACACGGATAGATGTATATGTTTAACCTTGTGCATGTATAATTATAATTCCTTACGTGTATATATATATATATATATTATCTTCTGTGGATATACGTCCTTAGCTAATAACGTACATCATAGAGTTTATTTAAATCCTATGTATATTGAATTTAAGAAATGTGGTGGATATAGTATGTAGATGTTGCTATACATCCTATGGATATCTATACGAGTTTATTTCTGTGTGTTTAAGTGTGCATGTAGTGTCTAATTAAGGATTTGCATGTTATATTTATATAATCAAGCATGATGCATGTAATTATGTAGTGTGTATGCATATATGTATATGTGTATGTTATTTGTGCATAATATCTTTAATTGAGATTAGTACAATTTCTATTTTAAATAAATAATATATAATGCACGTAATTTAAATAGTGAATCCAAATATATTATTTATGCACACACTACGTTGTTGGATTATAATTGTATGTAAATAGGATGCAATTCTGGGTTGTGGGGACTGTCTGGCACAGTTGGCATCCACCACTGTGCCGCAACGGGTCCTAAACGTCCGAGAAATGATATTGATGTCTACCTTCAGCCACATATTGAAGAATTACAAATTCTTTGGCACGGAGTTGAAACATTCGATGCTTATAAGGGTGAAATATTTTCTATGCGTGCTGCACTACTTTGGACAATTAACGATTTTCCTGCATATGGTTATCTGTCTGGTTGGAGCACTAAAGGCCGATTAGCTTGCCCTACATCTAATGAAGATACATCATCATTATGGTTAAAAGGTAGTAAAAAATTTTGTTACACTAATCATCATCGATGGTTAGGTGTGGGTCATAATTTTCGTTCTATGAAACGAAGGTTTGATGGAAAAGAAGAAATGAGAGGCAGACCAAGTGTATTATCTGGGGTTGATATACTTAAGCAGTTGCATCCACTTAAATTTACTTTTGAGAAAGTTCCCAAATTTAAAGTGGGGGTGAGAAGAAAACGAAAGGAAGCTGCAACATCATCATCCACTCTTGAGTGTCATACCAATTGGAAGAAGAAAAGCATTTTTTTTGACTTACCATATTGGAAGTCTTTGCTATTAAGACATAATCTCGATGTCATGCATATCGAGAAGAATGTTTGTGATAGTATTATTGGAACTTTGTTAGATGTTGATGCTAAAACAAAAGATGGTTTGAAAGCTCAACATGATCTCCAACATTTGGGTATAAGGGCCACTCTTCAACCTCAAACTCTGGATTCTAACAGATTGCTATTACCACTACCATGTTCACTTTGAGCAAGATGTAGAAGGATACGATTTGCAATGTTTTGAAAAGTGTGAAAGTTCCATATTAGAATTTCTGGAAATAGAACAGTGAGCATGAATTACCTGTTTTAATTCCAAATAAAATGATTTGTTACATGTTAGAGTACCAAAATTTTTTATGAATATATGACTGCTATATACAGATTCTGGAACTACTAAGTACGACTGTGATACTACGAACCATGTTAATTGGATTTCTTGATGAATCTACAGGAAGCTTGTTTTAATTATTATAATTTGTATATTATTCTGAAAAATCTGAAATTTTGTGAATATGATGAGCAACCTATGAATAGACTGTAGTAAAAAGTTTGTACTATTTGGGTAACAGTAAATGCTATTTCGAATTTAATATAGAAAAATGACCATGTTGAGTATATTTAATGTGATTATTTATATTTAGTAAATTGCAGCATGATTAGACCCTTGCTATGATCATTTGCCAATTGGAAATAGTAAGGTTGAAATTAGTAAATGAGAATCTTTATGTGTATTTAAAATGCATGAGCATGAAATAATTAGTGCATGTGAGTAATGCAACTAAGTATAATGAAGTGTAAATGTGTAATTGTGTTGTTAGTGACACTGCTACCATAGAGGGCTGTGGAACTGTACCATAGTAAAGTCCCTACGGGAAGGTTCAATGTGTGTAAAATCCTATGGGCAATTAGGATGAAATCCTGGAGGTGGACAAGTACCACTGGTTAGGGTGGAGAGTGCTTCTCCTGGTTCTGCGCAGTTAACCAAGGTCTATCACTGTGTTGCCTAGGTGATGGATATGTGAATGTGAATGCGTGTCCTTCTAGTGGTGGTTTGGACTGCGTCACATCAATCAAGTGAAAAATGTGAATATGTGCATATGATATCATGTGAATTGTGTAAATGTGAAAGTGACCATGTGATAGTGAAAATTGCGACTGATAATATGAGAAAATGTGACACCATGTGAAATTGTGATTTATTTATATTAAAACAGCAAGTGAAATGTGTAATTAAATCTGAAAAGTGCATGTGAAATATGAATAGATATCATGCTAGGTTGCTATTTACTTTATGCTTAGTTTCATGTTCTAGATTGGTGAAATTGTACCTATAGACACCCGGTTCTAGGTAATAAGTTGAACCACATTTCTTGTCACCTTAGTGGGCCCCTAATTGGTCACTCACCTTGAGCCCATCATTAGCCTTGTTTTGAGCCCATTAACAATTTAAATTGCCTTGAAATCCCGCCCATTATCAATTTGAGAGAGTCCTTGGCCATCAATAAGTCTTATCCTTTCATGTGGTTGGCTGATAATTCACATAAATTTCGATTTTATAGTCGCGACGCATCGTGGTGCCGCGTCTCTGAGTCGCGACGGTCTAGGCTGCCGTGACAGCCCATGCATTATCCATGCACGTGGGCAATACTGTCGCGTCTCCCGACCCGTCACGTCTCCATATCGCGGCTCTACGATACGCCGCGACAACAGCTGCGCATGCAGGCCTCCGCAACCACCTCCTATTTATCCTCCCATGGGTTTATCTTTATCCCTAGGGAATATCTCGACCCCTTGGGCGAGATTTGGGCCATAGGGACTCTCTTGAGGACCCCAAGGACTCTCCCATGCGATTTTGGCTGATATTTATCAGTCATTTTAATTATTATGGGATTTTCTCTCTCAAAAATCTATATACACAAGGCCTCTCTGGAAGGAAAAGGGGACCCCATTTTTTTTACCCCGGAGGGCTGCCAAAATTCTCTCTGGTCCATGCTTAGACTCGCAGCCCTCACATCACCATCATTTCTTTTCACATCTTGTTCCACAAAATTCATTCATTTCTTCATGAACGGAGCAAGGAACGCATGAACGGCGACTCCAACATCACCGTAAAGCCTTTGGACGACATTTGGGACATTCATCAAGCCAGAAGTAGCCCCAATGGGGCTCACCCTCTCCTCTCTCCATTTCCTCATTTCTTCATGCATTGTTATTTTATTTCCTAGATAGATTGCATTCCATTTCCTCCCACGTTTATTTTTTCCTTTCCCCAGGGGTTTAAAACCACCCCAGGTTTGTTCCCTTCATGTTGCTTCATTTCCTCCCATTTCTAGAGCAAATACTACACTTTTTTTTTTTAACTAAACGGTCCTCAGAGGCCTTTCTAAGAGAGTGCACCCTCCCCCAAAGGGGGAGAATGGACCCACTCCACCAGAAGGGAACTCTGGGCCAAAATATATATTGAAAAATTAACCAGAATACATATGGAGAGGCTAGCTCAGCCTAATATTCATGAGGCCTGTTTTTATCAATCAGAAGTGGCCCTTTACAAGCATAGGGCAAACCATTAAAGCCCCAAAAAACCTCATTACACATGGAAGAAATAGCATGATTTGCGAGCCAATCTGCAACTTGATTCGTTTCCCGGAAGACATGAGAAAGAATGGAGCCAATTCCCTGAAACAGATCCCTAGTAGAGCGCCACCAGCGATGAGTATACCAACTTGGACATTTCCCTTGCTGCACGGATTGAACAAGAGTAGATGAATCCGAATAGATAGCTGAAAGACGAACTCCCACAAAATGAGCTAAGCGCAGGCCATCACATAAGGCTCTTGTCTCTGCAATAATACTGTTCCCAGCACCATAAAAATTTGCAAAAGCCAGTAATATAATACCATGCTTATCACGGATGCATCCCCCACCGCCACATAGACCAGGATTTCCTTTGGAAGCGCCATCTACATTTAAACAAAAATCCACCAGTGGGGGTATCCAGCGAACCAGCTTTGTCCTTTTTGCGAAGGTATGATAAGTGAAGCCGTAAGAGTGGAGGATCTGATTGGTTACCGGAGGCTGCTCCGTTTTAAAAACCATCTTCCCAAGAACAAATCCAACATGAATTTTAATACTCCGAATGATGTCTGCAGGCCGTCTTCTTTGCTGATCAAACCTCGCTGCACAACGGGACTTCCAGAGCTCCCAAAGCATGATAATAAGGCAATAGATGGAAATAAACCCAAGAGGAGTATGTACATTGGTGTTATAAATAAAATTCCATATCCTGGTAGTGAGTTGAGCGTGGAGATGAATATTATTCAGGACCAAATGGAGGAGCCATCTCCACATACAAACTGCAAGATCGCTGCCAATAAAAACATGATTTAAGTCTTCACACTGAGGAACAGCATAGCAGTTGCACTTGGAAGCCAGCGGGATACCACAATCGGAGACACGGCCATCCACAGCCACAGCTCTATTAAGGAGTTTCCAGCAGAAGACAGAAGCTCTAGGATTAAATAGGTGATGCCAGATTTTGAGGATAGCAGGCCTACGAACTCCATTATTTCTGACCAAATCATAGGTGGATTCGGTAGAAAACTCACCAGAAGAGGAGGGCTTCCAAATGATTTATCCTCATCCTGAGTTAAGGATAAATCAAGAAACACCAGAGGGGGAAGTATAGAACGAAAAGGATGAGATGGATCCATAATAACTTCCTGCAAAGAGGTACTGGATGGCGGCGGCCCCTGGACGCTCTCTACTAGAGATTGTTCCCCATACCAAATATCATTGAGAATGTCAATTCTATCACCTTTACCATAAATTCACCTGGAATTAGAATGAATGATAGAATTAGCAACCATAGTAAGGTGATTGGGCATGCCAGGAATCTGCGAGAAGTGATTGGCAGCAAAGCGCCTTCTAGCATAATTCGCCCAGAGAGAATTCCCATGACGCATATTCCAAATCTGTTTCACAGCAAGGGAGGTTTGAACATGATTAATATTCCGGATACCTAATCCCCCCACCACCTTTGGACACTGGATCTTATTCCATGCAACCCAATGACGTCGGTGAGAACCATCAGTGCCATTCCAGAAAAAGGCCGCAGAGCATTTCTCAACATAAGAAATGATACTTTCAGGGAGATAGGAAGCAACAGCCAGATAAATTGGAAGAGAAGCTAAAACCGAATTTATGAGAATAATTCGACCAGTTGAGATATAAGTTTAGCCCTCCAACCGCTCAAAGTAGAGTTGATTCTGTCAACCAGCATTTTGTAGTCAGAGGTAAGGACCTTACCAGATCGGAGGGGAACACCAAGATATTGGAGCAGACCAGTCATATTAGTATAGCCAGTCAGACTTTTGATCCTCTGGATGGACATAGTAGTCGCTTTCCTGGAAAGCATGAAGGAGCTTTTTTCTGCATTTATAAGTTGACTTGAAGACAACGAATAAGCCTCCAAGAACCTCATCAGCCGCTTCACATTGTTGACACTACCATTGGTAAAAATTAAACTATCATCCGCATAGAGCAAATGTGAAGGGGGCGGACATCCCCGAGGACCGGCATAAGGAATTAGAAGACCATTGGAGACCATATTCCTCAAACCACGGCTGAGCACTTCTTCCATAATTATGAAAAGAGCAGGGGCTATGGGATCACCTTGACGAAGGCCTCTAGTGGACTTAAAGAAACCAGCATGCATTCCATTGATCAAGACAGAAAACCAACAATTTGAGACAAGCATACCAATATAAGAGATGAATCTGGATGCAAAACCAAATTTCTTTAGAACAGAAAATAAAAAGTCCCAATCCACACTATCATAGGCTTTCCGAATATCCAGCTTAAAAATGGCATTTCCTCCTCTGATTTTGTGATCCACATCTCGCACCAGCTGACGAGCAAGGGACACATTATCAAGAATAAACCTCCCTTTCACAAAATCTCCTTGTTCCTCAGAAATAATACCAGGGAGAATATTCTCCAATCTTCCACAAAGAATCCTAGACACAATCTTATAGCAAAATTACAGAGGCTGACAGGTCTAAAGTCATTAAAGGAGGCAGGATTTGCTTTCTTTGGAATCAAGGCAATAAGGGTAGAAGTCACCCCTCTAGGAAAAGCATACCCCTTGAAGAATCCAGAAACAACATTAAAAAGATCTTCTTTGGTGATATCCCAACAAGAGGTAAAAAATATACCTGAGAAGCCATCAGGCCCAGGGGAACTGTTACCATTCATACTCCAAACCGAATTTTTAACTTCCTCCATAGTGGGAGGAGCACATAGAGAAATGTTCTGCTCATCAGAAATCAATTGGGGTATAACATCCAGAAGGGATTGATCAATTGAGTGTATAGAAGACTGCATCAGATTTTGATAATACTGGGCACCCTCCTGTTGAATAATTTCCTAGTTTTCCGTCCATTCTCCATCAACCTGGATTATGTGAATTCTGTTCCGTCGCCGATTGCCTTGCACCACAACATGATAAAAACCTAAATTTCTGTCCCCATTTTCCAGCCAGTTCATCCTAGCTTTCTGAGCCCAAAAAGTATCCATGCATAACAAAGCTTTTTTATAGTTTGCAGTAGCCTTGTTGAGAGCAGCTCGGTTCTCCTGTGAAAGTAAGCAATCAAACTTGTCCTGATTAAAGGCAACTTCAATCTCCATAAGCTTGACGTTCTATTCAACATTGCCAAAAACATTTTTGTTCCAATCACGCAGAGCTTTCTTAATCGCTTTTAGCTTCATGAAGAAAGTAGTAAAGGGGTTTGGATGCCAAGTAGTATACTCATTCCATGTCAACTTAATAGTATCAAGGAAAGACTCATCATAAGTCCACATGGCCTGAAAGACAAAGAGAGCAGAGGAACGAAGATCAGCCACAATGGAAGCCAGTAAAGGAGAGTGATCTGAGTTACATCTAATAAGGTGCTTCACATTAAACCCTTGGAAGGTATTGACGAAAGCACTATTAATCAGAAATCAGTCAAGTCTAGCTTTGATAGATGCCTGCCCAGTGTGGTTATTTACCCAAGTATAGGGAGAGCCAACAAAACTTGCATCAGCAAGGGAAGAAGCATGCATAAAAGCATTGAAATCAACCATGGATTGCAGGTTACCAAACCGGCCTCCAGACTTTTCAGAGGGAGTTGAGATGCATTTAAAATCTCCTCCAATGATCCAGGGAACATTAACATTATCAGATATAGCAATAAGATCATCAAAGAGGCAGCGTCTAGAAGAGGCATTGCAGCTAGCATACACCGATAGAATGACTTGTTGATCAGAAGAACAGAAAATCTGCAGACAAGCATTACACCAGAAAACCCACAAATTAGAATCTTCCCTAGAGTTTCCAACAAAAGACTGCATACGGAGGGACCTACACAATGAGCTGGCCCGGGTCAGAGGAATCATTGGCTCAACAATAGCAACTATATCAGCTTTATTAACATTCACAATTTTGCACAGAGATCCCCTAGAGGCATTATTTGAGATGCCCCTAATGTTCAAGTAAATAATAGGACTCTTCATGAGGAAACATAGCCATGTTGCCCACTTGCAGCTTTGGTCTTAGACCTAGTATTCACCCTTATCATCCTTTTGCTCTGGGTATTTTCCATATTCTCAATATGAGACATGTAAATATTCTCCCTTGCAACGATAATTGAGGCCTTGTGCAGCTGTTCGTCTGGAGGAATAGGAAACAAGACAGAAGAATCAATACCTACTAAAATTTCATTTCCTTCTCCCACCGCCGTCACCAGAGAGGAAGGCCGGAACTCCTTCTCAGTCACCGGAGTATCGCTCACGATAGGATCAAGAGCATTGCAAGCCTCGATGCTCTGATGTCCACGTTGCGAATCCTGAGCATGCAAACCTGTTACCTCACCCTGGGCATTATCCTCCATGATAGAGTGTTGTCCACGAAACGTAACATCACCATGCAAACCCTCGACAGTAATAGGAACTTCTTGAGATGTTGACTCCTTATTGATGGCCTGGTTCTCCTCAGATTCTTCGTCACCCTCTTGAAGGATGGAGAACCTATTCCAGATGTCAGATGGATAGGTTTCTCCTGAGAGATCTTCTGTCTCCAAGACCTCTTTGTAGACGCTTGCATGGGGACATTATTCTGAATTGGCTGCACTGATGGAATCTCCTAGACGTGCCCCTCCAAAGACTTATTCTTCTTGTGACAATCAGAAACTTCGTGACCCAGCTTGTGACAAGAGGAGCAGATCGCAGGGATGCCATAGTATATGATATTCTGCCAGAAACCCTCAGCACCACACCCTATCCATATCCTCTCTGGCCTGGGCTTAAGGATGTCAAGTTCTGTAGCAACCTGAATTTTTACGAAAATAAAATTTAAATAAAGAATTTAAAACCTAGCTAAATGGATATTTAAATAGAGCATTAAATAAAACCCATTAAATGGAAAAGAGTAATGGGCTTTGCTTAATGGATCTTCTAGAATTTATTGGGTCAAAATATGAATTTACAAAGGGAGAATAATAGGAAAATCCTAAATTCGTAACTAAATTATTACCTAAATAGAAAATGGGGTATTTAATGCATTAAATAAGCAATTAGAGTAGGAGTTGGATTCCTAAACCTACCCCATATGGATTAGCACGAATTTGGATCTCTTCCAAGTCTAAATAGAGATTGGAAATCAAGGAAGGAAGGTGGAAGTAAGGAAATCTCAGAATTAAGAGGAATTTGAGTAGTAGTAGGAATAGGAACTTATGTTTACATAAATACACCTCTTAAACTCTCTTGGGCAACCCTAGCTCGTTGCCAAGAGTTGCTGGATGTGGAGAGGAGGCTAAGGAGGAGAGGATTTCGTGGAGAGAAGAAGAGATTCAAGCTTCTTCCCTTGTTCTTCAAGTTCTAGCCCTAGAAGACAAATCAAGTCACGGTAGGCATTCTCACAAGAAAAATCCTAAAATTTCGTCTGTAGATTGTTCCATACATCAGGAACAAAACTCTCAAATTTCATAATTTTCCATCGAGCCAATATTTTCTTCTTGAATTTAGAAGTTCTGCAACTCTCTTGACCCCGAGCCTTCTTCTTAACCCTTGATCTCTATGTAGACTTGATCCCATGCTACGAAACTTTTACTGTAGATACTTCTTGTTGTTAGGGATTATTTGCCCCGAAAAGCCTAAATTTCATTGAGCATGTTGCTCAAATTAAATCAGTCTTGCTCTCTATGTCATGTTCTGTGTTACTCGTTGTTGTTCATACTCAAACTATGTTCAAACCATGCTCTCTTTCTAATTCTGATTTACTGGAAGTACCCTTACATGTCTAGTTTAATTTGCAACTGGTTTCATGATTTTTCGTTGACTATACGATTAGTTATGATTTTATGAACTACCCTGTATCGATTTGATTCAAGTTGGCCCGCAATCCAAAGCCTGGTCTGATTCGTGTCAGAGCCAGGCAGACCACCAGATTGTGACAGGCCGATATGTCGCCTTTGGGTCTGATTGCGACCATCCACTGTCGTTTTCTCAATCCATCGCGACGCCTTTCTTGTCGCTTTCTGAATACGACAGGACCCCAGTCGCGTTCTGGCCGCCTGAGCAGACAGCCCTGTCGCCTTCTGTGTAACCCCTGTCGCTACCTGCCCTACCCCTGTCGCATTCCTTACAGGCCTATGTCGCCTTCTCAGAGTTTTGCATGAAAACCCATGAAAAATATTTTTGTCGCTTTCTAAATAATCCTTACGCCTTCTTACTGTTATACCCCCAGTAAAAACCCTACTTAAAAATGGTGCTATATTGAATGTCTTAAAATACATATTTCACGACTTATTTCTATCTATGATTTCTCTTGCACTTGCACACACATGAACCATCCATTATGGCTGAAATCTTGCAGAAAATATCTCATAATGTATCTGGTAATGTATTGAAATAAAGATATTAATTGCCCTATTTTAAAGGACTTGTATTTGTTTTCTCGCGTTGTTTATATACCGATATCAACGCTCCACTGTTCTAGAATTCCTCTAGAACGTCGGGCACCTGTTTTATGTACACACTTTTCTTGGCTTGTGGTGAACTCTCCGTCGGATATTCCTTCTGACCGGACTAGTGAACCCTTGCACAAGGCCTCCGTAAGTCTCCTCTGATCATGGATTCCCACATGGTCAACGAGCCGGTTGTACCCTAACACCCATTACACCTTTAGGGATCGATATGATCCAAACGGCTATTAGAAGTTCGCTCTTACCTTGAATCACGTCGGACCTCTGGACTTGTGCATAACATGACCAGCGGAAAGATCGTGAATTCCACCTGACTGCCAATACGGCGTGTGCGTGTTGAGCAACTGTTACTATCGCCTGTTACTCATCGCATTACGTGCAATGTCCACTAGCTCTCATCTATACTCTACTCGCTCGTCTACTCACGTTCACTCTACTATCTCGTCTATTCATCTAGTGCTCTCATCTACTTCTTGGTACTCTATACTGGCCATTGACTGATTGTCTAAAGATAAAAAATATAACCAATGCCTGACAATATATAAAGGGCCCGATCTGGTCCTGGGAGGTGCGCCCGAAAGTGCTAGTGCCCATGGGAGTTAAATGATCAGAGTGTTTGGCATTACACTCAAGTGCTATCTATCTCGACTATCTATATGACAATCAAAACACAAACGTGCTATACTCTCTCGATGTCTAGAATGACAAACAAGTGCTATACTCGTCGTGCTATTACTATACTTGTGCTAGTTGTGCTATGGCATCCTGCTATTCGTGCTATATTCGATACTTGTGCTATTTTTGGAAACTATACTCGATCTCGTGCTATTGTTACCTGTTGTGCTATCTCTTACTATATTTTGACTCTCTTGTACCTGTTATCTCTAGACACTCTGCCATTAAATGCGTTAATTATTTAAAGCCTGCTTGAGCCTGAGATTTAAGTCCTACTGGGCGTTATCGCTCACCCTACGTTATTTGATGTTGTGTTCTCAGGTGAGACCGAGGATGACACGTACACTCACGAGGAAGGGAATGACCAAGAGTGAAGCCAGGAGTACCCTTGAGTCATTATGTTATCTTAGAGTTGTAGTTAGTTATTTCCTTTTATTGCAATGTAATTGGGCCCTATAGAATGGCTCTGATATTAGTGGTTGTAACTAGACATTGGAAAAGTATTAATGAGAAAGATTTGCTTTAGTATTATTCAATGTGCAATGGTTTGATGTCTAGTACTTGCTCTATACCTTTTCTTGCAACTGCCTTCGCGCTCCGATATTCCGCGTTGGGGCGTGACAAGTTCTATACAAACATATGCTTCCTTTGTCTGTGTAAGAGCCATGGTAGGTTCGTATATTCTCAAAACGTGACCAATATTACCGGAAATCGACTTCAAGAAATCCTCATAATAATAGTTAACTGTCAACATCGGCAAACCAATCCAAATAGGGATAACAGTAGGATCAACATTAAAGTCGAAGTGGGGATCCCATTTAAAAAACCTATACAATAACCCCTTTAGATACAGACTCTTGCGCATGATGACTTTAAGATAATCCTCTTCCACTTCGAAACGCAATAACAAGTGCCGGTTATTGAGAACGCTGACTAAGTAATCACCCTTGAGTAGCAGTCTTTGGGATAGGACAGACTGAGTCCGGGATAGAGCATTGACCATAAGGACATCGGGTTCAAAGCTAGCTTAATGTCTGCATGGATTTACTAACCTCTTCTCGAGAGAAGAACACAGCCGGTTCCCCCGAATCAGTGAAACTTGGAGGTTTGATACCAGGGATGGATGGCGGCGGCTTGGTGGATGATATAATCTATGCATACGACCTCCGACCTAGATCAGCAACGCCATCCGAAGAGGAAGCCAGGACCGCCATGGCAGCAGACAGTCGCCCCTGCCAGCCCCCGCCAGCCCCGCCCTAGAGCAAATACTACACTAAATCTATGTTCTAGAGCAGAGCTACTACACTAATCATGTTCTAATAGAGCTTTTGTTGTCTCTCTCTTTGATTGGCAGGCATTCAAGCGAAGTTCTACGAGGAGCTCTCATCCTCGGCCCGCCGAAGGATGGAAGGAGGTCCTACTCACCATCTCCCGCACAGAAGAGAACGCGACAGAGGAAGGCAACACGACAAAAATGCGTCCCTCATAGCGGACGCGTTATCAGCTTCCCACGTCCGTCATAACGACCGCGATATCAGGTATTCTCCCGTTCTCTTCCCCCCTTTCCTGGAGTAGTTAGCCCACTTTATTCTCTTCATTTGGCAATGCTCTAGGTGGCGATCACATCTATTTTCCATGCTATCACATTTGATATTCATGTTTGTGTTGAGGGGGGTACAATCCCTGTGATTACACCTTTTGGCGATTCACGGTGGGACCTTCAGTGCTACCCTCGTGGATTGAGTTTGTTTGCTTGCCATGTTCCCTTCCATGTTTGTCTTTTAGGGCCCTGTTAGTCTGTTGTTCCATTGTTTCCTGCATTTTTTTGTCTCTCGGTTCGTGTTGCGGCGTTTCGTGGTGACGCGATAGGATTGCGTCGCCCGAAGAGGACGCGATAGCAGGTTAGTGCAATCTTTCCCCTATCTTCTTTACTCGGTTTCGACGACTCCATGCACGTATGTTCCATGTTTATCTGCCATCTGTTGTCATTCTTCTGGTTATTAAAATCCTATTAGGATTCGGGTTTCCCGTTTATTTTCCCTTGTAACTTTTTCGGATCTGGTCGCGGTAGTGCGTGGGGGCGCGACAGGCTCGCGTCAGAGTTAATCGTCGCATCTACAGGTATGCTTTGTATGTTACTGTTTTCATCCTTGGATCGGTTCCTGAGTGCTCCATGATCCATTTTGTACTATTTTGGTGATTTTGTACCCTTATCATTTGTTCGGGTAGTTTGTTTGAGTCTGTGTGTGTGACCTACTACTCTCTCGAGTGTCTATTCCTATCGCGGCAGTCTGATCTGTCGCGATAAGGTCGCGGTGTACACAGCCATCGCGACTCTACCCGAGAGCTATTTTGTAACGTCGCTTATTTTCGGATCCTTTTTAGATCGTGTGTGTTGTGGTTGTGATGCTGTTGTAAGGCCAGTGTGGTGTAGACGCGTGGTGGTAGGTGTGGTGCAGGTTAGGTCCCGAAATGAAATAGGACCTGCTGCAGTTGAGTAGGAGTGGCTGCCAGGGGTGGTCGTTGACTGTTGGCGTCCAGGTGTGGCCGTTGACTACATGATCTTGCGGCATTAGATGTGGACGTTTAGAGTGGCGGTTGTCTTGGCGGCAGAGGGTTGACGCCAACCTGAGAATTCTGCAGGTTATAGGGTCACCTGAGACTAGGTTTCCCACCTGTCTCTCTCTTCCCCTTGCCCTAGCTTCGCGTCCCCGTGTTTCTAAAGCTTCCAGCAGGTACTGAAGGGTGGTTGGAGGATCGTGGAGCGTGTGGCATTGTCGAATCGGACGAGGAAACACTGTGGCGTGGTGCAATTCCCGTGGGAGCTCGCGGAGGGTTCGGTGTGAACCGGGAGAATTCGGAGGGTTTGAGCGTGTTCTGAGCTAGGGAATGACCCTTGTAGTTCCTATAGGTCATGTTAATGTAATTAGATAACATGAATCTACATGAAAATGGTGATTTTGGGTCATGGTACTCAGGCGGGGATAATGGGTGGTTCGATGATTTTATGTAGTAAAGCATGCTGTTTTAGTTTAATTATAATGCATGGGAGTTAGAGGAACTGTTTCCTCGTATTTTCTTAATGGTTTCGGGATCAGGAATGCATGTGGGATCGGTTAGGGTTTCTACAGGAGTAGAAGCTGAAGATCTTGGCGTCAACATCGTTGGTCGCCAGGTTCATCAGCCGGGATATAGACAGCCAGATCCATTGCCGTCTACTTCTTATAAGCGGCAGTCGATGTTGCCGCCAACTTGTGCATGTATTCATGCAGTGTGGTTTATGTAGCTTTTCTGATTATGAATATTACGTGTTTGTGTGTGCGTGGCGATGATCGGTGCGAGCCAGTGCACTTGTTATGCTCTTGGAGCATATTGCTCATGTAATGGGCATGTTTTACGTGAATGATGTGTGATGTATGTAATTGCTTTACGCAGTATGTGTGGTGCGTTGGCACCCGTGGCACTCTTAGAGTGCGTTGTCCATGTGTTGGACATGTGGTTCACGTGGTAGACATGTGGTACACCAACCAGGGTGTAATATACACGTGTTGTCTACGTGGTTTGAGTGTGTGTATACTACACACTTTGTTGTAATGTAATTCTTATGATTTGTCGTAGTAACTGGGCAGTGTGGTTCCTGTGTGAGCCTAGCCATGACTTTGTGGTGTTTGGGCAGTGAAGGTCAATACCGACCTAGCCCTGGTCCGTTGTTGTCTTCGAATAATATTATATTGATTATGTATTAAGTGGTGTGTGTTGCCACGGAGGTCACCTCATGGCCAATGATGGCAAGTTTGTGGTTCAGGTATGTGTTGGTGTGGGATAGCTTTGGGGTCATATGATGACCGATGTTAAGCTAATCCTAACACTTGTATATCGTAAATTATAAGTAAAGGCTATATGTGTAAGTATCGTGGTTTGTGCTAGCCGAGTGTGGTGGTCCGGCGCCTATTCCGGAATGCCTCTCTAGTCTGGTACCCCAGGTTCATTGTGAGCCAGGCACGTGTGTTTGTTGTGCTCGGGGTTTTTTCTCAGTACTGGTGTTGTACCGTCGAGGTCTGTGTCGTCTTCCTGGACACCCTCACTCCTGAGTTTGAATTGTACGTCCGGCTGAGGGAAAGACGGCAGTGGGGCAGCGACTTCCCAGAGTTTGTTCTTGTGTCGCTTGTAGCGCGCTCGTAGTTGGGGGTACGGACACCAGTAGTCGACACTGGTCCCCAGCTAGTCCTGTTTTCCAGTGCCTCACTTTAGGGTGCTCCGGCCAGAGACCCTAGAGGTGCCAGGCATGGGCCTACAGTTGTGTGTCTGCAGGTGTGGTGTTGGTTGGTCTCCACAGTTGTTTGACTTCTTCCTTGTGGAGCGGCAGTTGGACCTTTCGTCCGTGACTGCGAGGCTGAGAGGTTGTTCTTGTGTTGTGTTGTCCGGATTGGATACTGGCCTGATCAGCTAGTAGTCCGTTCCCGTGTGGTGGTGTCGTTCTTTCTGACTCGTGCTTTGCCTATTCTGGCTGTAGTTTGACTCGTGCTTTGCCACTGGCTGTGGTTTGTGAGTTTATGACTCGTGGTCGAGGTTTGACTAGTTCGAGGTGTGCCCTGGTGTTGGCACAATTGTGGTTGAGTTATGTTTATGTGATTTGCCGGTTGAGGTTTTACTTGTAATATTGTGCTTAAATAAAGGTATATATAATTGTGGTTCAGTGTGGTGTCTACCACCTGCTTGTACCCTTGTTCGGATATTCGTGTTGTGGTACCTTAGAGTAGCAGGTACTTGTATCCTTCATGGGTTATTTTATAGTTTTGTGGTGGTACATCGTGTACCAACCATTTCAGGCTCTCGTGTGTTGTGGAGGTCTTGTGATTTGACCTGCCACTTGTTGTATCCTAACTGTTTTAAGTAGATCTTTGTTTATATTTTATTGTAGATTAGTTTGTGATTATTAATTATGTTACCTTTGTGGGTATTTTGCCGATGAGGCTTGTGGCTTAGGCATATTGTGGTTTAGTAGAGCTTTGCTCCGTGGAGGCCGTGTAAGACCTTCCACTTGTTGAGTTTTACCCTTCTTGGGCATGGTTCTGATTATGGATTCAGTGTGTGATGGACTAGCTAGCTGTAGCCAGTCCTACCATTTATGTGTGGCTCTCGACGTAGTGTGATTTGGAGTATAAAGGACCAGCTCTTTGTTAGCAGTCCTGTTACTTAAGTGTTTGAGATTTGCTTGTGAAGCTTGTAGCCTGGGCAGTGACTTGCCTGTGTGGCTTATAGCTCAGGCAACTAGTTGTTGTAGTAGTGTGCCAGTGAGACTGTGGTTTAGGCACTTTAGTAGTTGGGCTGACTAATGATATTATGTTAGTCCTGTAGTCCTACTTTCCATCTGAGGACTTTGTGTTTATTATCATGATTATGTTTAATTGTTATTTATATCATGATGTGAGCATGAAGTGGTTTGGCTATTGGTGTTGCCAGTGAGACCCATTGGGGTTGAGGTGTTTGTGGTTACGGTGTTGTTTTGGGTAGCCCCTACTGAGCCAGTGACTTGTTGAGGCTCACTCCCCTACAGTTCTTTTCAGGGCTTGCCGTGTGTTTGACTTGCAGTGGCGTTGTGTCGGACTTGTATCACCAGCAGTAGTTTAGTAGTTAGTGTTGTGTGAGCTTGTGCTCCCTCGGGGTATGCCTCAGGTAGTTGTACTCTTTTAATTGGACATGTAATAATGTAATGGGACAATTGTACAAATTTATGAACAAATATGAGCACATGTACTTTCTTGTGTCTTATATTCTTGTGGTTTGTCTTTTATACTCTTACTGGACACGTGTGTGAGATATCCCTTGCGAGACTTCGGTCCGTTCGCGGGAGGCGGATCTGGATATGGAGCCTTAATGGGCATAAATACCCCCGTCCGTCACAGTTGGTATCAGAGCAATGTCCAGTTAGAATATGAAAAGACATTAAAAGTACAATGTCCCAATATATGGATTAATGTTCACTGTTGGTAGTAAGTCTGAGGTTTTGTGTGATATAAAGTAGTTTTTACGTGAGCTTTTGGCACGTAAACCGTGTGTTTCTGTTTGTTAGATTGGCAGTTGTGAGCAGTTGTTGTGCCACAATGTGGATAGTAGCATAAGTTGTGTGATAGCATCCTGGCACTAGTGCAGTTAAAGCAGTTAAAGTATAGAGTATTTCTGTGATAGATCAGTTTAGTTATTAAAGATTTGCAGTTAAAGGAATTGAAGAGATTAACAAGTTTGGATATGGAATTCAGTAAGTAAGTTATAATGAGATAGAAAGTTGGTAGAGATAGGTATGGTAACAAGGTGATAAGGATCAGGTCAGTGTGTGTGTGTGATAAGTTGCAGTTGAGAATCTCATCAAATGTATTGTGGCATTAGAGATTTGAGTCAGAGGATATTAAGAAACAGTGTGGATGGAAATGTGATTAGAGTTATGAGGAGTTTGATATGATCAAGAAAGGCAGACCAGCTTTAAGAGAAGTATCAGTACATAAAAGAGCAGTGATTTATGGCAGATAGATTAATATGCCTGAGATCAGAAATCTGAGAAAAGTGTTGTTATGAATAATGATGATAGCAGGAAGTGTGATATGAAGATTTGTATAAATAAGTATAGAAATGATCAGTTGAATAAAGAAAGAGAGAAAAGAAGGATTAATGTGCAATAAGAATTTGTGAAAATTGCACAAGAAGAATATTTACTTGATGATTGGCAGTTTAGATAAAGAAAAGATATAGATTAGAGAAAGGAAGAATTTAGCAAATGATGAAGTGAATAAGATCAGATGAGTCAGGAAATGTCAGTTAGAGTTTGCATTTGGTGCAAAGAAATGATTAATTGAGCAGAAAGGAATTGTTATTAAGATATTTCAGGGTTTAAATGCTGGAGCATAATATTTGAAAAGTTTATGCCCAGAAATTATGGGAATTAGCCAGAGAATGTCAGTAAAGCAAGAAAGATATATGAAGAGCATAATATATCAATAGCGGTTTGGCAGAACAGAAATTGCAGTAGTTTCTTCAGCATGAATTTATTGAATGGGATGATTTGAGAAGCAGTTGAAGTCAGAAGAAAGTAATTGAAAGTAATAATATGAGCAGAAATTGTGGAATATTTTGCAAAAGTGTTCAGTGTGATCAAAGTAGCGCAGCGGAAGCGGAAGCAAAGAAAAATTTAATATTCAGAGATTGTTCAAGTTTGCTTGAATAAGGAGAAAGTGTAAAGTTTTGTGTAGTGGAATAAAGGAAACAAAGTTTATTATGTGTTTTTTTTAATCAGAGATTGACTTTAAGTAGTATAAGTAGAATAATATGAAAAGAGCAGGAAATTCAAAGATGGTGATTAGTTTTCTTTGAAGAGATGTTAGTTGTGAATGTAAATGCAGGTGAGGCAGGATAACAACAAGCAGTGATAAATGGAAAAAGAAAATGGTGGCATGAAAGAATATTACAGTGTAAGATATTTGAGAAAGATAAAGCGGCCTCGAAAGAAATATTGCAAACACAGCTGGAAAATTGTGGAAGCAGGTTCAGTCCAAGGAGGTAAAGCACCATTGGCAAGGTAGGATCGCCTACGGTTGAAAGCTAAAGAAAGGCAATGGAATCGACAGAACAAAGTAATTGTGAGATGAATTGAAAGGCTGAAGCAGAGAAAGAGTATCCTACTTGTTCTGTGTTCGGCTTTATTTATTTTTAGGTGATAATCCGGATTGTTGAGATTTGTTTTATATGTCGAGGACGACATTTGTTTTTAGGTGATAATAATGTAACGTCGCTTACTTCGGATCCTTTTTGGATTGTGTGTGTTGTGGTTGTGATGATGTTGTAAGGCCAGTGTGGTGTAGACGCGTGGTGTGTGTAGGTGTGGTGCAGGTTAGGTCTCGAAATGAAATAGGACCTGCTGTAGTTGAGTAGGAGTTGGCGGCCAGGGGTGGTCGTTGACTTGTTGGCGTCCAGGTAAGTGGCCGTTGACTGCATGATCTTGGCGGCATTAGATGTGGACGTTTAGAGTGGCGGTTGTCTTTGGCGGCAGAGCGGTTGACGCCAACCTGAGAATTCTGTAGGTTATAGGGTCACCTGAGAGCAGGTTTCCCACCTATCTCTCTCTTCCCCTTCCCCTAGCTTCGCGTCCCCGTGTTTCTAAAGCTTCCAGCAGGTACTGAAGGGTGGTTGGAGGATCGTGGAGCGTGTGGCATTGTCGAATCGGACGAGGAAACGCTGTGGCGTAGTGCAATTCCCGTGGGAGCTCGCGAAGGGTTCGATGTGAACCGGAAGAATTCGGAGGGTTTGAGCGTGTTCTGAGGTAGGGAATGACCCTTGTAGTTCCTGTAGGTCGTGTTAATGTAATTAAAACATGAATATGCATGAAAATGGTGATTCGGGTCATGGTACCCATGCGGGATAATGGGTGGTTTGATATTTTATGTAGTAAAGCATGCTGTTTAGTTAATTATAATGCATGGGAGTTAGAGGAACTGTTTCCTCCTATTTTCTTAATGGTTTCGGGATCAGGAATGCATGTGGGATCGGTTAGGGTTTCTGCAGGAGTAGAAGCTGAAGATCTTGGCGTCAACATCGTTGGTCGCCAGGTTCATCAGTCGGGATATAGACGGCCAGATCCATTGCCGTCTACTTCTTATAAGCGGCAGTCGATGGTGCCGCCAGCTTATGCATGTATTCATGCAGTGTGGTTTACGTAGCTTTTCTGATTATGAATATTACGTGTTTGTGTGTGCATGGCGATGATCGGTGCGAGCCAGTGCACTTGTTATGCTCTTGGAGCATACTGCTCATGTAATGGGCATGTTTTACGTGAATGATGTGTGATGTACGTAATTGCTTTACCAGTATGTGTGGTGCGTTGGCACCCGTGGCACTCTTGGAGTGCGTTGTCCATGTGTTGGACATGTGGTTCACGTGGTAGACGTGTGGTACACCAACCAGGTGTAATATACACGTGTTGTCTACGTGGTTTGAGTGTGTGTATACTACACACTTTGTTGTAATGTAATTCTTATGATTTGTCGTAGTAACTGGGCAGTGAGGTTCCTGTGTGAGCCTGGCCATGACTTTGTGGTGTTTGGGCAATGAAGGTCCATACCGACCTAGCCCTGGTCCGTTGTTGTCTTTCGAATATATTATATTGATTTATGTATTAAGTGGTGTGTGTTGCCACGGAGGTCACCTCATGACCAATGATAGGCAAGTTTGTGGTTCAGGTATTTGTTGGTGTGGGATAGCTTTGGGGTCATATGATGACCGATGTTAAGCGAATCCTAACACTTGTATATCGTAAATTATAAGTAAAGGCTATATGTGTAAGTATCGTGGTTTGTGCTAGCCGAGTGTGGTGGTCCGGCGCCTATTCCGGAATGCCTCTCTAGTCGGGTACCCCAGGTTCTTTGTGAGCCAGGCACGTGTGTTTGTTGTGCTCGGGGTTTTGTCCCGGTACTGGTGTTGTACCTCGAGGTCTGTGTCGTCTTCCTGGACACCCTCACTCCTGAGTTTGAGTTGTACGTCCGGCTGAGGGAAAGACGGCAGTGGGGCAACGACTTCCTAGAGTTTGTTCTTGTGTCGCTTGTAGCGCGCTCGTAGTTGGGGGTACGGACACCAGTAGTCGACACTGGTCCCTAGCTAGTCCTATTTTCCTGTGCCTCACTTTAGGGTGCTCCGGCCAGAGACCCTAGAGGTGCCAGGCATGGGCCTGCAGTTGTGTGTCTGCAGGTGTGGTGTTGGTTGGTCTCCACAGTTGTTTGACTTCTTCCTTGTGGAGCGGCAGTTGGCCCTTTCGTCCGTGACTGCGAGGCTGAGAGGTTGTTCTTGTGTTGTGTTGTCCGGGTTGGATACTGGCCTGATCAGCTAGTAGTCCGTTCCCGTGTGGTGGCGTCGTTCTTTCTGACTCGTGCTTTGCCTATTCTGGCTGTAGTTTGACTCGTGCTTTGCCACTGGCTGTGGTTTGTGAGTTTATGACTCGTGGTCGAGGTTTGACTAGTTCGAGGTGTGCCCTGGTGTTGGCACAATTGTGGTTGAGTTATGGTTTATGTGATTTTTCGGTTGAAGTTTTACTTGTAATATTGTGCTTAAATAAAGGTATAATATAATTGTGGTTCAGTATGGTGTCTACCACCTGCTTGTACCCTTTGTTCGGATATTCGTGTTGTGGTACCTCAGAGTAGCAGGTACTTGTATCATTCATGGGTTATTTTATAGTTTTGTGGTGGTACATTGTGTACCAACCTTTTCAGGCTCTCGTGTGTTGTGGAGGTCTTGTGATTTGACCTGCCACTTGTTGTATCCTAACTGTTTTAAGTAGATCGTTGTTTATATTTTATTGTGGATTAGTTTGTGATTATTAATTATGTTACCTTTGTGGGTATTTTGCCGATGAGGCTTGTGGCTTAGGCATATTGTGGTTTAGTAGAGCTATGCTCCGTGGAGGCCGTGTAAGACCTTCCACTTGTTGAGTTTTACCCTTCTTGGGCATGGTTCCGATTATGGATTCAGTGTGTGATGGACTAGCTAGCTGTAGCCAGTCCTACCATTTATGTGTGGCTCTCGACGTAGTGTGATTTGGAGTATAAAGGACCAGCTCTTTGTTAGCAGTCCTGTTACTTAAGTGTTTGAGATTTGCTTGTGAAGCTTGTAGCCTGGGCAGTGACTTGCCTGTGTGGCTTATAGCTTAGGCAACTAGTTGTTGTAGCAGTGTGCCAGTGAGACTGTGGTTTAGGCACTTTAGTAGTTGGCTGACTAATGATATTATGTTAGTCCTGTAGTCCTACTTTCCTTCTGAGGACTTTGTGTTTATTATCATGATTATGTTTAATTGTTATTTATTATCATGATGTGAGCATGAAATGGTTTGGCTATTGGTGTTGCTAGTGAGACCCACTGGGGTTGAGGTGTTTGTGGTTACGGTGTTATTTGGGTAGCCCCTACTGAGCCAGTGACTTGTTGAGGCTCACTCCCCTACAGTTATTTTCAGGGCTTGCCGTATGTTTGGCTTGCAGTGGCGTTGTGTCGGACTTGTACCACCAGCAGTAGTTTAGTAGTTAGTGTTGTGTGAGCTTGTGCTCCCTCGGGGTATGCCCCAGGTAGTTGTACTCTTTTAATTGGACATGTATTAATGTAATGGGACAATTGTACAAATTTGTGAACAGATATGAGCACATGTACTTTCTTGTGTCTTATATTCTTGTGGTTTGTCTTTTATACTCTTAGTGGACACGTGTGTGAGATATCCCGTGCGAGACTTCGGTCCGTTCGCGGGAGGCGGATCTGGATATAGAGCCTTAATGGGCATAAATACCCCGGTCCGTCACATATTTTGTCGCTCTGTTTGTCCTTTATTTACTACTCTTGCATACATTTCGGGCATTTAGGCCCCTTTGCATACACTTTTCATCCCATTAGTCAGGTTCCCCCTTGGATAAGTGAGCCCTCTCACCTACGAGTACTCGTAGGCTGACTCGGGCCCACCTTCTGAGGACCTCCGTAAGACCTCGTGACCGTACGCACGTTGCGGTTCACCGGGCTGGTTGTACCCGTTGCACCCTTAGCTCGAGCCATCCTACGTGTGAGTATACCACCCTTAGTGACAATGGAGGACTCGAGTTCATACCTGTTAGGATCCACCTGACCAAGTGACACATCCTTAATCAATTCATCTAAAGGTCAAGTGCGAACTTTAACAAATTTGTGCATTAATCATGATAACTTGGGTGCTTCGGTTCATCCCTCCTCCTCTCAGTCTTTCTTGATCTATGCTAGAGTCTAGGTGTTGTCAGTATCACCCCCTTGTTATTTAGGGGATGCTTGCGTCATTGCCTAGGGAGATCGAGTCATTCCCCTCCTTTCCTTGTACTCTATCATAACCCTTTGTTCGACATGGAATAGTTCCGTGTCCTAGCAGACGATGCCTTGCCTCTTGGACTCCTCGAGGATGTGGCCCAACCCTCAACGGCCATACTCCCAGGGCATGTTCAGGCTCCTCTTGTCATTGGGGGTCATTCCCCTCCTCCCTCTCCTCCAAGGGAAGATGACCCCCATTCCCAACTTAGTCAGTTGCTTCCTCATCTAACTCAAGATCAAGTCCGAGAGTTCATTGCTGCCGCCAAGGGCAAACAACCCTTGTCTCCCTCTGCTCGTAACTCAGCTTAGCCGGCGGTCTCCTCTGCCCATGTTGCCTCGGCACCCCACCTCTCTTCTTCAGGGGCAGACCCCACACCCCTCCATCCTCGGACCATCCATTTTTCGGAACCAAGCTACCTTCCTGTGTGAGAGGTTCGGCCTCGATCCCCTCCAACCTCAATATGCTATACGGCCGAGCCTGCCTCCTTTGCCCGTGAGAGGTCCCATGCCTTCGAGCAACCCCGCTCCATTGTCTCTACACACCATGCCCAAGCCCCCTCTGACTTCCTTGCGGAGTGGGCTATCATGAAAAAGGAACTTCACGATCTCAGAAGGCAGATTGATCCTCGGAAGGTGGCCGACATCGCACTCCCGTCATTCCAATACGTCCGGGTACCACCCCAGTCAGAACTCCCTGTTTACCGGCGATACTCTGGGGTAGGAGACCCATATGTTCATTTAAAGGATTTTGTTTATGAGTCCGCGCCGCACAAGTACGACCGCCACCTCATGGCGTACTTGTTCAGAAAATCCTTAGATGGTCCGGCCTTAGAATGGTTTTATTCCCTACCATCTGAAGAGGCCGAGGACTTCCAGATTGTTCAAGAGAGGTTCTTGCAGCAGTTTCAAGATCGGGTCGGACCCGAATACTCCTTCATTGATCTGGTAGCTGAATAGATGAAGCCTGTGGAAGAGTTCTCGACCTATGCCGACCGGTGGCGCTCATTGGCTGCCAAGGTCCGCTGCCCTTTGCCAGAAGAGGAGAAAGTCAAATTGTTAATCTCCAATGCAACCCCAACCTATCGGGCCATATTGGTTATGAATGACATTTCTACCATGCACCAGCTTTATAGCCGAGCCCGTTTCATTCAAACTCAGCTCAAACCTATACACTCTATCTTTGAGACCCCTAAAGTCCGCTATGCCAAGAAGCATCAAGGCCCAGTTACTAAAGGGATCCAAACCAACGAGCAGGTGGGTGCAGTGAGCAACCCCCAAGGCCCGGTAAGCAGACCTCCGTATACCCAGCAACCTCAGCAGCCATGGAACAACAACAAGCAGCAATCTCCTCAAGGTCAGAACCCTCCTCAAGATCAGCGCTAGTACTCTCAGATCCCTCCACCTCAAAATGGCTTTGCCCCTAGAAAGCCCAATGGACCCAAGAGAGCACAATATCCTCCTCTACCCGAATCTTTGGCCGATGTCTTTGCAGCTCTCATGTCCCTCAATGCCCTTAGACTCCCTCCTGAGAAGCCAAATTGGAATATGGCAGCAGACCAAACAAAGTATTGTGTTTACCATCGCCATCCAGGCCACAATGTGTCAGATTGCTTCCAGTTTCGGGATATAATATATAATCTTCATGATCAGAACCAAATCGATTGGGCAGAGATGAGAAGGTTGATCCAGACTCTAAGGGACCAACAAGGTCAGAGGCAACAGCAGCAACAACAAAGGCGACAGCAACCACAACAACAACAACACCAACAACAGCAACAACAACAACAGCAGTTCCATCCCTTCCCGCAACAGTACCAGCAACAACAACAACAGCAGCCGTAGTAGCCAGCGAACGATCTTGGCATAATCCGCAACCCCATGCCACAGCATCCTGCAGCTCAAAATCCCCAACCTTCTCCACCACCTCCTCCACCCGCGCATGTTAACCCAGTCATCCATCACCTACCACCAGAAGCTCAATGGGCCTTCGATGATGAGCACGAAGTGGGCCAGCTTCTGGTCATTTCCCACAACACACCCGCTACCCCCACACCCACATCCACTATACCTCCCTTCTTCACACCTACTGTTGCCGCCTTCACCTTGCCGCTTTATGATTCCCCCGTCATATCACCCGTTATCCCTTCATTCACCAACGTCCCTTTATCCCCTACGCCAGCACCATTGCTAGCCAATCCCTCTATCCTTGACACCTCACCTTCTCCACTCCACCATAACCTTGCCTTGCGGAGCGGGCAGATGTTCCACCGGATGTACCCTAATGCATCCGCGCCTATGCCAGGTCAACCAGCACAGCAGTCCACTACCCAACAACAGCAGGACATGGAAGACATAGATCCGGCCCCGGGGACCCAATATGATATTCTGAAGCACCTATATCAGACCCCTGCTAAAATTTCCATATTGGAGCTAATCAAAAGGTCGCAGACTCATCAAGATGCCCTAAGGGCCTTCCTGCAAAGGGTCATGGTCAGTGAAGACTTGAACCCGGTGGGCTTGCCATGGGGTAGTCATCGTACAAGCAGAATTGGGACCGCTAGTCATGACAATTGAATTTTATGTGCTGAACATCGATCATACTTACAAGGCCATCTTGGGACGCCCGTGGATCGAATCACTAGGGGCGGTACCTTCCACGGCACCTCAATGTTTGAAATTCCCCTATCAAGGACGGATAGTCAAAGTTAAGAGCGTAGCCATAACCCACACAGTAGAAGCTATTGAGAGGGTATTGCCATCCGTCTGGCTGTCCAATAAGCCCATTATCTCGGTGCTTGATGTGAACTACCCATGGGCTTATACTTTCTTTTCTAATCGACCGATTGGGTCCCCATCAGTGGCAGCCATCAGAAAGCATATGTCCACAAATGCAAAAGGATGGGACATCATGTTCAGACTCGGCTATCAGTCAGGAAAAGGTTTAGGTACTCACCTCCAAGGGAGGACCAAGATAGTGGCTAGCACAAAGAAATTCACAAACATGGTTTAGGATACTCAGAATGGGCTGCATTCTCATCTTCTTCACAGTTAGACCATGGCCCCCTCACCTGGACATTGTATGATCATTTTGTCAGAAGGACGGTGTAGCCTGGATATAACATTACAGTGGAAGCAGCACCAAGGTTGGCATATCAAGCTTTGGAAGCTCAGCGACCCAACAAGAAGAAGAGGGCCGGGGCAGATGCAGAAGCACCAGATCTTGAAGATTTGATTTCAGCAGTTAGTTTGTTGTTCAGTGAACCTGAAGCTGAGACAGAGGAACCAGAATTGGAGGATCTCATCTCAACGGTCAATCGCTTATTCAGCGAAGATAACACATTGCAATCTCAGGCAACACCGCCATCAGCATCAGCAACCACCATCAAGCGACAGTTGCTTGGATTTGGTGAGGAAATTGAGATAGTAAGTTCAGCTGTTCTAACTAGGGAACTTTGGCCAGGATTTTTCCAGCCTCCCAGTCACTTCATTTCATCCATTCTTGTCTATAATTTTGAGTTTATTCCCTTATCTCCACCCCTCATCCTCCAACTCTCCCCTGACATTTTTGAAGCGTTAATCTGCACTTCACCCTTCTTCACCATCTTCCTTAATGGCTCGGTCCTGTCCTTTTTTTTGAAACCTTCTAATGTAAGGTAGTTCTTTTCATAAAAAAAAAAAAACCAAAATCCAAAAAATGTGTGTTCCCCGTTTGTCTTTTCCCCATTTCTTCGGATGGTGATCTCCGTCTTCTCTTTTCCGTTTTCTTCGAACGGCGATCCCCATTTTCCCCCTTCTCCTTTCATCGGATGGCGATCCCCGTCCTCCCTTTTCTTTTTTGACTCCTCCTTCTTGCTTTCTGCCTTCTGCCTTCTGGCTCTCACTCTCGACGCCGATCCCCGTCATCCTCACGCTTTCCCTCTGCTCCGATGGCGATCCCCGTCACCCCTGCACTCCTTCTCTCTCACTGACGATGATCCCCGTCACTCCCCTGCTTCCTGGGCGACGATCCCCGCCCTTCTTCTCCTTCTGATCAAGCTGTGCCTTCGCCTGATTGACCGACATGGTCATTTTGGGCGATCTGGGTGAGGGGCCTTCTGTTCCCCTGCACCCCAATTCTCCTGCCGGCACCCTGATCTCGGGTGGCCTGCCCCCTCCAATCCCATCGGAGGACCTTTGCGGCCCTGCCGCACCCTTTCCTTTCCTTTCCAATAAACATCTAGACACTCCTCTGGAGCCTTTTGTAAATATCAAATCTGGTCTAGGTTCAGGGGTAGGATCTAGCAAGTCCCCGTCCCCATCTAGGAAGAAGAGGGGTGGCATACCCCATAGGTATTTGTTGGACCTAGTGCAAAGGTGTGGCGCTCTTCTAGCTGTCGAAGAGTTCGTCCATAAGCTGTAGTTCTGAACTTAGAAGATCTGCACAAAGAGGAAGGGGTAGACGATGGTTTCGGAGTGTATGAGATTTTATCCGAAGAAGACCCATCGGACGAAAATGATTGCGAGATAGAAGATGCTGCCAAAATGTATGCTAGCGGTATGAGGAGATTTGATGAACCAACCTCGGCAGTAGATGAACCCACCAAAGAGGTAAATGTGGGAACATAAGAGGACCCCAGGCTCTTAACCATAGCTTCCAGTCTCCCTCCTGAAGAAGAAGAAACACTCATAGAAATGTTAAGAGAATTTAAGGATTCCTTTGCCTGGTCCTATGATGACATGCCCGGCATTGACCCCAATTTGGTAGAACATAGGCTAATCTTGAAGCCAAGGGCAGTCGCCATTAAGCAAAAGTTAAGGAGATTCCTCCCCCACATTGCTCTGAAGATGAAAGAGGAAATTGACAAACTACACAAAGCCAAGTTCATCTGTGTAGTCCTCTATCCTTTGTGGGTGGCAAACATTGTCCCGGTGATGAAGAAGGATGGCAGGGTGCACATCTGCATAGACTTTCGGGACTTAAATAGGGCATGCCCAAAGGATGATTTCCCGTTACCTCATTTGGATGTCTTAATTGATAACACTGCAGAGTTCGAAACTCTATCATTCATGGATGGGCATTCAGGCTATAATCAAATCCGTCTAGCCCCGGAGGATCAAGAGAAGACTTCCTTCACCACCCCCTGGGGAACTTATTGCTATGTGGTTATGTCGTTTGGACTAAAAAATGCCGGCGCCACTTATCAAAGAGCAATGTTAGCTATATTCCACGACATGATACACATTGATGTTGACGTCTACGTGGATGATATCGTGGTGATGTCTCGGGCCCAAAGAGAACACTCCTCCGTACTTGCCAGAGTGTTTCATCGCACACAAGAGTATCAGCTGAAGATGAATCCGAAGAAGTGCATATTTTGGGTTTCTTCAGGAAAATTTCTAGGGTTTATAGTTAGAAAACATGGGGATTCAAATAGACCCACATATGGCCAAGGCAATCAATGAGATGCCTCCCCCCAAGAACATATCTGAGCTTCAAGGTTTAATCGGTCGGCTTCAGTTCATAAGGAGATTTATATCTCAGCACTCCCAAAGGTGTCATCCCTTCTACGAACTGTTGAAAGGAGGAGTCCATTTTGAATGGAACACTAAGTGTCAAGAAGCCTTTGATGAGCTTAAGAGCTATCTCATGAATCCGCCCGTTCTTCAAGCGCCTGTCCCTGGAAAACCCCTAATCCTATATCTGTCAACTATTGACGACTCCCTAGGAGCTGTCCTTGCTCAACATGATGAATCCGGCAAAGAAAGTACAGTTTACTACCCATCTAGGCTCTTCAATCCTTCCGAGCTCAAACTTACCACCATGGAGAAAACTTGTGCAGCACTAGTTTGGGTGGTGCAGAAATTGAAGCACTACTTCCTAGCCAATAAGGTGAGTTTGATTTATAGAATGGATCCTATTAGGTATCTTCTAGAGAAGCCAGTCCTTGCCGACAGATTGGCACGCTGGCAAAGTTTCCTCTCTCAATTCGACATTGCCTTTGTAGTTCAGAAAGCCATAAAAGGGTATGTCATTGCTGAGCACCTTGCTCACCTCCCTCTCCCTCATAGTGATACGGTTCAAGAGGAATTCCCTGATGAAAACCTATGACTTGTCTCCCATGATCCCTTCTGGTCACTCCACTTCGATGGAGCTCTCAATTCTAGGGGACGGGGCATAGGTGCTGTTTTGCTCACCCCAGAAGGGATCACCATTCCTCTAGCCTATCAGCTCCAGTTCTATGCCACCAACAACGTCTCCGAGTATGAGGCTCTCCTTGCCGATCTTAAGCTTGCCTACCTCTTAGGCGCGCGTCATCTCAAGATCATAGGAGACTCTCAACTCGTCCTTCGGCAAGTCCTTTCTACTTACCGCACGCGTGACCCTAAACTCAAGCCCTATCAAGATCTGGTCACGCTCCTAGCCAAGCAATTCCGTCAACTCATCTACATTCATACTCCTCGCTCTCAAAATATCCTGGCCGATGCCCTCGCATCCCTGGACTCCTCTGTCACGCCCCGACGCGGAATATCGGAGCGCGAAGGCAGTTGCAAGTGAACGGGTATAGAGCAAGCACTAGACATCAAACCATTGCACAATGAATAATACTAAAGCAAATTCATTTCATTAATTCATTCCAATGCCTAGTTACAACCACTAATATCAGAGCCAATCTATAGGCCCAATTACATTGAAATAGAAGCAAAAGACTAAACTTTAAATTTAACTACTACAACGCTAATCATAGTGCTAGGACGCTAGGGTACTCATGACATCACTCCAGGTCGTTCCCGTCCTCTTGAGTGTATGGTTCATCCTCGGTCTCACCTGAGAACACAACGACAAATAACGCAGGGTGAGCAATAACGCCCAGTAGGACTTAAATCTTAGGATCAAGCATGCTTTAAGTGATTAATGTCTTATAAAGCAGGATAACTAGAGAGAATAACGAGAAACATATAGAAAGTACTGGTACACGATAACGAGGGACAATAGCACAATGCACGAGAGTATAGCACGACAAGTTTTGATATCGGATTGGCCGTATAATCAAGATAACAAGTAAAGTTGCACGACAGTGCACAAGTCACGATAGCAAGTGTTGGTCGATATTATTTCAACCACGAGATTCAAGTAAACCAATAATTAACTGTTTGATTAATTGATTGCCATAGATCGAAACTTGCGTGTTCATGAGTTAGGTGTATGCCATCACCCAGATCATTAGACCCTCGCGAGTTATAGCCTTTCAGGTGCTCCTCCCAAGGACCAGACCGGGCCCTTATAATGATGCCTAGCATAGTCATGTTTTATCGTAGACAATCAATTAATGGCCAATAGAGTACCAAGAAATAGATGAGAGTACTAGATGAATAGACGAGATAGTAGAGGGAACGTGAATAGATGAGCGAGTAGAGTATAGATGAGGGCTAAGGGACAATGGACATAACTCTCCGAGTAAACATGCGATAGTAACAGTTACACAACACGTGCACATGGTGTTGGCAGTCAGGTGGAACTCACGACCCTACCACTGGCCATGTTAAGCACAGGTCCAGAGGTCCAGCATGATTCGAGATGAGAGTGAACTTCTAATAGCCGTTTGGGACCATATTAATCCCTAAAGGGTGTAATAGGTGTTAGGGTACAACCGGCTCGTCGACCATGTGGGAATCCATGATCAGAGGAGACTTACGGAGGCCTTGTGAAAGGGTTCACTAGTCCGGAAAAAGGAATATCCGACGGAGAGTTCACCACAAGCCAAGTAAAGTGTGTATATAAAAATAGGTACTCGGCGTTCTAGAGAAATTCTAGAACAGTGGAGCGTCGATATCGGTACATAAACAATGCAAGAAACGAATACAAGTCCTTTAAAATAGGGCAATTAATATACTTTATTGCAATAAAATTACCAGATACATTATGAGGTATTGTATGCCATATTTCAGCCATATGTGGATGGTTCATGTGTGTGCATGTGTAAGAGAAACCATAGATAGAAAAGAAGTCGTGAATATGTATTTAAAGCATTCAATATAGCTCCTTTTAAAATAGGTGTTTTTACTACGTGTATGACTGTTAACGCGACGTACCCATGTAAGGGTCGCGACAGGGTCATGATGGAACGCGATAGGGTTCTGTACGGGTTGCGATAGGGCTGTCTGCTCAGTCGGCCAGAACGCGATGGGGTCTCCTGTCGCCTTCAGAATACGACAAGAAGGGGCGTCGCGACGGGCTTGAGAACACGACCTGTCGGGCCGTCGCATTCTCGGGTCCGTGGACTGAGTCTGACAGAGTTCTGCTCTGTCTTGGATTGCGGTCTAGAAATATTAGATTTTGATATAGGGCATTTAGAAAATCGTAACTAATTGTAACACGATGAAAAATCATGAAACCAGGGAAAATGAAACTAGACATGCGCGCGTATTCAGTAAATAGGAATTAGAGAGAGAGCATGGTTTATATAGGGTGTTGAAAACTGAGCAATACGAATTATTCAGAACATGCACAGAGAGAGAGATCGATTAAATTCGATCAACATGCTCGATGAAATTAGGGCTCTTAGGGGCAAAAGATCCCTAACCACATGAAGTGTCTACAGTAAAAATTTCTAGCATGGGATCAAGTATACATAGAGATTTGAATTAAACATGATGTCTCGGGGTTATCATGTTTGCAGATCTTCTAAAATCCAGAACAAAAGATTGGCTCGATGAAAAAGAGTGAAACAAGAGGGATTTTGTTCCTGATGTATGGAACAATCTATAGATGGATTTAATTGAGTTTTGCTCGTGAAAATGCTTACCTTTGACTCGATTTATCTTCTATGGCTTAGAACTCCAAGAACGAGGAAGAAGCTCCAAGAACTCCTTCTCCCCACGAGATCCTCCCCTCCTTGGCCTCTTCTCCACATCCAAAAACCTTTGGCACGAGCTAGGGTCGGCCAAGAGGGTTTAAAAGATGTATTTATGTAAATACAAGTTCCTATCCTACTATACTCAAATTCCTCTTAATTACGAGATTTTCTAACTCCACCTTTCCTCTGTTGCTTTCCAATCTCTAATTGGGTTAGGATAGTATCTAAATCGTGCTAGACTATATGGGGTAGGTTTAGGAATCCAATTCCTACTCTAATTGCCACTTTATTGCTTTAATAACCCCTTTCCAATTAGGAGATAATTAAACTCCGAATTAGGGTAATTTTTATTATTCTCCCTTTGTAATTCATATTTTGACCCAATAAGTTCTAGAGGATCCATTAAGAAAAACCCACTACTCTTTCCATTAATGGGGTTTTTTAATACTCTTTCATTGAATAGCCCTTTAGCTGAGTTTTAATTTATTATTTAAATTTTATTTTTCTAAAAATTCAGGTTGCTACCTCCTTCTCTCCTTCCTCCAGCCGCAGCATGCGAGACAATCACCGTTCAAAGATTAGAAGCTCCTTCCACTCAAGATCCTTGGTTCGTTAACTTAGGAGCTCTCTAGTTTTGAACGCGGGAGAAAGGAAGCGAAGAGTTATTGCTTGTGGAATTAGGAGAAATGATGGAAGAAAGAAAGCCGTGGTACCATGAGATGAGCATATTGCAGGGATGATACCTTCCCGGATGAAGCTGAAGCGGAAGATAGGCGAGCCATCCGCAGAGCAGCGTTGAAGTATACCTCGTGGGTGAAGTGCTGTATAGACGGCTCTAAATGGAATGCTCCTCCGATGTTTGTCGGACGAAGAGCTTGGAAGGTAGTGGAAGGATCTCACTCCAGCAAATGCGGAGGGCATGTGGAATAGCCAAATGTTGGCTAAGAAAATTCTTAGGCAGGGCTACTACTGGTCGATCCTGAAGAAGACTGTCCACCGTTCGTAGGTGTGTCAAATGCCAGATCTATGCCGATAAAATTCATGCTCATCCTCTTTACATCCACTATCTTCCCTTGGCCATTCTCCATGTGGGCTTTGATATCATCAGGCCTCTTGGTGATCCTAATGCTGAGATAAAACAAAAATCTTCATCCTCACAGCTACTGAGTACTTCACCAAGTGGGCAATGCAGAAGCATTCGCAGAAATCAAAGGTTCAACCGGTGTGCGAGATTCAATGAAGAATATCATGTGCGGTTCGGAGTGCCAAGCAACCTCATCACCGACAACGGACCCCAGTTCAATCCCATGAGCTTCAGGATCTGTGTAAGAATTTAGCATTTCATTGCATCATTTGTCTCGTACTCCCAAAGGCAACGGCCAGGCCAAGCCCAAGCCACAAACAAAACGCTTTTGAAAATCCTAAAGAAAACTTGTGAGTCTAATAAATTTGCTGATTGGCCAGAATGACTAGTCGAGGCTCTGTGGGCCTACCGCACCTCCATCCGCATGCCTACTGGGCAAACTCCATTTACTTACTTATGGGATGAAGGCGGTATGTCCACGAGATCCTCATTCCTTCGCTAAGGGTTCAGCTAGACAAGGAACTTAACCCGATGAACATTGAGAGGAGTTACTTGTACAGCTGGAACTCTTAGAACGAACGACGTTTGGCTGCAGCCGATCATGTTCTTGCATCAAAATATGACTCTCGAGATCTTTCAAAAGAAGTAAGTTGAGCGTAATTTCAACAAGGAGACATGTTCTGAAGCGGATTTTTATAAAACCTGGAGGTCCAAGGTCCAATTGTCAGCAAACTGGGAAAGGGCCATACGTCGTTAAGGAAGTGTACCCCGGAAACGCGTATAGGCTGGTTAATGCCGAAGGTGAGGAGCTCTCTCATCATGGAATGGGTTGTACCTTACAAGATTCTACCCCTAATGTTGATAACAACACAATTTGCAAAAGAGAATGTTGTTGGCTATATGCCTCCCCACCCCCCCCCTTCTTTGTGGTAAATGATCTCTATGTCCGGCCGCACCACAGACAACCGGCGACCTAAGGACAATCCCCTTGTTTATGATGTTTCTGCTCAGCCCTAGTGTAAGGAACTAAGGTCATTATCTTCTCATTCAGAAAGGTCTAAGGGCAAAGGGGAAGCTAGCATGTAGACCAGCAAGCTGTATGGATCATGTGTATGAAGTCTCAAAGAGGGACGATCAATTCAAGAAAAGCAAAAGGAAAGGATGAAAAAAAAAGTAAAAAAAAAATGATAAGAAAATAGGGCATGTCAAAGAGTGGCAGAACAGTTCCCCGCGGGACACCTTTGAGCCCGGTCTGTAACACCCTGAATTTTTTATTTAGTGAGAAACTTGAAAATTAAGGTTTTGAGACTTAACCATTATTCTTAGGTTGAATTAATGATATTTGGGAATGTTTATCATTAATGAACGTTTCCCTAGTGTCGTCTCGGACTCGGACGTGCGCGCTCCCACAGGGTGACACTGAAAAACGTAACGAAAATAAAATCTGAGAACCTCATAATTTCCAGAAAAATGGGGAGATATTAGAAATGTAAATATCCGAATTTTTCGACATACGGATTTCGGGATTAAGTCAACGCGACCATTTTCCGGGTGATTTTCACCTACTGTAAAATAAATTCTAAAAATTAAACTAAAATCATCATAATTTAAAATAATTACATTAGCCTATGACTGAAATTCAACAAATGGACATCATTTGAACATATTTACACAAGGATCTTTGGGCCAGCTAAATTATGGGCTATTTATGGTAAGGATTATCTGAGAATTAAGCTTGCCCACGTTGGGGGATGGGTGAGCCACCTTACTAAGGGGGAGGCTTACACGATTACTTCATAGGTGTAACCATGAGAATGGTTGCATGAACCAGGTGGCTTTGGTATGGTTTAAGGGGTTTAAACCTTGACACATGCATGGCCGACGTGCCAAGCATGCATGAAGGTTGGGAGCTTATATAAGCTTCCCTTCACCCATAATGTGGGATTTCCCTTCTTGCTCATGTCTCTTCCTGCTCTTGCTGCTCCTGTGGAATCGTAGCTGCACTTGTGCTCCTGTAGGAGTTGAGTTGCTCCAACCAAAGCTACCTCTGCTACTCCTTGCTCTGGTTTCTCTTTTGCTTTTGCTCCTACTGTTGCGGTTGGGCTATTGCCGTTGGAGCTACTTTCTTCTTCTACTATTACTGTTGTTGTGCATACTCCTTGCTGCTAGAGTTACTCCCGTGGGAATGCGTTGCTACTTCCACCTTGAAGTAACTGTTGCTACAACTCTGCGGGAACTCTTCTCTTGCTGGGTGTGGATTCATTCGTCAAGAACAAGTGAAGGTTTATCTTGTTAATTAGGTAGGATTCTCTTCCTTTCTCTCCTCTTTTCTAAATCCTTTACTCCCACTTTGCTAAAGAGGTCATGATCACCTACTTACTTGTTTTAAACTGTGAATTTCTCTTTTGAACTGTGTATCAATCCCTTATAATCATGTTCTAGTTGTGTGTCTGTAGGATTCGAACTTCTTTCCTTCTTCTCTAACTCATGTTCTTGGACATGCGTTAGAACCTACTGTTGGATGTCCAAACTTATGCTCTAGTGTCATGAACAACTCTAGCTATATGTATGTTTTGGTTTGCTATAGAAGCTACTCTTTGAGTTCACATAATCCCTATTTGGAAAGGATTTCCTTCCAGTATCATGTTGTAGTAGGATCCTAGCTATTCATGTGTAGGATTCATCTCCCCTGACTCAAATCTATCCTCCATACCTGACAAGAAGTTCTTGAACAGAGGACAAAAGGCTATACCTGTGGTTCTTCTATTTTTCTTCCAGTCATGATAGAAATACTCTGTTGGAAGAGGAACAACCTTGTTCCATTTTAGAAACTAAATCCTATCCTTTCTTCCACCCTTGATCCTTGTACATGCTATAGAGTTTTGTAGAAGTCTCAATCATCTTTAGAATAGTATGAAGACTTCGGTTTAGATGATTGATACTTCAAGTCTTGATTTAGATTCATGAAACACCCTGTGTTTGGTGTCCATCATGTAGGAATTTTCCAATAATCCATTGCTATCAAACCATGCTTTCAGTACTACACTATGTTAGTTTCTAGCTAGCCATGTTTGAATTATAAGTCTCTTGTTTCATCTCGATTGTTTTGCTTATAAACCACTGTGAGAACTCCAATTCGAATCTTCCTTTTGATATAAATTATGACTTGGTTTACAAGTACTATAATTAGGGTGTTTAGAACGAATTTAAACATCATTTCTGGAAGTTCTACTGCTACCTATCGACAGCCAACCCAAAGCTGTCGACAGGGGCATGTCTTCCAGAACTCCAGATTTATGGACTCTGTGTATCTGTCGACAGTCCTCATGTTGCTGTCGACAGATACCCACAGAGCCAGCAAACTTGAGCTCTATCTGTTGCCATTTGTCGATAGCCCCTTCCTGGCTGTCGACAGCACCTGTCCTGCCTTGTATTTCAGCAACTTTTCATGATAGAACTCTTGCTTAAACTTCATCATAATAACCTACCAAGTTACCCCCTTAATTACTTGGGTATTTTCTGTCATTCTACTGCAAAGAATACCCACTTGAGATACCTTACTCACCCTTGAAATTTTGAAGTTGTCAACTACGAATGGTACTCCGGTCAGTCCATTCTCCTATGTTCAGTAACCGAGTTCCTATATTTGATGTCTTGAGAGTTCAAATGCTTGAACACCATGTGAGATATGATTAATTGATGATGATGATGACATTTATTGGGTCCTTGGACCCCCTTGATTAATATGCCTGTGCAAATAGGGCTGGTCCAGTCCTGGGAGGAGCACCCAAATTCATTTTCGGACCACGTGGAATGATAAAGGGCGTCGGGATGTTTGGCATTGCATCAAATACTTTTTTACTATGGTCATCATGTTACCTATCCTGTGAGAATTTATATATGAACCAGACTATGAGATTCACTGTGAATTCCTTAGCACATTTTGTATTTTAGTACTACTGTTCCAATTTCACTATCATATTAAGATACTTGTTCGTTCATCTTTGATATCTGTCAAGTCTTTTCTTTGATCATCATACAATTTAATCATTTGATTTGAGAATTTGAATCCTACTGGGCTAGTTAGCTCACCAAATCCTACTTTTTCAGGTATCTTTGGTTCTAGAAGGTGGGACATCGGGATTTGTGTGTGGAGAGACCAACCATGGTGGCATTTTATTTTTACAATGTAAATCAAGAACCATGTAACACCTATTGAATGGTGAATAATAATTTTTATTTAGAGAAGCCTCTGAGCAAATTTAATGTTCAATTAGTTTAGTTTTACTCTTGATTTCTCGTTAGCTCACGTTCCGACATTTATAGATATATTAAATGATGGGACGTGACAGAATGGTATTAGAGCATTGGTTGAGGATTCAAATAGTTATGGTCCTCAACCTCCTATAGTGACCTGTGAGGATGGGTAGAAAGCCTGAGGTTAAACCAGATAGGTAAAAGTCAGATATAAATTGTATTAAGTATGAACAGAATATCTAGAGGTAGTTTCCTTCCTGCAATTCTTCTCCACTTCCATAACCTCATGCTTATAATCTCTTCATTGTATAAACCCATATATTCCTTTTGTTCCATGTTCTGTAGGATTCCTTCTTCCTTCTCTCCTTCATTCTTGCTTCTCATTCCTATATGAGAATCTCATGTTTAAAGTGTTTACCTTGTACACACACTTGTCTCTAATTCTGGAAACAACCATAGAAATATTGTTCCATTCCTTGAAATCATGTCTTAGCTAAAGTTTGTGTTATGGATCAAGCATACTATGAAACTTATCCCATTAGAAGTAAGAAAATGTTGTCAGGAAATGTTACACTTTTAGTTGTCATCTTTCCTTAGATTTCCATGCCACAGTATATCCCTATTGTTTTACTTTTTCCCTTGTGAAATATGGTGTTTAGAACTGGAAATAAGACCATTTAGATGTTGTTAATCATGTAAGGATTCATAGAAACACTTGGTAGAATTTCTGTGGTCGTTTTACACATTCCTGGAAGTTTAGATCACACCTGTCGACAGCCATAACTTACCTGTCGACAGGTCATGCTTCCAGAACCCAGAAATGCAGAACTGACAGTAGCTGTACAGATAACCTTGACCTGTCGACAGATGTTCCTCTCCTGCCGACAGCCGACTCTGGTCTATCAACAGATGTGCTCAGATCCCAAAAATTCGCTCTGGGAGGACACTAGATGTCGACAGCCCCTTCCTAGCTGTCGACAGACACCAGTTTGTGATGAACTGGTCCTTCTCCAGTCAGAAGTATCAGAAGGTTCAGTCAGAAGGCACCCTATAGAACTAAAACTCATACCTTATTTACATTCCATATCATTTAAGTAAATGTTTCATTTACTTAAGATATTACATGTAAATAAGGAAGTACCCCCCATTTGAATCCTAAAAATAACAGAAAAATTTAATCTCTTACCAATAAAAGTCACTCTCCCACAGAAGAAGAAAAAATGCGATTTTTGTGATTCCATCAAAATAGCGTCTTTCTAATTTCTTATAATTTGGCCTACCTGAAAATTTCATAATTCAAATAAACCTAGTAGAATACTAAGAATCCAAGGTCCGGTGAAAAATGATAAACACACATATGACTTCTCTATGGGAGCCCTCTCCTACTGAAAGAAAAGTCAAACCAGCTCATCCCTTAATTTACATCAATATGACTTTTGCATTGACACAGTATTACCTCCAACTCTAAATAAGAATTAGAAAATGAATGGTTCAATAGATCATATAAATTTCATGATTATTCTCATGATATATTCTTCCGTTCACTTTCCAATTTTCTTGGATTCTAAATTATTATACCACTGAGATGAATCATTAAATCATCATTTATACTAAACCAAGTAAGATTCTTTAAATAACTCAAATGTGTGGAACGCTCACACAATTGATGACTCCAAATTTTAAGATTGTTTTAAATCTCACAAACCTTATATACACAGTGTAAGATTGAATTTGTTTACTTCTATTGGAGTAGACAACCAAACAAATTAGTGAAGAAGAAAAGTAAGAAAAATCCAACTAGGGAAATTTTTGAAGAAATGCAGGGATATGCAAATACTTTACACTAGAATCTTGACTTAATAAGATGATTCCTTGAACTTCCAATTACATCCTCTGTAGGCTTGAACTCATTAAATTATTATTCTGATTGTAATAGAAGGATCAAATATCTCCTAGTTGAGTTAAATCCTAAAGTTTTGCTTTAATTAATCAACAACATGGCATGTCAATGCACACAAACAATTAGACTTGGCATCAGTAGGAAAAGTATCAGTGGAGTCAACCTAATCTCCATTTGAAGTTAACCTCAAGCCATATTTTTCTCTAAGCGTTAATTAGAAACATGATTAGTGTCAACCTGATCTCCATGTAGTGTCAATCTAAGGCGATACTTTGAACTTCTGCGCTATAGGAAATACATTAAGCATCGACCTAACCTTTGCATAAAATCGACTCATATGTGTCATCGAATCTCCAATTGTTCAAATCACCATAGGACAAAGACAAGAGTCCAGGAAGACCTTAAGCCATAAGGAGAATGGACTGAAGTTATTAGAAGTAATCTTTATGTATAAGTCAGTAGGAATAGAGTATAGTAAGAAGTGCTTGAATCTAGTTGCTATAGCATGACAAAACTTGGTAAGTTTTGCCAATCAATGTAAACTGATTATGGAGTTCTGTAATAGAAACCTTATGTGAGAAATAAAATCATTGTTGTCTATGTTCATATTTTTCACACTTATCAACTTCGTCATACATTTTACCATTTTCAAGGGAAAATGTATTCATATAACTCTCTGAGGGTTAAGTTATTCCTTGATAAAAGAGATATTAAGAATAATATACTACTGCCAGAAAGAAAAAAAAAACATAGTAGCAATACATCTGATTGAACCCATGATCACAACATGGTTTCTTAGATTCTATAAATGCTGACTAATATTCAGACTTCCATCAACAAACATGTCATGATAACATGATATATAAAGAATGTATACATTATCTGATATGATAATCATGACAGATTTGTGAGACTAATTTGGATTAGATAATTTAAAAGTTTTAAAAAAAAATTGTAAGTCCTTGTGATCCATCCAAATAGTCAAGAGTTTGGAGGACCAATTCTTTTTAGTGGGGGAGAGTTGTAACACCCTGAATTTTTTATTTAGTTGACAAACATGAAATAAGTTCTGAGACTTAACCATTATTCTTAGGTTGAATTAATGATATTGGGAATGTTTATCATTAATGAACGTTTCCCCAGTGTCGTACTCGGACGTGCGCGCTCCCACAGGCGACACTGAAAAACTGTAAGAAAATAAAATCTGAGAACACCATAATTTCCAGAAAAATGTGGAGATATCAGAAATATAAATATCCAAAATTTTCGACATATGGATTTCGGGATTAACTCAACACGACCATTTTCCGGGTGATTTTTCACCTACTATAAAATAAATTCGAAAAATTAAACTAAAATCACCATAATTTGTAAAACAATTACATTAGCCTATGACTGAAATTTCAACAAAAATGTGATGACCAAACTTTCTCCATATAATTAACTCACTTATTATATATTAATTTTGATGATTAACAAAACATTACTAATGAATTACTTGAGCCTTGAGGACAGAAATAAAAGTAAAAGAAAGTTCAAGACAATAGGTAAGACTCTCACTTCATAATTTTTCCCATGTCATTGCATCGACTTCTTCATACTTCATATCGACTTCTATTGATAATCAGAACGATTCCTTTATAAGTTCATAATGATTTCATAAGTATTATGATCATTTCTTTCTGACCGAAAGTCGTGATGTTTTCAAACAAATCGATACCGCAACGATTTCTTTGGAAAGCGTAATGACTTGACCGTCGTAACGATTCTATAAGACATCGCAACGATTTCTTTTTAAAGCGTAATGACTTGTCCGTCGATTTCTTAGTTCTCGTAAAGATTTCTTTAGAATTCACAACGACTTTCTAGCCGTAACGACTTTCTTTATTTCTCGTAACGTTTCTTTAGAATTCACAATGACTTTCTAGCCGTAACGACTTCTTTAGTTCTCGTAACGATTTCTTTAGAACTCACAATGACTTCTAGCTGGTAACGACTTCTTTAGTTCTCGTAACGATTTCTTTAGTATTCACAACGACTTTCTAGCCGTAACGACTTCTTTAGTTCTCGTAACGATTCTTTAGAATTCACAACGACTTTCTAGCTGTAACGATTCTTAGTTCTCGTAACAATTTCGTTAGACCTCGTAACGATTTGCCTGTCGAAACGATTTCTTTAGAACTCAGAACGATTTGCTTGGTGCAACGATCTGTTAGTGTTTCATATCGATTTCTTCAGAAACACAACGATTTGCATCTCATAATATTTGTTAACTTTTCATATCGATTTATTCAGAATACAACGATTTGTATTTCACAACGATTTCATAAATGCTTATAACGATTTCATTATTATAATAATGATTTGCCTATCAACTTAAAACGATTTCATAAGTCATAAAGGCATCAGCTTTGTTCATATCGATTTCATATTATATCAACACTCTTTGATATACGTTGAATAGTCAAAGTCGTATCTCGTCTGTTTGACTACTATACATTCAATGCACTCTGAACGTATCTCTCATGCATTCAGACGATATCTTCCAGCATTGTGCTATTCTGTCTACATCTTTATTTTGACAGAAGGAGCTTTGCTAAAACTAGCAATATCTTTTCCAAACTGTGACTAATGATCAACGACAGCCCTAGCTGTCTCCTATTTATTGTTGACATACTTGCAGATACCTGACAAGACTTATCTGTACACGTTGGACACAAGATACAAGATATTAAAATGTTTCTGTGGTGTGTACTAAAGGAAAAAAACTGAAGATCAGAAGCTTCCTTGCAGACCTGTCTAACGTACACTAGGATGAGAGACAACGGATCTTTAACGTTCAAATTTCAAGAAGAAGCTTAAATACAAGACTCAAGACTGAGAAGGAGAAGCAACATACTTTTGAAGAATATTATTCTGAAAGAAAGCATCGCCAATCCTTCAAGTCTTCTGTGATTCAAAACAAGAGCGAAGCAATCCATTCCAATCCATCTTAGCTCTTTAGCTCTCAGTGTTCAAGAAGAATCCTATGAGAGCCAGTGTAGTCTTTGAGAGAAACCAGTGTTAAAATTCTTCTCTCTTGAGGCTTGTTTGCTTCAGATTGTAGCTGTTTAAGCTAGTTCCTAAAGCTTGTTCTTATACTTCTTTTTATTGGTTGTGTTCCCGTCTGGGTGAAGGAAGACCTGGTGGTATCCAGGGTGGTTGTTTTCCCTTCAGGTTGAAGGAAGACCAGTTGAGGCTGGTGTAAGATCCGTGAAGGGGGATAGTACCCTTGATAGTGAAATCCTGTGGTATTGCTCAGGGACTGGACGTAGGTCTCATGTGGAGAGGAGTTCCGAACTAGGATAAAATCCTTGTGTCTTGTGGTTGTGTTTTTTTGTGTGTTTGCTATCTCATTTCCTCTAACTCTAACCTTCGTTAAGTTGTTGTGTAATCCTTTTAGTGAACAGGCATTAATCAATATCAAATTTTAATAACCCATTCACCCCCCCTCTGGGCTAGCTAGCTGGGCAACAGTGGTATCAGAGCGAGTCTCTTCGAAAAGTAGAAGATCCAACGATCTGAAGAGTAAAGATCCATGGCAGCCCAAGGTAATTTCGAAGGTCAGACAGTCAACAGACCTCCTTTGTTTGATGGAGAAGATTATACCTATTGGAAAACAAGAATGGAGTACTTTCTACAAGGCCACGTTACATGATATGATCCATTGTAGAAGAAGGCGATCTTCTAGTCACCAATGCAAAGGCTTAGTGGACGATGAAGACAGAAGAAAAATCTCCTTAAACTGGAAAGCCAGAGCATCCTGTGCTGTGCCCTCAGCAAGAAAGAATTCAGCAGAGTTTCAGCCTGCAAATCCACAATGGAAATTGTGGGAAAAGCTCAGGATTACCTATGAAGGGACAGATAATTTAAAGGAGACAAGAATCGACATTCTTGTGACTCAATATGAAAGATTCCAGATGCAGTCAGGTGAATCCATAACCCAAATGTTCAGTAGATTCACAGATATCACAAACGGATTAGCTAGATTAGAGAAGTCTATGATGTACCAGATATGGTCAGAAAGATCCTCAGATCTCTGCCATCCTCATAGACTCCAAAGGTAACAGCCATTGAGGAAGCCAATGATATAAAACTAATGTCATTGGAGAAGTTAATAGGATCCCTTATAGCTCATGAAATAAATATGGAGAGATTAGGAGAATCCTCCAGCAGAAAGAAGCAATTAAATGCTCTCAAGGCCAATGAAGACATCAGAAGAATCACTGGACAACAGTGAAAGCAGTAAGGACAGTGATGATGAAGAAGCAATGCTGTCTCGAAGACTTCAAAGAATTCTAGCAAAGAAGAAGAATTTCCAGTCTGGGAGAATTTTCAGAAAAATAAAGATTTCAGAAAACCAGAAGTAAAGGATTCGAAGAAAGGAGAAGTGATATGCTATGAATGCAAGAAGCCTGGACACATCAAGGCTGATTGTCCAATGCTCAAGAAGAAGGATAATTTTAGAAAATTCAGAAGTATAAAAGAAGGCAATGGCAGCTGCTTGGGAGAACAGTAGTGACTCAGACAGTAGTCAAGCTCAAGCAGTAATGGAGAAGAAGCCAACCTGGCTCTCATGGCCAACATCGAAGAAAGGTAACTTTTGACTCTTCTTTTGATTCCTGTAATGATTCAGATTCTGATATTTAGAAAGTGCCTTTAATGAACTTTATGATAAATATAAAGAAGTATCCAAATTACTTAAAGTTAGTAAAAAAATGTAATCTGTTTAGAAAACATTATTTCAGATCTAAAATAGAAAATGAAGATTAGAAAAACAATAACTGAACTTAAAGAAGAAATAAATTGTTATGTGAAGACCTAAAGCTAAGAAAGGACATAACAAAATTGGAAAACAGGAAAGCACAGATGAATTAAGGAAAGAAGTTAAAACTTAATGAAGAAAATAATAAACTATCAAGCACACTAGAGAATTTACTAATGGTAAAAACTCTCTAATATTAAAAGGTGCTAGAAGAGCAGGTAAGAAGAAAAATGGTTTAGGATATACACCCCCAGATAATGAAGAAACATAGCTACCCTAAAACATATCCAACACCAAATTTATACCTGAACAAGATATAGCATATAAAGCTGAGTTCAAGTATATAGAAAGGTAACAAAATTGTCCTGCTGTGATCACTGCAACAAATTAGGACATATCGCAATAATATGCCCAAAAACATAAAAAATGATAATCAAGGTAAAATTAATGATACTAACCCATCAGGACCCAAAGAAACTTGGGTACCTAAACTTATTGTTTAAATTTTCAAGAAACTCAAAAGCATCCAACGGTACTTGGACAGTGGATGCTCAAGACACATGTCAAGAACCAGAAGTTCTTTGTCAATCTCCAAGCTGAAGAGGGACCGTTACTTATGAGATAATGGAAAAGGCACAGTGATAGGAAGTGGATCCGTGAACATCAAGGAAAATCAGTTATTGAAGATGTAATGCTAGTCAAAGATTAAAGCACAATCTCATCAGCATCAGCCAGTTGTGTGACAAAGGCCTCAGATTCAGTTCCAAGAATCAAAGTGCAGTATATTAAAGGATGGAGCAGTTCAGATTCAGTTCCAAGAATCAAAGTGCAGTATTAAAGGATGGAGCAGTCATATTTGAAGCTTATAGAGAAAGAAACTTGTATGTTCTCTATCTCGAGGAACTCAGGATCAAGATGTTTGTTTGGCAGCCAACAAAGATCAATCAACAGAGCTTGGCACAGAAGACTGGGCCACTGCAGCTTGGATGGATTGAACAAGCTCAGAAAGAGAAATCTAGTGGAAGGATTGTCAAAGGTCCTCAAAAATGGATAGCATCTGCAGACCTTGTGCAAGAGGAAAGCACACAAGAGCTCTTTCAAATCAAAGACAGTAGTGACACCTCAAAGCCTTAGAATTACTTCATATGGATCTATTGGGCCAATGAGAACTACCAGTCTCTGAGGAAAGAATTTGGATTTTTTAGTTGATGATTACTCAAGATTTACTTGGGTATCCTTTCTAGAGCACAAGATGACACCTTTGATATTTTGTCAGCTTCAGCAAGAAAGTTCAGAAAGATTAGAAGTTCACCATTATATCTATCTGATCAGATCATGGTGGGAGTTTCAGAATGAAATAGTTTGCAAAGTTCTGTAATGATCAAGGAATTGAGCACAACTTCTCAGCACCAAGGACACCTCAACAGAATGGAATTGTTGAGAGGAAAAATAGAACTCTTTGGATATGGCAAGAACCATGTTATCAGAATATGACTTGCCAAGATATTTTTGGGCCGAAGCCATCAACACTGCATGCTATATCATTATAGGGTAATGATCAGCCAATTTCTGAAGAAGATGCTTATGAACTCTACAGGGAAAGAAACCAAAGATCAGTCACTTCAAAATATTTGGATGTCCTTGTTTCATCACAAACTGGAAAAAGGGACATTGGTAAGTTAGATGCAAATTAGATGAAGGCATCTTTATGGGGTACACTTCTAAACCCAAGGTTATAGAGTTTTCAATAAATGCCTTATTAATTAAACATCTGTGCATGTTATTTTTAATGAATCTAACCCCTCCTTGAAAAAGGAAGAAATTAGTGACATGATGATGCAGATGACTTGTCCGAAAATAAAAGATTACCTCAATACCTCAATTGAGGAAAGGAAGATCCACCTCTGGAAGAACTGCAGCAGACTGAATTCAACATGAAAACCTTCCAAAAGAATGGAGACATAAGAAAGATCACCCTCCTGAGAAATTATTGGTGATCCTCAGTAGGGTAAGAACAGAGGTAATGTAAATCCCTTGTGATTATTTAGCCTTTGTTTCTCAAATAGAGCCTAAGACAGTCAATGAAGCTGTAACTGATGAATCATGGATAATAGCCATGCAAGATGAACTAAATCAGTTCAAGAGAAACCAAGTATGGTCACTTGTTCCTAGACCATCCAATCATTCAGTTATTGGCACTAAGTGGGTGTTCAGAAAAAACTGGATGAGTCTGGAGTAATCTTAAGGAACAAGGACAGACTGGTAGCTCAAGGCTATTCCAAGAGGAAGGCATAGATTTCGATGAAACCTATGCCCTGTGGCTAGATTGAGGCTATTAGGATTTTACTTTCTTATGCATCTGCATTAGATTTAAAATTGTTCAAATGGATGTCATATCAGCCTTTTTAATGGATTTATCAAAGAGGAAGTGTATGTTGAACAACCTCCAGGTTTTGATGACACCGAATTTCCAAATCATGTATTTAAACTCCATAAGACTCTATATGGTTTAAAGCAGCACCTAGAGCCTGGTATGAGAGGCTCAGTACTTTCTTATTAGATCATGTTTCACTAGAGGTCAAGTAGATAGTACATTATTTATAAAATCAAAAGTCAAACATTACTTCTTGTGCAAATATATGTAGATGATATTATTTTTGGATCTACTGATGAATCTCTTTGCAAGTACTTTGAAAAGCTTATGCAGGGAGAATTTGAAATGAGTATGATGGGAGAGCTAAACTACTTCCTCGGATTACAAATCAAGCAAGGGAAGAAGGCACCCACATCTGTCAAGCCAAGTACACCAAAGAGCTATTAAAGAAATTTGGTTTGAAAGTGCGAAGCCACTGTCAATGCCTATGAGCACATCAACTAGAATGGACAGTGATCAAAATGGTAAAAAGGTATACCAAAAAAAACTATAGAGGCATGATAGGGTCATTACTTTACTTAACAGCAAGTAGACCAGACATTTTATTTAGTGTATGCATGTGTGCTAGATATCAAGCAGACCCTAGAGAGTCTCATTTAATTTCTGTGAAAAGAATATTTAGGTATTTAGCTAGAACTCATGATTTAGGTCTTTGGTATCCAAAATATTGTGAAATAAAATTAGTAGGATTTCTGATGCTGATTATGCTGGATGCAAAGTAGATAGGAAGAGCACCAGTGGTTGTTGTCAGTTTCTTGCAGGATGTCTGATATCTTGGTCCTCCAAGAAACAAAATTCAGTAGCTCTATCAACAGCTGAGGCAGAATATGTTGCTGCTAGAAGTTGCTGTACACAACTCCTATGGATAAAGCAACAACTTGAGGATTTCGGCATTCATATCAAGTCAATTCCACTACTGTGTGATAATACAAGTGCCATCAACCTCACCAGAATCCAGTGCAACACTCAAGGACTAAACATATTAGGTTAGATATCACTTCATTCGAGATCATGTAGCTAGTGGTAACCTAGAAATTTCTTTTATAGATACAAATGGTCAACTAGCAGATATCTTCACAAAAGCCCTACCTGAAGAGAGATTTACATCTCTTGGAAGGGAATTAGGGATGTGCAATTTGTGAAAAGATTCTTGTATTAAATTGGCATATAAATTATTCAGATTAAATGAAATTTTCTCTCTCTCCTGACTTAAGCAAAACTCAGCTTATTTACTCTTCTTTGACTGCTGTTGTGTTAAAAGCAGTTTGACTCGTCAAACCCTTTTGTCGTCTTCTGCCGTTACCGCCTTTTGGCGCTTCTGTTTTCGATAAAGTAATTCTAATTAGTCAAATCGTTCTGGGAACGACTCATCTTCCACCTTTACCCTTTCTCCTTTATCTGTTCGCCAAAGGCCGATGCCCTAACGATTCCGGCATCGACTCTCTGCAAGATTTGAAGCTTTCTCTTCTTCCCGCGAAGAATCTCTTGAGGGCTTCCATCTCTTCCATCATCTCCCTTCTCCAGACCGTTTTCTCTCTCTACCCATGGCCGCTCCGATGATCTCCGGAGTGTAGGGGCTACAGTGCTGAGTACCTGTCTACAGAGCAGCAGGAAAGATTCACCTTCGTGAAGACGAAGATTTGCGGAAACAAGGCAGTGGATGTTCAGAATCTAGAGAAGAATGGCATGAGCAGTTTAGTAGAAGCTTTGAGAAGGATGCAGTGGATGGATGTTGCCACTTTCTCCGAGGTCAGTTATCCCGACCTGGTGAAGGCCTTTTTCGTTTGCCTGAAGTCAGAGGCGGATGGGTCCCTTGTCTCCTCTGTTAAGGGTATCCAAATTAAGGTAGACCATGAACTCCTGCACACGTTGTTTGGAGTGAAGACATCTGGACATAGTGGGGTTCACACCGTGAACGATGAAGCAAAGGGTCTTGGCATTATAGGTCCAGGTTTCAGGCTGAAAGACGGAAAATTAGATATCAATCAAATGTCTGCATTCAACCGTCTACTCTATTTCATTATCTGCCAAATTGTGGTTCCCGGAGTGCTACTTTCTCATCTTGCACTAGGGCAGATTCGGATATGATGTTCTGGGTAATCCAGAATAAGGAGATTAACTTGGCCGCAGTCATGTTGGAGAGAATGAAGTTTGCTAGTGCTCAAATCTGGGATACAAAGAGCAAAATGAATGTATCCATGCCCTACGCTCATCTCCTAACCAAGATTTTCAAGCATTTTGGAGTTGATTTAACTGGAGCTGTTGTGGAAAAGATGGACCAGTCTATAAGGTCCAGGAACCTTAAGAAAAATGGTTTTTCAGTGCAGAATGGGATATGGACCAAGACCTGTGTGGCAGAGGGAGAGGCCATCATCGGAGTTGTCTCAGAGATTCAAGAAGAAGCAGCAGATCCTCCAGCAGTTTTAGAGGTAAGGTCAGCAGCAGCAGCACCCTCAGTGGAACTCCAAGCAGAGATTTCAGGATCACCTATTATAGAAGTTGAATCTCATCCTCCAGAAGTTCAAATGGAAGAAGCTGTAGCAGGTGTGGCAGATCCTTTGCCCACCTCAATAGTTGCCTCTATTTTAAGAGATGTTTTGGACTCTCTTCCCTCCACCTCAGTTACTTCAGAAACAGGTGGACTTGATGAAGAAGAAGCTATGGCACCAGGCCATACAGAAAATTTGACTGAATCAGTTGTCAGTGTTGAGGTGCAAGCAGCTACTCAACAAGAAGTGATTTTGGAAGATGTTCCCAGCCAAGGGGAACAATATGCTAGTGAATCAAAATTGTCAGAATCTGTGGCAGAAGGCCACTCTGAGAAATTTGTTTTGGAGGAAGCTCCTGCCCAGGGGAAGCTAGAAAATGTTGATCTCCATACTCCTATTCAGGAGGAGCAAACTGGCAATGAGGAACCATTGATAGAAAATGCTCCTGAGACAGATGCACCATCTCAGAAAAATCCTCCTCCAGCCAGTGCTCATGTAAGTGAAGAACCAAGTGAAAGCCATGTACATATTGAGGAGCTTGTCACTCAGCAGAGCAAACAAAAGAGAGTTGTTCACAGAAGGTCAAGAAAGAGCCACAGAAAAGTAAATCTGAAGCCAGTTATGGAATTGTTGAAGGCTCAAGGAGATATTTTATCATCAGTTCAGACCAGTGTGCAAGGCATTCTGACCAGTCAAGCTTCAACCACCTCTGAGCTATCTTCAGTCCGAAATGCTTTGAAGTGGTTCAACAAGGAAATGTCTGATATGAAGTCCATGATTGCTACTCTTTCAAGGTCAAGTGGTTTTTCTCCTGCAGCTACTCAGAGCAGATCAGCAGCTGTTCCTCGGCCACCAGGGCCTCCAGCTCAAGAGTCTCGGCCAGCAGGGCCTTCAGCTCAAGCATCAGGGCCACCAGGGCCATCAGTGCCAGCATCAGGGCCATCTGGGCTGTCTGCAGTTGTCAGAGAGGGTCATGCAAAAGGGAAAGAGCCCATTGAAGCTACCAAGGCCCCTGACACTTCTACTCTTGCAACTCCAACCCTCTCCTCACCTTCATCTCCTTCGACAGCCCCTCCAGCACCACCAACTCTCAAACACCCTATGCCTCGCACCCAACCTTCTTCCTCTCTCATTTCATCTCAACCTTCTTTCTCTCCCACTCCTTCTCACACCTCAGCTCCATCATCATTCTCACCTTCTTCACCTCTCACTCACACCACTCCAGTTCGCCCGTCTACATCCTTCAATCCCAAACACCTCTTCTATACTCCTACTCCTCCTTCCTCTGTCACCTTCATTCAGGAAAAAACCTCAACTTCTTGGTGTCTTTGACACTAATATTCCGGATGATTTTGAGAGAAATACCCTCCTCACCATTCTCTCCACTGCCACTCATATCCACAGGACTGATCCTCCCAGTCCTGCCAAGAAAAAGAGGAAACATTCATCCTCTGTCAGCATCCCTCCTCACCATTATTTCCTCCTCTTTGGTACTCTCTTACCCTCGAACCTCAGAAAAGACCTATCTATAGGGAATACCTTCAAAATGCATCCTCTCCACCATCTATGGTATTCCTTTCCTCAACCTCTCTGAGCATTTAAACACTGTTCTTCCTTTTATCCAGTTGTTCCACCCTCAAAAATCCAAAATCTTTGAGGGCACTGAGTTCAAGACTGAAGATCAGTGGGCCAATGTCAAGGGCAACAAAGCTTAGTACACCAAATACTTGACTGCCAGGGCAGAATCCCTTACCCATAGAGCTCACCCACTCACGCTTTCCGAGTGGTTTACTCTTCAGCATAAAAACTCTTGGGGACCTTTCATTTTGAAAGAAATCAGAATTGCCAAGAACTTTCAGCTGTACAGTGATTTCTGCTACTTGAACAAGCTACCTGAAGTCCAGTTCTACCAGTTTCATTCAGCCATAGTGATGCTGAGATCAGAACATACAATAAATCTTCCCCTCACAGTGGATTTTGCCGATCTCAAAGTTGACTCTCCAGTTCTTCTGCTAAAGCTACGCTCCTTAGTGTTTGACTCAGATGCAGGCTCCCATGCCTTTGATATGTTTGCTAAGCAGATGGGCAGAATGTCAGCTAAGCAGGGTAGAATGCCTTCCTTATTTGCGGTTTATCTTCAGAGAATACCACTCTGGCCACATTTCCTCTCAAGTTTTGGCTCCACTCATCTCTGAGTGTGAGAGGCTTTCTCCCACCATATGGGAAACGCTCTACAAGGAACCCCATCTTCAGTTGCAAGCCATCAACAGTTCCTTGGTCCGTCAAGCTAAGCCTATTCTATCAGCCGAAGCCTTCATAGATCTCAACTCCATAAATCCCATTCAAGAGATCTATGTTTAGTGGGCAGCCAGATATACTGCCTTCTATGCTCTGAAGCAGGATCTGCTTGATCAGAAGATTTTCTATCCAATCTCTCTGGATAGATTTCTCCATCGTGCCAGCTTTGGAAAGAGCACCTACTTCCGATTCATACTAGACAAAGATCAGTATGACGAATTCCTGGCAGAGCAGCGGCAGCTTTACATTCAAAGGATCTCTCCAGCCATGGGTTCTTCCTTCTCAGTTGCTCCTGGTGTTTTCCGCCAGACTTTTGAAGATGTGGTGATCAAGGCATGGACTGTTATTTCCCAGCATGCCTCCCTTTTGTCTCCTATGTATTATCTTACTCCTAATTAATACAAAGCTTTCTCTCTTCTTTGTCTCATAGACTATCTTTTTTCTTATTGACAAAAAGGGGGAGAAAACTAATGCAACTCTGAAAACATGTTGTTTTCTTTATGTTGTTTAGTATATTTGTCATCATCAAAAGGGGGAGATTGATGACCAAACTTTCTCCATATAAATTAACTCACTTATTTATATATTAATTTTGATGATTAACAAAACATTACTAATGAATTACTTGAGCCTTGAGGACAGGAATAAAGTAAAAGAAAGTTCAAGACAATCAGGTAAGACTCTCACTTCATAATTTTTCCCAAGTCATTGCATCGACTTCTTCATACTTCATATCGACTTCTATTGATAATCAGAATGATTCCTTTATAAGTTCATAACGATTTCATAAGTATTATGATCAATTTCCTTTCTGACCGAAAAGTCGTGATGTTTCAAATAAATCGATACCGCAATGATTTCTTTGGAAAGCGTAACGACTTGACCGTCGTAACGATTCTATAAGACATCGCAACGATTTCTTTTGAAAGTGTAACGACTTGTCCGTCGTAACGATTTCTTCAGTACTCGTAACGATTTCTTTTGAACTCGCAACGACTTTCTAGCCGTAACGATTTCTTAAGATCTCGTAACGATTTCTTTAGAATTCACAACGACTTTCTATCCGTAACGACTTCTTTAGTTCTCGTAACGATTTCTTTAGAATTCACAATGACTTACTAGCCGTAACGACTTCCTTAGTTCTCGTAACGATTTCTTTAGAACTCAAAACGACTTTCTAGCCGTAATGACTTCTTTAGTTCTCGTAAAATTTCTTTAGTATTCACAACGACTTTCTAGCCATAACAACTTCTTTAGTTCTCGTAACGATTTCTTTAGAATTCACAACGACTTTCTAGCTGTAACGATTTCTCAAGTTCTCGTAACGATTTCGTTAGACCTTGTAACGATTTGCTTGTCGAAACAATTTCTTTAGAACTCAGAACGATTTGCTTGGTGCAACGATCTGTTAAGTGTTTCATATCGATTTCTTCAGAAACACAACAATTTGCATCTCATAACGATTTGTTAAGAGTTTCATATCGATTTCTTCAGAAATACAACGATTTGTATTTCACAACGATTTCATAAATGCTTATAACGATTTCATTATTATAATAACGATTTGCCTATCAACTTATAACGATTTCATAAGTCATAAAGGCATCAGCTTTGTTCATATCGATTTCATTATTATATCAACACTCTTTGATATACGTTGAATAGTCAAAGTCGTATCTTGTCTGTTTCACAACTATACATTCAATGCACTCTGAACGTATCTCTCATGCATGCAGACGATATCTTCCAGCATTGTGCGATTCTGTCTACATCTTTATTTTGACAGAAAGGAGCTTTGCTAAAACTAGCAATATCTTTTCCAAACTGTGACTAACGATCAACGACAGCCCTAGCTATCTCCTATTTATTGTTGACATACTTGCAGATACCTGACAAGACTTATCTGTACAACGTTGGACACAAGATACAAGATATTAAAATGTTTCTGTGGTGTGTACTAAAGGATAAAAGAATGAAGATCAGAAGCTTCCTTGCAGACCTGTCTAACGTACACCAGGATGAGAGACAACGGATCTTTAACGTTCAAATTTCAAGAAGAAGCTTAAATACAAGACTTAAGACTGAGAAGGAGAAGAAACATACTTTTGAAGAATATTATTCTGAAAGAAAGCATCACCAATCCTTCTAGTCTTCTGTGATTCAAAACAAGAGCGAAGCAATCCATTCCAATCCATCTTAGCTCTTTATCTCTCAGTGTTCAAGAAGAAATTCCTGTGAGAGCCAGTGTAGTCTTTGGAGAGAAACTAGTGTTAAAATTCCTTCTCTCTCGAGGCTTGTTTGCTTCAGATTGTAGCTGTTTGAGCTAGTTCCTGAAGCTTGTTCATATACTTCTTTTTATTGGTTGTGTTCCCTTCTAGGTGAAGGAAGACCTGGTGGTATCCAGGGTGGTTGTTTTCCCTTCAGGTTGAAGGAAGACCAGTTGAGGCTGGGTGTAAGGATCCGTGAAGGGGGATAGTACCCTTGATAGTGAAATCCTGAGGTATTGCTCAGCGACTGGACGTAGGTCTCCTGTGGAGAGGAGTTCCGAACCAGGATAAAAATTCTTGTGTCTTGTGGTTGTGTTTTTTGTGTGTTTGATGTCTCATTTCCTCTAACTCTAACCTTCGTTTAAGTTGTTGTGTAATCCTTTTAGTGAACAAGTATTAATCAAAGATCAAATTTTTAATAACCCATTCACCCCCCCCCCTCTGGGCTAGCTAGCTGGGCAACAAAATGGACATCATTTGAACATATTTACACAAGGATCTTTGGGCCAACTGAATTATGGGCTATTTACGGTAAGGATTATCTGAGAATTAAGCTTGCCCACGTGTTGGGGGCTGGGTGAGCCACCTTACTAAGGGGGAGGCTTACACGATTATCTCATAGGTGTAACCATGAGAATGGTTGCATGAACCAGGTGGCTTTGGTATGGTTTAAGGGGTTTAAACATTGACACATGCATGGTTGACGTGCCAAGCATGCGTGAAGGTTGGGAGCTTATATAAGCTTCCCTTCACCCATAATGTGGGATTTCCCTTCTTGCTCCTGTCTCTTCCTGCTATTGCTGCTCCTGTGGAATCGTAGCTGCACTTGTGCTCCTGTAGGAGTTGAGTTGCTCCAACCAAAGCTACCTCTGCTACTCCTTGCTCTAGTTTCTCTTTTGCTTGTGCTCCTGCTGTTGTGGTTGGGCTATTGCTGTTGGAGTTACTTTCTTCTTCTACTGTTACTGTTGCTGTGCATACTCCTTGCTACTAGAGTTACTCCCGTGGGAATGCGTTGCTACTTCCACCTTCAAGTAACTGTTGCTACAACTCTGCGGGAACTCTTCTCTTGCTGGGTGTGGATTCATTCGTCAAGATCAAGTGAAGGTTTATCTTGTTAATTAGGTAGGATTCTCTTCCTTTCTCTCCTCTTTTCTAAATCCTTGACTCCCACCTTTGCTAAAGAGGTCATGATCACCTACTTACTTGTTTTAAACTTGTGAATTCTCTTTTGAACTGTGTATCCATCCCTTATAATCATGTTCTAGTTGTGTGTCTGTAGGATTCGAACCTCTTTCCTTCTTCTCTAACTCATATTCTTGGACATGCGTTAGAACCTACTGTTTGGATGTCCAAACTTATGCTCTAGTGTCATGAACAACTCTAGCACTATATGTATGTTTTGAGTTGCTATAGAAGCTACTCTTTGAGTTCACATAATCCCTATTTGGAAAGGATTTCCTTCCAGTATCATGTTGTAGTAGGATCCCAGCTATTAATGTGTAGGATTCATCTCCCTCTGATTCAAATCTATCATCCATACTTGACAAGAAGTTCTTGATGAGAGGACAAAAGGCTATACCTGTGGTTCTTCTATTTTTCTTCCAGTCATGATAGAAATACTCTTGTTGGAAGAGGAACAACCTTGTTCCATTTTAGAAACTAACTCCTATCCTCTTCTTCCACCCTTGATCCTTGTACATGCTATAGAGTTTTGCAGAAGTCTCAATCATCTTTAGAATAGTGTGAAGACTTCGGTTTAGATGATTGATACTTCAAGTCTTGATTTAGATTCATGAAACACCTTGTGGTTTGGTGTCCATCATGTAGGAATTTTCCAATAATCCATTGCTATCAAACCATGCTTTCAGTACTACACTATGTTAGTTTCTAGCTAGCCAAGTTTGAATTATAAGTCTCATGTTTCATCTCAATTGTTTAGCTTATAAACCACAGTGAGAACTCCAATTTGACTCTTCCATTTGATATAAATTATGCCTTGGTTTATAAGTACTATAATTAGGGTGTTTAGAATGAATTTAAACATCATTTCTAGAAGTTCTACTGCTACATATCGACAGCCAACCCAAAGCTATCGATAGGCGCATGTCTTCCAGAACTCCAAATTTCTGGACTGTGTTTATCTATCGATAGCCCTCTTGTTGCTGTCGACAGATACCCACAGAGCCAGCAAACCTGAGCTCTGTCTGTTGCCATCTGTCGACAGCCCCATCCTAGCTGTCGACAGCACCTATCCTGCCTTGTATTTCAGCAACTTTTCATGATAGAACTCTTGCTTAAACTTCATCATAATAACCTACCAAGTTACCCCCTTAATTACTTGGGTATTTGCTGTCATTCTACTGTAAAGAATACCCACTTGAGATACCTTACTCACCCTTGAAATATTCTTGAAGTTGTCAACTACGAATGGTACTCCGTTGAGTCCATTCTTCTGTGTTCAGTAACCGAGTTCCTATAATTTGATGTCTTGAGAGTTCAAATGCTTGAACACCATGTTAGATATGATTAATTGATGATGATGATGACATTTATTGGGTCCTTGGACCCCCTTGATTAATATGCCTGTGCAAATAGGGCTGGTCCAGTCCTGGGAGGAGCACCCAAATTTATTTTCGGACCACGTGAAATGATAAAGGGCGTCGGGATGTCTGGCATTGCATCAAATACTTTTTGACTATGGTCATCATGTTACTTGTCCTGTGAGAATTATATATGAACCAGACTATGAGATTCACTGTGAATTCCTTAGCACATTTTGTATTTTAGTACTACTGTTCTAATTTCACTATCATATTAAGATACTTGTTCGTTCATCTTTGATATTAGTCAAGTCTTTTCCTTGATCATCATACAATTTAATCATTTGAATCCTACTGGGCTAGTTAGCTCACCAAATCCTATTTTTTCAGGTATCTATGGTTCTAGAAGGCGGGACATCGGGATTTGTGTGTGGAGAGACCAACCATGGTGGCATTTTATTTTTACAATGTAAATCAAGAACCATGTAACACCAATTGAATGGTGAATAATAATTTTTATTTAGTGAAGCCTCTGAGCAAATTTAATGTTCAATTAGTTCAGTTTTACTCTTGATTTCTCGTTAGCTCACGTTCCGGCATTTATAGATATATTAAATGACGGGACGTGACACGATCGTACTCATGCCCCTAATTCAAAAAGAGCAATGACCTTAAAGTCCCTGGACAACATACGAATTTCACATGTAACATATCTGATGCAAATCTTACAAGCCAGTAACCCCGAACCCAAGACTGAGTCTTGTCTCATTGCTAATCTTCCTATTCTCCCTAAAAGGGACCAAAGACCCCACAACTGGTCTGTGTTGAGACATCAATATTCAAAGGGGAAAGAAACCTTAGTAAGCCAAAGATAAATGCAAGCCGCACATAGATATTATTCGCCAAACAAGAGGTGGGAATGAGGTCCATCGCTAATTACTCAAAAATGCAAGAAGTGTTGTTATCAGAAAATCTCAAAAAATAAAAATAAAAAAAATCAGAAATCTAAAAAATCCAAAAGATCATCAGAAATCTCAAGAATCCAAAATAATCAGATAATCTCAAAATATCCAAAAAAATAAAAAATATTTAAAAGTCTAAAAAAAAAGAATGAGTGTACATACTGCTTTTCTTTAGCATGCATTGTTTATTTTTCTTTCTGCCTATTTAATAAGACTCGGCCCCTTGACAATTACAAAGTCATATTCATATTTATTTAAGTGCAAGGGGCTGAGTTAAAGAGCAGATCTAACCTGTTTTGCTAAGTGTGCAGGGACAGGTAATTCTAAGGGACACGCAGCGCTGTACTCAGTATTCTCTCTGTCTCTCCCGTGTTTGAATCTCATCTCACACTCGTGTCAATTGCAAAACATTCATTCATTCCATAAAGATTGACACAAAATAAAATTCCACTAAGTGATGAACAATATGTACAAAAGATGGGGAGGTGGCACACAAGTCTCCTCACTGACCACCACCACTCTCCCCGGATCCCTCCTGCCAGTCCGGTGGTGGCGGCATCTCACCGCCACCCCTACCACTCTGGGCACTCGTCTTGCCCCGGCGGCGCCTATCCTCCTCCTCATTCCTCCGATGACTGGAGGAACCCACCAGATACTGACCAATAGAGGCACCCGTCGCTCTACTGACGCTCGCCCCACTCCTACTCCTACTGTGTGAATGGCCTATGGCCGTCACTATCTCCTGGAGGCTCCGGGACACTGCCTGCTGCACCTGCAGGGCGCGTAATTGGGTCAGCTCCGCCTAATCTGCTGAGGGTCCCCACACGCGTAGGGCCTTCAGCACCGCTCCTGCCAGCTGAGCCTCCAGAAGCGATGGAGAGCTCCCTGACGCTCGGGAAGAGGAAGCACCGCCTGCCCCAGTGCTCCTCACTCTTTCCAGCTCCCTCCGCTGCGCAAAAGTACACGTCAGTTTCCAAAATCGGCTATGAAATTAAGTACTGAAGTCTGAGTAAGCACTTACCAACTCCTCGGTCTCCCTCTGTGCCACCTCCCGATCCTGCATCGCCGAGTAGAGTAAGGCTCGGAGCTATGCAATCTCACCAGCTACATCTACCTGCAACACATTTCAAATCATTAACTCAATTCTATAAAATCAAATTCACAGGGTTGTGGTTTTAGGGTTGTTACCTGGTGTCGGGCGCTCTTGTATACCTTCCCTCCGTACTTCAAGGCATATGCCTGGAGGTACACGTCATCGGTGGTAGCATCCGACCTTACGGCCTTTCCTCGGTGCTCCCAGTTGTTGATCTGCTCCTTCGCCTGCTCGTGCCAATCGGTAGTGTCATGAAGCCCCCGGAAACTCCGACCCGGTCTGCGAAACCAGTCTCGGATAGGGAACTCCACGGCATTCTGCAGAAGGCCGAGTGAGCGCTGGCTGAGGAATAGGTGAAAAGGTAGCACCAGGTTTAGTGCATGCACCCACACCAACCTACCGAAGTAGGGGCGGGCCTGCACCAGCCAGGGTTGTCCCTCATCTCTCTCCCCCAGATATGGCAGCCAAACCACCTGCAAAACAAGTCAGTCAGTCATCAAGTAGTGAAATTAAGCAATTAACCAAAAGGGAAAGGTTAGGGTACTCACATCCAGGTGAGGGTAGATGTCGATGGCCTCTTGCAGGCGCTCTAGCTGGTCACCTAGGCTGCGAGAATCCCGGCGAGCATCCCAACGGCGTGCAATGGGGACAAGGCCCGACCGTGTGAGATCCCCTCTCCCCAGGGCTAGGAGGTTTAGATAGGCCCAGACCTACAAAATGAAGAAGGAGATTAGACCGCAGTTTAAAACGAAATTCGATTTAATTCAAGGGTTAAGGAGAGGAATGCACCTGGAGAAAGGGGAAGAACCCGCTCGTCAAGGTCAGCCGCTCCGAGGCGCCCAAGCTGTCAAACTGATGTGCTAGAAAGGCTGCTCCCCAGGCGTACCCCCCTATCTCACTCAGATCCTCCAGCAGGGGCAGGAAACGGCAGTGGACTGCATCGCCCCTCATGGCAAACAAAAGTCTACCAAGGAAAAGGATGAGGAAACGACGTAAGTCCAAGTCCGCCTGCGCCCCGGGCTCGCTCTCTAGCTCCCTCCGGCTAACCCGAATCAACCTATCCAGATGCTCATCCTCTCTCTCCCCTGCTCCCTTCCCCACATCAAACAACCCTAGACTCTCCTGGAGGGGTACCCTAGGAAATAGAGAGGACCTACGCTCTACGGGTAGCTCTAGGAGTCGCTGGGCTAGGTCATGATAGCATGGGTAAGTGAATCCGCTCACCGACCTCCCATAAACTCTGAGCCCTGTGATCCGGCTCACATCCTCGAGACTGGGGATCATATGTCCCCATGGAAATACGAAGGCGGTCGCCTCCGCATCCCACCTTCTCCGCAGAGCCTAAGTGAGAGCCGGATCCGCCCTTATTCTCTCCATCCTAAACACTTCCCCGAACCCCATCTCCTCTACCCTCTCTCTCTAAAAGGGGGGAAACGCCAGGAAAACAGCCAGCACATTCGTCCAGGACACGCGGGCCCTTATCTCACTCTGCAAACATTTGTTAAACCAGTCAAGTTTTAGCACTCGGTCGGAGTCGCGACACTCAGAAAGGCCGTGACCTTGTCGCGACCGTGCGGTGCACCGCGACCTTAGGTTGCGTCCACCGGCATCGTCGCGACATGGTCGCGACGCCCAAGCCCGTCGCAACACCATGTCGCGACAGATCGGGCTGACGCGTTCTCAGGATCGGACTGGCCGGAGCCTCCTTTGTCCGATCCCCTTTCCCACAGGCTTCACGCCCTACATTTGCCCTCTAGGGGTCCGTCTACCCCTCCCAAGCATTCATTCATGGTTTAGGGGGTGATCCACTTACCTATTTCATCGCCTTGGCTGTTTTCTTCCTTTCTTCCTCCACGCTCATCATCGGGGCCTCTGCCTCCTCCTCCACATCCATCTCGATGGCAGCCTCCTCCTCCTCGACCGCGGGCACCTCCGCTCGGCGCTGGGAGCTCCGTCGTTCCGGTTGATGCTTCCTCCGTGAGGAGCCTTCGCTGATGTTCTTCTCTCCTTCCATGGCGATTCCGGGGTTAGCAAGAGTTGTGGAGCGAGTGAGCAAGCAAGAGGAGCAAAGGGGAGCAAGATCGTAGCCGGAAGGTTTTGGGAATTCAAAAGTTTGAATGCTCAGAAAGGGGGAAAGGAAGGCACCCCTGTGTTTTGAATAAGTCGGTTTGAGTCGAATCAGGGAGGGTTGTCGCCTATATGTCACGTCGGCGTAGGTGGCCGCGACCATCCGCCCGTCCTGACTCGTTATAAAGGCGTCACTTCTCCTTGTCGCGTCATAAACAGAGCCCATTGCACATGCAAGAAAATCCTGTTTTATTCATTCAATTCAAATCATTCCATTATCTAATTCTTCCTATAATCAAATAAATGCTAAAAATTTTCCCTAGCTACCATCTGCTATCTTTCCTACAATCAAGCCTATCAAATCTCAAATGATCCCCACTGCTGGTTGGAGCTTCTTCAATGCTTCCACATATTCTTTGATCACGTCTTCGTCCTCTTCCACTTCCGCCTAGACGACACTCATTGTGCATCCTTCCCAATGGATGATGGCGCTGCGCACATCGCGCTCGTCCTACTCATCGCCCCTCTTCCTTTCTTGACTAGGTGGATAGTGTGATAGGAAGGGAACCACCGTGCGCGCTGCGCCACATTGAAGGTAGCACCGGTCTGGGTTGTAGTTGACCAATACTTTATTTCCTAGCAGTCGTAGGGCGAGTCCGGTGCGCTAGGGTAGGTGGATCATCCGGCCATGCATGAAGCGGGGGCTCATGTCAAACTCTGCCACGGTCATTCTTTTGAAGTAATCACGCCATGCCTTCAGTCCTTTCAGCTGCGCAGTCTTGCACCACTCCTTGGCACTCATGTGTAGAGGTCTGCCCACAAAAGCCAGCAGATGGTGGAGTATGGTCTTGCACTCCGTGGCCAAGGTGTCCATCACCCGGAACTGAACGTGCATACCCATCCAAAGCTCAAGGGTGATGACCAAGCCGTAGAAAGGGCCTCCAGTCGCTGCAGAAGTCGATCTAGCATAAAGGTATCCCAAGACCGCTTGGCCGATGCTCATACCTTCTGAAATTGAGGCAATAATGCTAAGGTTGGCGAAAGAGATAGCACCGTCCATCGATGGAAATAGGATGACTCCGCAAATACAGATTGCAACCGCCTTAGCGATAGCCGTGTGGTTCCCGGTCTTGCGCTTGCATTTGGAAGTAATCCACTGCGCAATGGGGAGGAGATGCACATGCATCTAGCTGGTCATAGAGTGCAAATCCATCTTTTTCATGGTGATTTCTGCAAGGATGCTCCACGAATTGATGGGCTCCACGGTGTAGGAAACCGCCAACTCTTCGCCCCTTTGATACCGTGGGAGGCCGAGCATTATTTCCAGCTCCTCTAGTAGGATTGTGGCTTCGAATGTGGGAAAGACGAACGTATGGGTCTGGGTGTGCCACAGCCCCACCAGTGCGGTGATACTATCCCACATGTGCACCATCTTGTCATAATTCATGGCAAGGACAAATACAGTGGATAGCCCACACTCTTTCAAATGTCTAATAGATGAAGGCCGGAGAAGCTCAAGCATCGGAGTTAGCCATGGCACCCGAGAAAATCACCTCTGGCTGAGTAAGATCTGAGGGGAGATAGAAGAACAGGGAGTCTAAGAACGGATAAGAAGAAAAGAGAAGAAAACAGGGGAAAACAGAGCAAAGTTCAGAAATTCAGAAAAGGAAAAGCCCTTACTTGGAGATCCGGGCGCATGCACATGTGCCCGGGGATGGCAGAGAGTTGCTGGAGATCCGCATAAGACTCCCTTGCTGCCTTTGGACCGGAGTAAGGAGGGATATCCTCCTGGAAAGCAGAGAAACTCCTCTTCATGACTACAAAAAGAGGAGAAATTTGAAGAAAGGAAGTAGCAAAGGGTTAGCTGTGGGATTAGCCTCCCAAATCCTCCTTTTATGGAGCTTAGAGTGGTGCAAACCCAGTCAAATCCCGATTCTAGGTCTTAGGATAAGATTAGGAGAGGTTTAGGAGTTCTAGTGGTAGTCTAGAAATCTTAGGATAAGGATAAACCCCGATTTTCTGCATTTTCTGGGTTTGGGTCGAGTCGCGACGCCGCGATATGACGCGACCAGGTCGCGACATGGTGGGGCGCCGTGACCATGTAGCGGTCACCAAGGCCGCCGCCTCTTTATTTGTTATGTTGTTTCCATGTTTGTACTTTGTATATTTGTTTGTTTGATTATGTTTGTGTGTATATTGTTGTTTCGTGCTTGTTATGTCTGTTCATTGTCAAAAAAAAGAAAAAGAAAAAAAAATCAAGAAAAAAAAAATCAAATCAGAAAAAGGAAAAGAGGTTGTCACAAGTAAGTCAGGTAAGTATTTCTTCCCTTACACTCCCACATTACTATATGATATTCTAGTTATTATATCATGTCAAGGACTGGCTGGTTCTCAATGTGCTCTGGGATTTGAGTTCCCCTTTACCAAAAACAGTGATAATCTAGGTGCACATTGTTAATCGTTGGATAGGCCGTTGAGTTATTTATGTTCGGGGACGATGGATTTAGGCTTGCACTACGGTTGTGGGTAGTCTCTTGACCCGTTCTTATTCAGCTTAACAATATTATCCTTGATATATTTTATATTTTCTCTTTTCTTTGCATTCGTTTTGATGATTTCTTTTATTTTAGCCGAGCATGTATCATGTAGGACTTTGAGTTTTCCTGGCTCACTCATGACTTTTGATGAGCCCTTGTTGAGTGCCCAATCATTCCTCATATTCCGAGCAAGAAATCTAATTCCACTCCGAATCAGAAGGTTTGCCTCCGAGTGAGTTATTCCCATCAGTGTGATAAGAATTTCCCTGTCTGGATTACCAACCCAAAATTTTCCTTTTCCTTTGATCCGTTTTGGTTGCGAACCGCTCCCAAGACAGAGTCATGAGTTACCTACCTAGCACGCACATGTCCCTCCAAAATGAAACCTGCAGGCCAATCAGCTAGGGTACCTTTCAATCGAGGGGTTGATCATCCTCTTTTTTTCTCCTTCTCATCCAGACTTGTGCTTTTCATTGCATTCTGCTCGAGCAGCTAACTCGGGGCTTTCACGAAGATTCTAATTGCTTGTTAGACAGATCGGGTGTCTCTTTATCATGGCTCCCACTTTTCAATTCACTCCGCATCACTTCCGCTCCGCCGTCACTTCGTGACACCTCCACTCTACCTACGCTTCATTTCCTTGCAGAGTGGAAGCCAAAGAGGGGCAATCTGTAGACGCCCGGTTCTAGCTAATAGGTTGAACAACATTTCTTGTCACCTTAGTGGGCCCCTAATTGGTCACTCACCTTGAGCCCATCATTAGCCTTGTTTTGAGCCCATTAACAATTTAAATTGCCTTGAAATTCCGCCCATTATCAATTTAAGAGAGTCCTTGGCCATCAATAAGTCTTATCCTTTCATGTGGTTGGCTGATAATTCACATAAATTTCGATTTTATAGTCGCGATGCATCGTGGTACCGCGTATCTGAGTCGCGACGGTCTAGGCTGTCGCAACAGCCCATGCATTATCCATGCACATGGGCAATACTGTCGCGTCGCCCCGACCTGCCGCGTCTCCATATTGCGGCTCTACGATACGCCGCGATAGCAGCTGCGCATGCAGGCCTCCGCAACCACCTCCTATTTATCCTCCCATGGGTTTATCTTTATCCGTAGGGAATATCTCGACCCCTTGGGCGAGATTTGGGCCCTAGGGACTCTCTTGAGGACCCCAAGGACTCTCCCATGTGATTTTGGCTGATATTTATCACTCATTTTAATTATTATGGGATTTTCTCTCTCAAAAATCTATATAAACAAGGCCTCTCTAGAAGGAAAAGGGGACCCCATTTTTTTTTACCCCGGAGGGCTGACAAAATTCTCTTTGGTCCATGCTTAGACTCGCAGCCCTCACATCACCACCATTTCCTTTCACATCTTGTTCCATAAAATTCATTCATTTCTTCATGAACGGAGCAAGGAACGCATGAACGGCGACTCCAACATCTCCCTGAAGCTTTTGAATGACATTTGGGACATTCCTCAAGCCAGCAGTCGCCCCAATGGGGCTCACCCTCTCCTCTCTCCTATTCCTCATTTCTTTATGCATTGTTATTTTATTTCCTAGATAGATTGCACTCCATTTCCTCCCACATTTTTTTTCCTTTCCCCAGGGGTTTAAAACCACCCCAGGTTCGTTCCCTTCATGTTGCTTCATTTCCTTCCATTTCTAGAGCAAATACTACACTAATCATGTTCTAATAGGGCTTTTGTTGTCTCTCTCTTTGATTGGCAGGCATTCAAGCGAAGTTCTACGAGGAGCTCTCATCCTCTGGCCTGCCGGAGGACGGGAAGGAGGTCCTACTCACCATCTCCCGCGCAAGAAGAGAACGCGACGGAGGAAGGCGACGCGACAAGAGACGCGTCCCTCATAGCAGATGCGTTATCAGGCTTCCCTCGTCCGTCATAACGACCGCGATATCAGGTATTCCTCCGTTCTCTTCCCCCCTTTCCTGGAGTAGTTAGCCCGCTTTATTCTCTTCATTTGGCAATGCTCTAGGTGGCGATCACATCCTATTTTCCATGCTATCACATTTGATATTCATGTTTGTGTTGAGGGGGGTACAATCCCTGTGATTACAGTACCATAATGTGAATAAGGTTTGAATTGTTAAATCATGTTACATGTATGTGTAGAAAGCATGTGTAGGATTATTATATTGAATTGGTTAATGTTATAAACATGTATCATGTATTTCTCTCTATAAGTTTCCCATGCATAGTAACTTGGATTGAATGAAGCATGCAACGTGTATTAGTTCTTATTTTGAAAAGTCAGCATGTGCATATGATATGTGTAAGGATGTTGTGCATAGATTAGAGATCTCTACGTTGTGTCTTTCATTTCATAGTATGTAATTTGAAATTTTGTAATTGAGAATGGACAATGTATGTCATTTGAAAGTTGTATTAATGTGGACTTTAGATTTTTTTCTTTCCTCACTATCTAGACTGTAGATATGATGTGGATGATGGAATGAGATTGAATGTCTATTTTACTTTCTGCTGTTCTATTCCAATATTTATGTACATCTCAATCTAATTGTTAGTGTTGGGTAAATGTCCCACTGTGACGGTATTCTCTATACTGATGTGGATTGGTATAAACGTACCGGTATAAGGAGGGTCGTTACAGAGAGACGGTTGAGATTGTACATGAATATACCATCATCTTCATAATATGCTAAGTATTTATGGGATTGTCCACATGTGTAGAAAATAAATAATAATTAATGAAACATAGTTAAGAACATGGTTAGGAGTAAATAATTTAGTTCTAACTATGATTAATTGTTTTACAGGCTATGGCATCTCGTGGTAGGCGTGGTGTTCTTGCTCGTGAGGATGAGCCCATGAGAGAGGATAAGGGTGAGCAGCAGGCCCCAACACCTCAGGGTCCTACTGTACTTCCTCCTCCACCACCAGTAGATTATGGAGTATTCATGCAAGGCCTGGTGCAGGCCATGCAGACTCAGGCTCATACTCAGGCCGCACTTCAGGCTTAGCTGGAGGCTCAGGTTAGAAATGTTAGATAGAAGTAGTCTGCTTTTATTAAATGTATGATTTTTATGTTGCTTATGCGTTACATATGTTGTTTATGTTGATTATTGTAGAAGGCTCAGGCTCCAGCTCTAGTTCCCCAGGAGCATGGCCATGGTGGTCCTTCCATCATGGAGTGGTTCAAGAGAATGGCTCCACCCTCTTTTAAGGGGGAGAGTGATCCATTGTTGGCGGAGAGCTGGATGAGGGAGATTGAGATGATCTTCCAAGAGATTAGGTGTGCTGAGGAGGAAAAGGTTAGCTTAGCCACCTGTATGCTATAGGAGAGAGCAGATGTGTGGTGGTCCTCGTTACTGTGTACCAGGTTTGAGGATGGTGCTGTCGAGGTAGCATAGGATGAGTTCGTGAAGCTATTTCGGGCCAAATTTGTTCCAGAGCATATCCACGACAAGATTGAGCAAGAGTTCCTTACTCTGACTCAGGGCTCCATGACCGTACTTGAGTACGAGGCCAGGTTTGTGAATTGTCAAAATATGCACCTCAAATTGTGACTGATGAGTGCAGGAAAGTGAAGAAATTTGTGATGGGACTTAAGCCATCACTTAGATCAAGGCTAGTAGCGTTCGAACACCGTACCTTGGACGAGGCTCTTAGTACGGCGTATCGACAAGAGAGTGAGATGGAGCAGTACCTCAAGGAGAAGAAGGCGTCGCAGAAGAGATCTGCACCTCCTTTCCAGTGGCAAGATGGGAAGAAGGCGGCGTACCAGTCACCGCAGCGTCCTGTGGCAGCAAGCAGTCAGCAGGTAACTTCTCAGTGGTACCACGGTAGTAGGCCTAGCGGCATGAAGGAGTGTCCTCACTATGGAAGGGCACATGGCGGGAAGTGCTTAAAGTGCGGAAGCAGCGAGCATCAGATCTGGGACTGTCCCAGACTTCAGCAGGGAGTCCAGCGTGGAGGGCTAGCTCTAACAGCAACAACAATAGCAGCACCAGCTACAGGAAGACCAGGAAGGCCTCGAGCCCAAGCTCGAGTGTTTGTGTTAGCGCGAGAGGACACCGAGCAAGCGGAGCACGTCGTGGAAGGTACAGTTTTTTTCATGGGTGTGCACGCTCGGGTTTTATTTGATACGGGTGCCACTCACTCGTTCATTTCCGAGCGGTTTTCTAGGCAGTTAACTGTAGAGTCTAGTGTAGAGGCTGAAGAGTTAAAGGTTCCATTGTCTATGCACACACTTGCAGGAATGGTATCGACTAGGAAGTGTATTCCATCGTTACCTGTGTGCATTGAGGATAGGGTCTTAGATGGGTGCTTCTTTTTGCTAAAGGTGAAGGACTATGATGCTATTCTTGGTCTGGATTGGCTAGAGGAGCACTATGCTTTAGTTGATTGTCGTGGGAAGAAGATCGTTTTTCGTATTCCTGGTGAGGATGAGTTTTCACATCCATTGCCAAGAAACCTTGCGGGAAAGTTTGTCATCTCCGCCATGAGGGCGATGAGGATGGTAAGCAAGGGTTGTGATGCTTTTCTTGCCAGTGTGGTATTAGTACTGAAGGCTGATCAGTCACCTACCCTTGAGGAGATTGATGTAGTGCAGGAATTTCCAGACATATTTCCTGATGATTTGTCTGAATTGCCACCGGTTAGAGAGATTGAGTTTACCATAGAGTTACTTCCAAGCACCTCTCGTATCTCAAAGGCCCCATATCGGATGGCACCTATGGAGTTAGAAGAGATGAGGAAGCAATTGCATGATTTGTTGGATAAGGGATTTATTCGCTCTAGTGTATCTCCTTGGGGCGCACCTGTTTTATTTGTAAAGAAGAAAGATGGTTCACTTAGGTTGTGCATCGATTATAGAAAGCTCAACCAGGTGACTGTAAAGAATAGGTATCCCCTACCGTGGATTGACGATCTATTTGACCAGTTGCACAATTCATTAGTATTTTCTATGATTGATCTATGGTCTGGTTATCATCAGTTCTGGATTAGGAGTGAGGATGTGTTCAAGATGGCCTTTAGGACTCATTATGGACATTATGAGTTTTTAGTTCTTCCTTTTGGTCCAACCAATGCCCCTGCAACATTCATGGACCTCATGAACAAGGTGTTTAGACCTTATCTAGATAGTTTTGTTGTAGTGTTTATCGATGATGTGTTGGTCTATTCTCCAGATGAGGCCACACACCGTCAGCATTTGATGGTAGTGTTAGAAGTTCTTCGAGAGCACAAGCTGTATGCTAAGTTCAGCAAGTGTGATTTCTGGATACGCGAGGTTCATTTCCTTGGGCATGTTGTCTCCGGTGCTGGTGTAGCAGTTGATCCGGCGAAGGTCCATGCTGTATTAGATTGGGAAATTCCAAGGACCCCATCGGAGATTTGTAGTTTCCTTGGTTTAGCAGGCTATTATCGGTGATTTATTGAGGGATTTGCATCTATCACCGCACCTTTGACTAAGCTAACCAGGAAGGGTGTGAAGTTTGTCTTGTTCGAGGAATGTGAGAGTAGCTTTCAATTATTGAAGGCTAAGCTTACTTCTGCACCAGCATTAGTTTTACCAAGTGGTGAAGAAGGTTTTGCCATTTACTCGGATGCGTCTCGGATTGGTTTAGGCTGTGTGTTGATGCAGCAGGGAAAGGTAGTGGAGTATGCTTCTTGCCAATTGAAGGAGCATGAGCGTAACTATCCGACTCATGATTTGGAGCTTGCGGCAGTGGTACATGCCCTAATGATCTGAAGGCACTATCTTTATGGTGTCAGATTTGAGGATCCCTGACCATAAGAGCTTAAGGTATCTCTTCTCTCAAAAGGAATTAAACCTACGACAGAGAAGATGGATTGAGTTCCTCAAGGGCTATGACTTCGATCTTCAATATCATCCTGGAAAGACGAATGTCTTGGCAGATGCTCTTAGCAGGAAGAGATCTTTACTCCAACAGGATTGGAAGTTGTTGGAGGATGCTTCTTGTGCGATGACTGAGATAGAGCCATTATTGTGTCAGGCTTTTGTAGCTTAGTTGTCCATTCGGTCTACTATTTTGGATGAGGTGATCGAGCAATAGAAGGCCGACCTTAGACTCCAAGAGTTAGTGGGCAAGGTAGGAATTTCTCGTGATGAGGATGGTATGATTAGGTTCCATCACCGAGTCTATGTTCCCGATATTGTGGATGTTCGTGAGCATGTATTAGCCGAAGCTCATAGGTCGTGATTCTCTATTCATCCGGGTAACACTAAGATGTACCAAGATTTGAAGAGATCATTTTGGTGGTCTGGCATGAAGAAGGACGTGGCGGATTTTGTATCCAGATGTTTAGTATGCCAGCAAGTGAAGGCTGAGTGATAGCGACCATCTGGTCTTATGCAAAAGATGGAAATCCCAGTATGGAAGTGGGAGGCCATCACTATGGATTTTGTAACGGGTTTGCTCAGATCAGTTAGGGGCAATGACTCGATTTGGGTAGTTGTAGATAGATTCTCTAAGACTGCGCATTTCTTGCCTATGAAGAAGAAGCAGTCCGTTGAGAGTTTGGCTAGGTTGTATGTTAGTAGCATTGTTAGGTTGCATGGTGTGGCGAAGTCGATCATTTCTGATCGAGATCTGAGATTTACTTCGAGATTATGAAAGGGTCTTTAGGATGCATTAGGTTCTGAATTGAAGCTTAGTTCGTCGTTCCATCCCTAGACAGATGGATAGTCCGAGAGGACTCTCTAGATGCTCAAGGATATGTTGAGAGCGTGTGTGTTGGATTGGAAGGGTGATTGGGAGCGTCATTTACCTCTTGTGGAGTTCCCATATAACATCAGTTTCCATGCGAGTATTGGTATGGCTTCATTTGAGGCGTTGTATGGAAGGCCTTGTAGATCTCCTTTATGTTGGGAGGAGACTAGTGATAGGCAGTTGATCGGTCCGGAGTTAGTACATGAGACTTTAGATAAGATCCAACTTATCAGAAAGAGGCTAGTTGCGGCACAGGATAGGCAGAAGAGTTATGCCGACAACAGAAGAAAGGATTTGGAGTTCGAGGTTGGCGAGCATGTCTTTCTAAAGATTTCGCCTACTCGAGGTGTTGTCAGATTTGGCAGGCATGGTAAATTAAGTCCTAGATTCATTGGCCCATATGAGTTTCTCAGACGTTTGGGCAGCGTGGCTTATGAGTTAGCTTTACCCCCAGCGTTAGCTAGTGTTCATCCTGTTTTCCACGTATCTATCTTAGGAGGTATGTCCGAAATCCATCTCATGTTTTTAGTCATGAGCCAGTGGAGATTTAGCCGGATCTGTCCTACATCGAGCAACTGGTAGCTATTCTTGATCGGAAGGTCCAGCACCTTAGGAACAAGAGCATTGCGTCCGTAAAGGTGCTTTGGCGGAACTTCTCGTGAGAGGAGGCTACATAAGAGCTTGAGGATGCTATGAAGAAGAAGTATCCCTAATGGTTTGAGTAGTGTCGTTCTAACTTCGAGGACAAAGTTTGCTTTAAGGGGGAGAGGGTGTAAGGCCCTCGAATTTTGCTCCTTATTTAGACTATGTCGTGTAGTGATGAATTCTTTGTGTAAATAGTCATGTGCATGTGTATATAGAGGTATATGTATATATATGTATATATGTGTTTAATTCTGTATCATTTATATTAAATAATGTTATACATATGTATATGATTGTCAATCATGTATATGTTGCTTTATTTACATTGTATATATGATGTTTAAGATATACATTACATATTGCATGTATAGATATATGGTGTATGTAAGTTATGGTCATTTCTAAGTTCAGGCCGAAGTGCATGTTAACGTCAACATGCATGAACGTTAGGGTTTAGTCGACGTCCAGATCGATGGACACCAACTCCCAGTAGACAGCCAAGCATGTGGACGTCTATTTCCCCAGATTTTTTGCGGGTTCAGATCCAGAAACGTCTACGATTTCTTCGCCTTCTGTTTAGGAAACCTCCGCCCAACGGTAGGATATCCTATCTATGAGTAGCCCAAACCCATGACTTTATAAAAACACCTTCTTTTGGCCGGATGAGGTCTTTTTGGATTTTGTCAAAACCCTATAAAGCTTGTTGCGAACCTGAAACTTTGAGAACTTGGATCTGGCGATTGGAAGCTCCTTCCGGTGATCTACATCGACTAGAAGGGACTTGGTTCATCTGTAAAGCTTCCCCGACTCCGGTGTGCAGCATCTATTATCACAGAAGTCAGATCGAGGGGAGTTTTGGAGCACTTCTTGGCTTGGTCGAGGAGGGCATCTTCGACCTCTAAATCTCATCTAGCAATTTTTCAGAGGCAAGTAACCTTTGTACACTATCCCTACACATGTCTTCTAGGTCGCAGAAATTTTTACAAATTGTTCCTCGTGTCCTGGAACCCCCCATTCACCGTTGCTTTGTGTGTTTGGTCTACATTTCTGCATACAGGAACTTAACGAGAACATCTAGTGCCATTAAGATCTAGGGTCAGCGACAACAGATTGTGCCGTTAACCCATGTTGGCGGCAACATCTGCGCCTCCAAGTTCAACAGGTTTTGGCAAAATGTTTGTTTGATCTTTGGGACACATTTTTCCGTACTTCTGAATATAAGTACATGCTATAAATTTTATATGTGGTCAAGTACATGCAGTATGTCACATCATGAGGCTAGGACGAATTTCTGTTTACTGTGTAAATTATTAGAATTTCTGGAAATAGAAAAGTGAGCATGAATTACCTGTTTTAATTCCAAATAAAATGATTCGTTACATGTTATAGTACCAAATTTTTTTTTATGAATATATGACTGCTAAATACAGATTCTGGAACTACTAAGTACGACTGTGATACTGCAAACCATGTTAATTGGATTTATTGATAAATCTATAGAAAGCTCATTTTAATTATTATAATTTATACAAAATTCTTAAAAATCTGAAATTTTGTGAATATGATGAGTAATCTGTGAATAGATTGTAGTAAAAATTTTGTACTGTTTGGGTAACAGTAGGTGCTATTTTGGATTTAATATAGAAAAATGGCCATGTTGAGTATATTTAATGTGATTGTTTATAATTCAGTAAATTGCAGCATGATTAGACCCTTGCTATGATCATTTGCCAATTGGAACAGTAAGATTGAAGTCAGTAAATGAGAATCTATGTGTGTATTTAAAATGCGTGAGCATGAAATAATTAGTGCATGTGAGTAATGCAACTAAGTATAATGAAGTGTAAATGTGTAATTGTGCCATTAGTGACACTGCTACCATAGACGGCTGTGGAACTGTACCGTAGTAAAGTCCCTATGGGAAGGTTCTGTAGGACCCCGAATTTTTACTCTCTTTATATATCTGTATATATATGAATGGTGTGTTGGGTGTTCGGTTGTTGTGTGCTTAGCATGCGTAGTTCATTGTGCCTACTATAAGTTTTCCTTCTTTTGAATATGAGCATGTGCGAATATCTATATATGTATACATAGGTGTATATGATGATTAATGTGGAAGTGAACAATTAGCTAATTAGAGGTGTATTATGAATACCAAGAATCTCTGACTTAGGATACTTGAATAATACTATGCGTGTGCTATATAAATATTGAAGAATATCCTATACTACCTATTTCATGGAATTTTGTATGGGAGTGTATGAAGTACATATGTGTATGTACGTATGTATGTTATCTTGTGCGTGTGACAATTGTATACCTAATTCTACATGCATAACACCTTGGTGTATTTGTGTATGCATGTGTATGATTAGTTGTAAGCGTTGCTCATTTGCATGGTTTAGCAATGTGAATATTGTACTTCGTACATTGCATATGCATAAAGAGTTCAAGCATGGTAGGTGTAATTAGTGGTTTATATTGAAATTCTATACTCCTCAAGATAACATGCATGTATTTTTATGATATTTAGGTGAGAATAGCCAATTGGCTAAATTATGCATATAGTACATATTAAGGAATCCTATGCATATAGTACTTAAGCAATGTTAGGTAAAATTGTGTAAGTTAATCTAATTACCGGTGCGCATGTTGTACCCATCTATTCCAAGCATAATGTACATAAGTATGCTACACCCGTGTGTGTATACTATATATGTCAAATCAAGTGTGTGTGTGCAAGGACTATTTTATCGAATAGATTATTCCTAGTTAACCTAACTCATATCACCTCCTAATGATTTGCGAAGCCCTCATAATTCTTGTCATTTACTTTGCCGGGTGTTGAGTCACACTTATGTAAAACATCATGTACGCATAGGTAGATATCTACGTACATCTATCTTAGTGTATTTATGTATGCTTGTGTATGCCTAGGTATAAATGATATTGATTGCCTGGTATGGTAATGTACATGTTACACCTTATACGTTGTATGTATATATATAGAGTAAGCATGGTTTCTGCATGTTTTAAGTTCTGGCCGAAGGCCAATCAGCGTCAATGTGTTTATATTAAATATAAATAAGGTATGTATTGCCTGGTGATAGTATGGATATAATACCGTATACATATTGCATGTATATAAGCTTGGTATGCGTGGTTTTCTGCATAATTTAGGGTTCTGGCCGAAGGCACCTTGGCGTCAAGCCCAGGCCGTTGAGCCAGTGTCAGCGTCCAGACATGGACGCCAACACTAACTCCGGCGTCCAGCGATATGGACGCCAATTTCTCTGACCTGCATGCGTTGCAGAGCTAGAAAATCCGGGAGCAAGGCATGGCCACCATTGGGGGATGTCCCCCAACGGCTCTCAGGTTGTCAAATCGGTATGGTGAGTGGGTGAGGGGCTCTCCTTAGTCTGAACCCGAATTTGGTCCCACTCCTCACTTCACCTTGCAAGAGGAGAAATAGAGAAAGAAAAACCCTAGAGAAAGTCTGTGAGAAAAACCCCTTTTAGCACCCACAAATCCGACCCCCTGGAGGTTGATCCGGCCATCTACTGCGACAAGAAGGAAGCTGGAGCAAAGGAGAAGGCCTACCCATCATCCCCTTGCTTTGGAGCTCATCCAAGAACCCGGAGGAGGGTGATCTTGGAGGCCATCCTGCAACTTCTTGGGACTGCCCAAGGAGGTCTTCACCAAGCCATAAATTCCTTGGAGGAATTTTAGAAAGGCAAGTGACCTATCTATGGTGTCCCCGTATGAGTCTAGGTGGGTTTTGCTATTTTTATGGATTTTTCCTCGAGTCCTAGACCCTCCCATTCACCCAAGTTTCAGAACTCGGGTCTGTGTTTCTGCACAGACCTGATTCGACGGCAAGGTCCCTGGACGCCTGTGATGATCTTGGCGTCCATCGACCATGCCGCTGACCCTGAGTCAGCGGCCAGAGACCGCCGCCTAGTTCCTCTGGACAGAACAGTGAGCTGTTCTGTCCTTCTTATGTATTAATTTCGATATGTTTTCCGTGATGAGGATATATGGTAAACCTTATACTCTATGTATATTGTTAATTGTGATGTATGGATGAATGTGGTGTGGGATGGTGAATGTGGGATAATGGTATCTTTTAAACTTGTGAGCATGACTTGTAGATAATCTTGCAAATCCTTGTTCATGATTTGAATTAGTATGAATGCCTTGGTTTTAGTCTAATCATGAAGATCAGTGGGTCAGCATCTGTGTTTACAAATTTTGGTAACTTATCCATGCTTGTGCAAATTGTAAATAAGCTCGGTTCGGTAAAAATAGAAGCATGCAAGAATGGTTGTAGGGTTCAATCCATAGATGTATGAATTAGGGTAATTTTGTATCCTAAATTCTTGCATATGTTAGTAGCTTATATTTAAACAGCAAGCGGCTAAATTACAAGATGTGTTAGACCCCATGTTAACTTAAGTTGTTAATAGCATGCTAATTAGGTATTTTATTTTCTGTAAATTCTATTTAGCTCAGAAAAATCTGAAAATTTGAGTGTAGGATCTTTAACCCGAAAACAGCATGTGGTTAAAATTTCAGGTCGTTTGGATTAGTAAATAAAAAGTTATGTATTTTCATGTGAAATGTGATAATCTACGTGTATTATCGTAATGTGATTAGTTATTGTCTAAAACCAACTTGATTGGTGAATTTACTGTGTTAAACTCCTGTAATCTGTAGTAGCATGATTAGGAGAAAAACAAAGACACATTGTCCATGAGAAAACGAAGGAGATGTGAGTGTTATGTGTAAACCACACGTTAAAAGTCGGTATGAGTAAAGTGTAAAAGTTGTGCCTATGTGACACTGCTACCCTAGAGGCATCGGGAGCCGTATATAGAAAAGTCCCTATAGAAGGCTCCATGTGATATAAGTTTGTCCCAAAGGCATTGGGAAAACCCCGGAGGTGGACAAGTACCACTGGATAGGGTGGAGAGGGCTTCTCCCGGTCTGCGCAGTTACCAAGATTCACCGCTGTATTGCCTAGGTGGTGAGTATGTGTATGAGTTGTGTCATGTGTTGTGTTATGAGTTGTGTTGAGAGCTGTGCTAAGGAATGAGCACGAGCTATGAGATATTTGTTAGTGTCCTCTACTGGTGGTTAGGACTATGTGTCATGGCAAATCGTTTAAGTAATGAAAAATGACTAAAGTGTGAAATATATGAACATGGCACGTGGTAAGTGCCCAAGATGCACGTGGTAAGTGCAATCGACGTGATATGTGATAAGTGAAAGTGGTAGAGAAAATGATTGGAAATGAGTAAATTGTGTAAGTGTGAACATGTGTACATGTCAAATGTGTAAAAGCGAACAATGTGAATGAGTAAGTGTGCAATCATGTGAAACTGAAAATGCGAGAATATGTTTATTGAAACCCATGTGAGACAAATCTGAAATCATGTGAAATTAGTGAATTTATGTTATTATCATCATGTTATTATGGGCAAAAATGTCTAGAATCCATGTTAGGGGTAACCAATGAGTTTGTGTACAAGATAGCATGATTGTTTGTTCACATGATATGTTTTAAGCAACGTTGTAGCTCTCATGTGTAGATTTATAGCCATTGAATCATGTGAAATCAGCAACCAAAAGCATGTAAAATGTCCATGTATTTGTCTAAAAACATGTAAGATCCATGCTAGTTGTGTTTCCTTTCATGTGTGCACGATGTTCATGTTAGTAGCTCTCATGTCTTGGTTCTTTAAAGACAAGTTTCATAAGTAAATTGAATAGAGAGCATGTGATAGGTAAATTTTATTCCTACAACATATGAAAGCATGATCCATGTATAAACTTGTCAAACTTTCATGATAGGTTGAAACTTCGGAAATGACTAGTATGCCATGTTTTGAAAATTGTGAATGTGCATGTAAAACCCCTATGACTTATACGTGTATGTTATGGGTAGTGTTGCTTGCTGAGTCTTTGGACTCACTCTTGCTTCGGCGTACAGGTTGACAGGTATCGTGCACTAGAAGGAAGCGTGACGAGGATCATCATATAGAAGACTATTTTGTGGAGCTGTCACCAGTTGTACCTTTCTTTTGCACAAAAGGATTATTGTATGAACAATATTTGGACATTGTAGTTCTCTTTATTTTGTATTAATGTGGACATTGTCTTTCCATTTCGCTATTTAGATTGTGGAATGTGTGTTGGTGATGGGTTAAGAGTTGAGTTGTTTATTTTATTCTGCTGTACTCTATTGCTATCTAGGTACATATCAACCTATTGACTAGTGTTGGGTACATGTCCCACTGTGACGACGCCCTTTTTACCGATGGGGATTGGTATAATCGTACCGGTATGAAGAGGGTCGTTACAGGTTCAATATGTGTGAAATCCTATGGACAATTAGGATGAAATCCTAGAGGGGGACATGTACCACTGGTTAGGGTGGAGAGTGCTTCTTCCGGTTCTGCACAGTTAACCAAGGTCTATCACTGTGTTGCCTAGGTGATGGATATGTTAATGTGAATGTGTGTCCTTCTAGTGGTGGTTTGGACTATGTGCATGGCAATCAAGTGAATAATGTGAATATGTGCATATGATATCATGTGAATTGTGTAAATGTGAAAGTGACCATGTGATAGTGAAGATTGTGACTGATAAAATGAGAAAATGTGACACCATGTGAAATTTTGATTTATTTATTTTAAAACAGCAAGTGAAATGTGTAATTAAATGTGAAAAGTGCATGTGAAATATGAATAGAGATCATGCTAGGTTGCTATTTACTTTATGCTTAGTTCCATGTTCTAGATTGGTGAAATTGTACCATAATGTGAATAAGGTTTGAATTGTTAAATCATGTTACATGTATGTGTAGAAAGCATGTGTAGGATTATTATATTGAATTGGTTAATGTTATAAACATGTATCATGTATTTCTCGCTATAAGTTTCCTATGCATAGTAACTTGGATCGAATGAAGCATGCAACGTGTATTAGTTCTTATTTTGAAAAGTCAGCATGTGCATATAATATGTGTAAGGATGTTGTGCATAGATTGCTTGCTGGGTCTATTTAGACTCATTCTTACTTCGGCGTACAGGTGTAGCAGGTGACTCCACTTCTTTGGAGGAGATTGTTAAGAGCGACTCCTAGCGAGAGGAGTAGCTAGTTGTGGAGATCTCTACATTGTGTCTTTCGTTTCATAGTATGTAATTTGAAATTATGTAATTGAGAATGGACAATGTATCTCATTTGAAAGTTGTATTAATGTGGACTTCAGATTTTTTCTTTCTTCACTATCTAGACTGTGGATATGATGTGGATGATGGAATGAGATTGAATGTCTATTTTACTTTGTGCTATTCTATTCCAATATTTATGTACATCTCAATCTAAATGTTAGTGTTGGGTAAAGGTCCCACTGTGACGGTGTTCTCTATACTGACGTGGATTGGTATAATCGTACCGGTATAAGGAGGGTCATTACATGGATTAGTGGTCGAGGGTAAAGCGCGTGGCGCATCTGACCGATTAACTAGTGTTAGTTGTTTTCCGTGGCTAGTGTCTTTGTCCAAATAGTTGTTCATTGTTTGTGTTTGCAGCCTTGGGTTCGTCCCAGTGCCGTGGTTTACACGGGTTTCCGATCTTGACGTTTGGTTTAGACCGATGGCCGTGTAGTTACTTTCCGCTTCCACACTTACTCTGTTAGTACAATAGATTTACTTGCTTCATTTTAATTATTAACTTATATCTATTCTGCTTGTTAGAACTAGTGGGAGATTGGTTGTCCCTACTGGGTTTCTTTGTGAAGCTCATGCCCTTCTTTATAGGTGAGACTTCACAGTAGTACCCTCCGCGGCGGGCTGAGGAGATGGGGCCGTAGTAAACGACGTCCTCCGTGAACAGTGTTCCCTTTGTACTTGTTTCGTCACCCTCGGGGTATGCCCCTAAGGGACCTGTTATTCCCTTTTTCTTTCTGCACTTGTACTTTGCTACTCTAGAACTGTACTAGACTTATACATTGTGATGGATGCTTTTCCTTCACTTGTCAGTACATTTTAGTGCTTGTTGGCATTACTTACTTTTGTTACATATCTTGTTAGACTGGTTCATTACCCTTAGGAGTCTTCGGACCGGTGGGCGGCGTTGCCAACGGTAGGATTCTTGGTCAGAGTCGGGGGTTCGGACGTCGAGGCCGTTATAGTGGTATCAAAGCAAGGGGTCTATCAAGACTTGTAATGGAACTAAGTGGCAACACAAAGTCCCATAGAAAGTACAAGTAACACTGCTAGCCACCGGGTTAATCTGTTAACTTGATTGATAGTTGTGTCACAGGATATGCCTCCACGTAGACGCAGATAGGTTAGAGAGCTTATGGCGCATCAGGACGTCGCACTGGACGAGTCGGTTGCAGTCGAGCATGCACCGACAGATGCTCAGCCTCAGTAGGTTGACCATCAGTATGTTCCGTTGCAGCAGGGAGCACAACAGCAGTAGTGGTACCCACCCCCACCTCTTCCAGAGGTCATGGAGCAGTGGTGTAAGGCCCTACATTTTTCACTCTTATATAGGTGCTTGATTGTGTGAGAAATTGATGCTCATTGTACGTAGTTATATATATATATATATATGTATACATATACATATTAGTTGAGTATTGTTGCACATAGATGTATGAATTGCTACGCATGTTATTCATTTACTTTATGTACGTAGTAGTTTAGGGTATGCATTTTAAATTGTACCTAATTGTGTGGTGTACATAAAGTTTCTGCAGTTTTAAGTTCTGTTCTGGCGTCCAGTAGACGTCAATATGTATGGACGTCAATCCCAAGTCAGCGGCCACATCGATGGACGCCAACTCACAATTGGCGGCCCGTGATGTTGACGTTAACCTCCCAGATCTGTTGCGTTTGTAGATCCAGAAACGCCCCTAAAATCTTCGCACCCTGTTTAGGAAACCGTTCCCCAACGGTAACCTAGTCGACCCCAAATGCGTTCCAAAGCCTAGCCCTATAAAAGACTCAGTTTAGGGCGCTATTGGGTCCTCTTGGCCCTTTGGTCAAAAATCCTAAATTCTGTTCACGAAACCAGACCTTTGGACCATGGATTTGGTGATTTGGCGACTTCTTCCGACGATCTTACACGACTGGAGGGGAGTCTAAACGTTGGAGAAGGCTTCTCCGACACCGGATTGGGTTCTACATCAACACAGAAACCAGATTTGGAGGAGTTTGGAGGATCTTTGGCACTGGCCGAGGAGAGCTTCATCGACCCAAATCCCCTTTCATAGATTTTCTCAAAGGCAAGTACCCCTTTCACATCATCTATACATGTGTTTAGTAAGTCCCAGGCATTTTACGGATTTTTATTCGAGTCCTGGAACCCCAATTTCACCAAGTTTCCTACGTTCAGTCTGTGTTTTGCACAGACAGGAACATAACGGTAGGATCTCTTGCCGTTAAGATCCTAAATTGGCGGTGCACTATGTTGTTGTTAACTGGGTAAACGACCATCCCCTTGCCGTTGAGTTCTTCAGGCAAGAATAGTGGACTGTTTACTCCCTATGACTTAATTTCCGGGATTTTGCACATGAGGATATATGGTAAAAAAATTATATGTTATAAAATATGTCTAGTGGAGCATGTTGTGTCATTGTGATAAATTTTGTTCATTGTTATAATTATTAGTAATTTTTGGAACCCTGTCCTAAGCATGTTTTAATTATTGTTGAATGGTTCTATGAGGAATCAAGATGTCAGAATTTTTCTGTGGTGTTCACGTCGATATCAGAGCATGCTGTAAAAATTTGATGAAATTATGATGACTGTGTTAATTGTTATATTTTCTGGATCATAATACAGTGAGCATGTACTGTTATTTAAAAATTGCAAATAAATTGTACAAAATAGCTGAAATTTCCAGAAAATATTATGTGGAACTAGGACTATAAAATAAATGTTATAAACTGGTTAGTGTAGTTTACCATTGTGAATCGTTCAGAATTGAGTATTTACGAATTGTGTGATAGGACTGTTTCAATTTTCATAGATTGTGTGTAATTCAAAAAATGTGAAATCTGGTATGTACGATGCCCAACCTGTAACCTATAGGTGGTTAAGTTTTCATGCATATTGGATAACAGTAGATACTGATTTTGTTATTTAACCATAAAAAGAGCAATTAAGACATGTTTAACGTAGTTAACCATAGATTCGTTAAATTACAGCAAGAATCAAACTAAATGATGTTTGTTTAACTCTGTAAAAAGTAGCACCATGCTAGGTAATATTACAATATGTGGATGTGTGAATTTGAAACAAGTGTGTTAAACTGTGCATTAAGTATATGTTTAAAATTGAGAGAATGTGTAAATATGCCAATGGGTGACACTACTACCTTAGAGGGCTGTGGAACAGTACCGTGGTAAAGTCCCAACGGGAAGGTTCATAGTGTGTGATATCCCATGGGCATTGGGATTAAATCCTGGAGGCAGACAAGTACCGCTGGTTAGGGTGGAGAGTGCTTCTCCCGGTTCTGCGCAGTAACTAAGATCTATCATTGTGTTGCCTAGATGATAGATATGTGTTTGATGTGACAAGTATGTGTCCTTCTAGAGGTGGTTTGGACTATGTGTCATGGCATATAAAGAAAAAAATGTGATTATGTGTATGAGAAATGTGAAATCTTTAAATGTAGATATGACATGATAGCATGTACTTTCTATTATGAAGTGTTAAATTCATGTAAAACAGTAAGCTAACCATGTTTAGAAATGTATTACGAATGTGAAATTGTGCATAGAATCCATGCTAGGATTGTTCTCTACTTTAAGTGTAAAATTCAGGCTTAATCGATGTTATTACAACATACATGTAATAAAATGTAAATTTAGATCAAGTGTAAAGAAGATGTAGGAAGCATGTGATAGGTTTAAATCCTTGTAAATTTATCTTAAGTTAAGTACCATGTGTTGAAAAAATGTAGAATCATGTTTAGGTTTCCTTTAGAAGTTTATCTAATTCATGCTTTATGTGATAGTTGTATAATATGAAAAATGTGAATATTACATGTGATGTATGTATGCTTAGTGTGAATGGATGTACTTGTTGAGTCGTTTGGACTCACTCTTGGTTTGGCGTACAGGTGCAGAGATTTCTACTTCATCTGAGGAGATAGTCAGGAGTGACTCGGAGCAGGAGTAGGAGATCTTGTAGCGCGCTCGTAGTTGGGGGTACGGACACCAGTAGACGTACTGGACCCCAGCTAGTCCTTTTCCAGTGCCTCACTCTAGCGAGCCCAGGCTAGGGTCTCTGGAGGTGCCAGGCATGGGCCTGTGACCGTGTGGTCTGCAGGTTGTGGTGTTTTAGTTGGTCTCCACAGTTGTTTGACCTTTTTACGTGGAGCAGCAGCTGGACCTTTCGTCCGTGACTGCGAGACTGAGAGGTGGACCTGTGTTAGTAGTCCGAGTCAGTTTCTGGTGTCGCGAACCAGTTTACGTGGCTCATGTTGGCTGTCTCTACTTTGGCTTGTACACCTGTTTGGGTTTGCCGCTTAGTTACTACAGTTGTTTCTCGTAGTCGACAGACGGTGAGTACTTTTACAGCTTTACTTACCTGCTTAGTTGTTTTATATGTTGTTGGTACTGTTTGCTGTTTTGTACCTATGGTTTGTGGTTTGTTCGGCTTTGGGGGAGTTCCCTACTAAGCCAGTGACTAGAGAGGCTCACCCCTACCCCCACAGGTGAGGGCGAGGAGGACGTTTCTCGTCCGACGTCCAGTTCTGGGCCGCGTCGTAGCGGAGCAGGGTCAGTACCTCCAGCGGAGTAGTACTCAGCAGTGTAGCCTTGTAGCTTTGTAGTTGTTTACTTTCTTTTGTTGTACCTCGGGGTATGCCCCAGGCTCTTGTACACCTTTACAGTTCTAATGGAATATGGCTATGTAAATTGTGAAAAAAATTATATATGAAATGTGGTGTGTTCCTTTATGTTTACACGGACTGTGGTTTGGTATCCCTTGCGAGGCTTCGGCCCGTTCGCGGGAGGCGGACTCGGATCAAGTGCGTTATTGGTTTAACGGGCTTGGCCAAGGCGTTCCGTCACAACTAGAGTCTGAGGAGTTAGAGGTCCCTTTGTCTGTGCACACACCCGCAGGTACTATATCTACTAGGAAGTGTATTCCGTCTTTACCGGTGTGCATTGAGGATAGAGTCCTAGAAGGGTGTTTCTTCTTGCTAAACATGAAGGACTACGATGCTATTCTTGGTCTGGATTGGCTAGAGGAGCACTATGCATTAGTAGATTGTCGTGGGAAGAAGATCATTTTCAGCATTCCTGGTGAGGACGAGTTTTCTCATCCATTACTAAGGAACTTAGCGGGAAAGTTTGTCATCTCTGCCATGAAGGCGATGAGAATGGTGAACAAGGGTTGTGACGCTTTTCTTGTCAGCGTAGTGTTAGTACCCAAGGTTGGTGAGTCACCTACTCTTGTGGAGTTAGATGTGGTGCGGGAGTTTCCGGATGTCTTTCCCGATGATGTATCTGGTTTGCCACCGGCTAGAGAGATAGGGTTTACTCTAGAGTTGCTTCCAGGCACCTCTCCTATCTCGAAGGCACCTTATCGGATGGCACCTGCGGAATTAGCTGAACTAAGAAAGCAGTTGCAACATTTGTTAGATAAGGGATTCATACGCCCTATTGTTTCCCCTTGGGGCGCACCTGTCTTATTCTTGAAGAAGAAGGATGGGTCACTTAGGTTATGCATCGATTATAGAAAGCTAAACCAAGTGACGGTGAAGAACAGGTATCCCTACCTCGGATTGATGATTTGTTTGACCAACTGCAAGATGCATCAGTCTTTTCTAAGATTGATTTGTGGTCTGATTATTATCAGTTGAGGATTAGGTGTGAGGATGTGTCTAAGACAGCTTTTAGAACCTGTTATGGACATTATGAGTTTCTGGTCCTTCCTTTTGGTCTGACCAACGCCCCTGCAGTGTTCATGGATCTCATGAACAGGGTGTTTAGACCATACCTAGATAGTTTCGTCGTAGTTTTTATTGATGACATGTTGGTCTACTTTCCGGATTAGGCCACACATCGTCAGCATTTGAGGGTAGTATTAGAGGTTCTCCGTGAGCACAAGCTGTATGCAAAATTCAGCAAGTGCGATTTTTGGTTGCACGAGGTTCATTTCCTTGGGCATGTAATTTGCAGTACTGGTGTAGCAGTGGATCCAGCAAAGGTCCAGGCTGTTATGGATTGGGAGATTCCCAAGACTCTTTCAGAGATTAGGAGTTTTCTTGGTTTGGTGGGTTATTATCGGGGATTCATTGAGGGATTTTCATCCATCGCCGCACCATTGACTCAGCTAACCAGGAAGGGAGTAAAGTTTGTCTGGTCTAAGGAGTGTGAGAGTAGTTTTCAATTATTGAAGACTATGCTCACATCGACTCCTGTGTTAGTTTTGTCGAGCGGTGTAGAGGGTTTTGCTATCTACACAGATGTATCTCGGATTGGCCTTGGTTGTGTATTGATGCAGCAAGGAAGGGTAGTAGCGTATGCTTCTCGCCAATTGAAGGAGCATGAGTGAAACTATCCGACTCATGATCTTGAGCTTGCGGTAGTGGTTCATGCACTAAAGATCTAGAGACACTATCTTTATGGTGTCAGATTTGAGGTGTTCACCGACCACAAGAGCTTAAGGTATCTTTTCTCCCAAAAGGAATTAAACCTGAGGCAGAGAAGATGGATTGAGTTCCTGAAGGACTATGACTTCAACCTCTAGTATCATCCTGGAAAGGCGAATGACGTAGCAGATGCCCTAAGTAGGAAGATGTCGTCTCTCCAACAGGATTGGAAGATGTTGGAGGAGGCAGCGTGTGCGATGACTGAGTTAGAGCCATCATTGTGCCAGGCTTTTGTAGCTCAGTTGTCCATTAGGTCTTCAGTGTTGGATGAGGTGATCGAGCAGCAGAAAGCTGACCCTAGACTCCAAAAGTTAGTGGGCAAGGCGGGCATTGCGCGTGATGAGGATGGCGTGATTAGATTCCATCACCGTGTCTGTGTTCCAGACATTGTAGATGTCCGTGAGCATGTTTTAGTGGAGGCTCATAGGTCTAGATTCTCTATTCATTTAGGTAACACTAAGATGTACCAGGATTTAAAGAGATCTTTTTGGTGGTCTGGCATGGAGAAGGATGTAGCGGAGTATGTGTCTAGATGTCTAGTTTGCCAGCAAGTGAAGGCCAAAAGGCAGCGACCATCTAGTCTTATGCAAAAGATGGAGATCTCAGTTTGGAAGTGGGAAGCTGTCACTATGGATTTTGTTACGAGTTTGCCTCGATCTAGACGGGGTAATGACTTGATGTGGGTAGTGGTAGATAGATTCTCGAAGACTGTGCATTTCTTGCCCATGAAGAAGAAGCAGTCAGTAGAGAGTTTAGCTAGATTGTATATTAGTAGCATTATTAGATTGCATGGTGTGCCGAAGTTGATCATTTCGGATCGAGATCCGAGATTTACTTCGAGGTTATGGAAGGGTCTTCAGGATGCGTTAGGTTCTGAATTGAAGCTCAGTTCGGCGTTTCATCCCCAGACAGATGGGGCAGTCTGAGAGGACTATCCAGACGCTCGAAGATATGTTGAGGGCGTGCATTCTGGATTGGAAGGATGATTGGGAGCGCCATTTACCTCTAGTGGAGTTCGCATACAACAACAGTTTTCATGCGAGTATTGGTATGGCTCCATTTTAGGCGTTGTATGGTAGGCCTTGTAGATCTCCTTTGTGTTGGGAGGAGACATACGATAAGCAGCTGATTGGTCCGGAGTTAGATCAGGAGAATTCGGATAAAGTCCAGTTGATTAGGAAGAGGCTTGTTGCGGCACAAGATAGGCAGAAGAGTTATGCTGACAACAGGAGGAAAGATTTGGAGTTCGAGGTAGGTGAGCATGTCTTTTTAAAGATTTCGCCTACTCATGGTGTAGTTAGATTTGGCAGGCATAGTAAGCTAAGTCCTAGATTCATTGGCCCGTATGAGATTCTCAGACGATTGGGCAACGTGGCATATGAGCTAGCTTTACCCCCAGCGTTAGCTAGCGTCCATCCCATTTTCCACGTGTCTATGCTCAGAAGTATGTCAGAGATCCATCTCATGTCATTAGCCACGAGCTAGTGGAGATCCAGCCAGATCTATCTTATGTGGAGCAACCTGTAGCTATTCTTGATCGGAAGGTTCAGCCCCTTCAGAACAAGAGTATTGCATCGGTGAAAGTCTTATGGCGCAACTTCTCGTGAGAGGAGGCTACTTGGGAGCTTGAGGAAGCAATGAAGAAGAAATATTCTCAATTGTTTGAGTAGCGTCGGTCTAACTTCGGGGATGAACTTTCTTTAAGGGGGAGAGGGTGTAAGGCCCTAGATTTTTCTCTCTTATATAGGTGCTTGATTGTGTGATAAATTGATGCTCATTGTGCGTAGTATATATATATATATATATATATATATATATATATATATATATGCATATTAGTTTAGTATTGTTGCACATAGATGTATGAATTGCTACGCATGTTATTCATTTACTTTATGTACGTAGTAGTTTAGGGTATGCATTTTAAATTGTACCTAATTGTGTGGTGTACATAAAGTTACTGCAGTTTTAAGTTCTGTTCTGGCGGCCAGTAGACGTCAATATGTATGGACGTTAATCCCAAGTCAGTGGCCACATCGATGGATGCCAACTCACAATTGGCGGCCCGTGATGTTGACGTTAACCTCCGAGATCTATTGCGTTTGCAGATCCAGAAACGCCCCTGAAATCTTCGCACCCTGTTTAGGAAACCGTTCCCCAACGGTAACATAGTCGACCCCAAACGCGTTCCAAATCCTAGCCCTATAAAAGACTCAGTTTAGGGCGCTATTGGGTCCTCTTGGCCCTTTGGTCAAAAACCCTAAATTCTGTGCATGAAACCATACCATTGGACCGTGGATTTGGCGATTTGGCGACTTCTTCCGGCGATCTTACACGACTAGAGGGGAGTCTAAACGTTGGAGAAGGCTTCTCCGACACCAGATTGGGTTCTACATCAACACAGAAACCAGATTTGGAGGAGTTTGGAGGCTCTTTGGCACTGGCCGAGGAGAGCTTCATCGACCCAAATCCCCTTTCATAGATTTTCTCAAAGGCAAGTACCCCTTTCACATCATCTATACATGTGTCTAGTAAGTCCCAGGCATTTTATGGATTTTATTCGAGTACTGGAACCCCAATTTCACCAAGTTTCCTGCGTTCAGTCTGTGTTTTGCACAGACAGGAACTTAACGGCGGGATCTCTTTCCGTTAAGATCCTAAATTGGCAGCGCACTATGTTGTCGTTAACTGGGTAAATGGCCATCCCTTTGCCGTTGAGTTCTTCAGGCAAGAATAGTGGACTGTTTACTACCTATGACTTAATTTCCAGGATTTTGCGCATGAGGATATATGGTAAAAAAATTATATGTTATAAAATATGTCTAGTAGAGCATGCTGTGTGATTGTGATAAATTTTGTTCATTGTTATAATTATTAGTAATTTCTGGAACCCTATCCTAAGCATGTTTAAATTATTGTTGAATGGTTCTATGAGGAATCAAGATGTCAGAATTTTTCTGTGGTATTCACATCATTATCAGAGCATGCTGTAAAAATTTGATGAAATTATGATGACTGTGTTAATTGTTATATTTTTGGATCATAATACAGCGAGCATGTACTTATTTCAAATAAATTGTACAAAATAGATGAAATTTCTAGAAAATATTATGTGGAATCACGACTATAAAATACATGTTATAAACTGGTTAGTGTAGTTTACCATTGTGAATCGTGCAAAATTGAGTATTTACGAATTGTGTGATAGGACTATTTCAATTTTCATAAATTGTGTGTAATTCAAAAAATCGTGAAATCTGAATGTACGATGCTCAACCTGTAACCTGTAGGTGGTTAAGTTTTCATCCATATTGGATAATAGTAGATACTGATTTCATTGTTTAACCAAAAAAAGAGCAATTAAGACATGTTTAACGTAGTTAACCATAGATTCGTTAAATTACAGCATGAATCGAACTAAATGATGTTTGTTTAACTCTATAAACATTAGCACCATGCTAGGTAATATTACAATATGTTTATGTGTGAATATGAAACAAGTGTGTTAAACTGTGCATTAAGTATATGTTTATAATTGAGAGAATGTGTAAATATGCCAATGGGTGACACTACTATCTTAGAGGGCTGTGGAACCGTACCGTGGTAAAGTCCCCACGGGAAGGTTCATAGTGTGTGATATCCCATGGGCATTGGGATTAAATCCTGGAGGTGGACAAGTACCGCTGGTTAGGGTGGAGATGGCTTCTCCCGGTTCTGCGCAGTAACTAAGATCTATCATTGTGTTGCCTAGATGATAGATATGTGTGATGTGACAAGTGTGTGTCCTTCTAGAGGTGGTTTGGACTATGTGTCATGGCATATAAAGAAAAAAATGTGATTATGTGTATGAGAAATGTGAAATCTTTAAATGTAGATATGACATGATAGCATGTAATTTATATTATGAAGTGTTAAATTCATGTAAAACAGCAAGCTAACCATGTTTAGAAATGTATTACGAATGTGAAATTGTGCATAGAATCCATGCTAGGATTGTTCTCTACTTTAAGTGTAAAATTCAGGCTTAATCGATGTTATGTTACAACATACATGTAATAAAATGTAAATTTAGATCAAGTGTAAAGAAGATGTAGGAAGCATGTGATTGGTTTAAATCCTTGTAAATTTATCTTAAGTTAAGTACCATGTGTTGGAAAAATGTAGAAATCATGTTTAGGATTCCTTTAAAAGTTTATCTAATTCATGCTTTATGTAATAGTTGTATAATATGAAAAATGTGAATATTACATGTGATGTATGTATGCTTAGTGTGAATGGATGTACTTGTTGAGTCTTTTGGACTCACTCTTGCTTCGGCGTACAGGTGCAGAGATTTCTACTTCGTCTAAGGAGATAGTCAGGAGTGACTCGGAGCGGGAGTAGGAGATCTTTGTGGAGTCTTAGTATTGTACTTTTACTTTTCATAGTATGTAATAAAGGACACTTTGTAAATCAATTATGGACAATGTGGACAATGTATTTTCATTTCTCAGCTATTAAATGTTTTTTTCTTTTTCTCTATATGGACTGTGAATAGAATGTGGATGATGGAATAAGAAATTACATTTGGCTCTTTCTTTCCGCTGTTATGTGTTATATTTGTGTACATTTCAGTCTATTGATTTTGTTGGGTAAATGTCCCACTGTAGCGGCATTCAATATACCAATGTGGGTTGGTGTAATCGTACCGGTATAAGGAGGGTCATTACAAGTGGTGGAGGACGATGTTCCAGGCCCCTTGGCAGTACCAGAAGATGCGAGCAGGAGGTCAACAGTTTGCAGGGATGGCAGTAGAGGACCATCCACCAGCGACAACGTAGGCAGCACCCGTTCAGCCAGAGGTACCACTAGTGGTACGACATCATACTCCAGTAGTGGCAGCAGCACCTGAGGACCACACAACACTCTGGAGAAGTTTCTTCGTCTTCGGCCTCCAACTTTTTATGGCGACTATGATCCAAACTGAGCTGAGAGTTGGGTCTATGAGCTCGAGCATACTTTTGAGACCATGGACTGTGCATAGTAGGATCAGGTAAGATTGGCGGTTTATCAGCTGAAGGGGTCAGGCCACGAGTGGTGGAGGATAGTGAGGCAGAATTTTTTTCAAGAAAGGAGGTTGGACCAGATAGTTTGGGAGTAGTTTCTGGAGGTCTTTCACAGCGAGTACTTCCCCGACTATGCACGCTGTGAGAGGAGGGACCAATTTCACGAGTTGACGCAGGGAGAGTTGACTGTGGCGCAGTACCACTAGAGATTCGTACAACTTTTGCGCCACATCCCCCATGTAGCCACTAGTGAGCAGGCTCGCACTGAGCGATTCATTAGTGGGTTACGCTCGGAGATGAGGTGGGCCATGGCTGGCCACCTCTGTGACACCGTGGTGTTAGCAGTGGCAAGAACTACCGCCTTAGAGAGGGAGTGTCATCTCTGACCGCAGCAGGGAGGAGGTTCGGCGAGGTATACCCCATACTAGCATCCTTCGAGCAACCGATGGAGTGTGTCTTCTTCTTCTTCTTTGGACACAGGTGACACTGGCTTGACCTCGAAGTTGAAGAAGTTGTTCACTCGAGGAGGTAGACGACGTTACCAGTAGTCACCTTAGCACCGATGTCAGCCAGAGTAGCCAATGGAGCAGTCAATATAGCAGGGTATAGAGCAGAGCCAGCAGGGCACGAGTTGTTTTCACTGCGGGCAGCCAGGTCACTTCAGGTAGGAGTGTCCGTTGAGGCAGGGGCAGCAGTAGTTGGCACCTCCACAGTACACGCAGCAGGCACCGCAAGCTCTGTACCCTCCACCCAAGCAGGCGTAGCGTCAGCAGCAGCACCAGGGGCAATTCCAGCCACCTCAGTAGTGTTAGCAGCACTAGCAGCAGCCTCAGCGAGGATGTGGTCGCGGTCAAGTGAAGAACATCACCAAAGAGGAGGTGGAGGCCTCTAATCTGGTCGTTGGTATGGTTCCTATCCTTGGTAGAGTTGCACGTGTTTTGATTGATCCTGGTGCTACACATTGTTTTACGTCAGAGGAGTTCTTTGGTTCCCTTATTGTGTTTGCTCCAGAGCGGACCTGTGACGTAGCTGTTGAGCTTCCAATGGGTGACTACGTGCGTACCCTAGGTTACTTAGAGGGTTTCACCATCGAGGTATAGAGCCACCTTCTACCAGCCAGACTGTTTGCCTTACAGATCCACGATTTTGATGCCATCCTTGGCATGGACTGGTTGGAGGTACACTCTGCATTGGTGGACTGTCATTGGAAGACCGTACGGTTCGAGATATCTGGAGCACCTGTGCTTTGCTTCCGAGGAACCCGGTCTACCCGCCGACCCTTCATTTCCTTCTGTAGAGCTCGGCGCCTGATTCGAGATTGTTGTGTAGGTTACCTTGCTTCTGTGAGTTTCTTGGATTCTAGTGAGCTATCTCTTTCAGATGTACCTATTGTTTGTGATTTTTCTGACGTGTTTCCAGAGAATCTACCTGGTTTACCACCGGAGCGGGAGGTAGATTTCTCCATTGAGTTGTTTCCAGGGATGATGCCTATGTCCAAGGCACCGTACCGGATGGCACCAATGGAGCTGTAGGAGTTAAAGTGCCAACTCGATGAGTTACTCGAGAAGGGATTCATTCGGGGTGCCCCTATGTTGTTTGTGAGGAAGAAGGATGGCAGTCTCAGGATGCGCATTGATTATCAGTAGCTGAACTAGGTTACAGTGAAGAACAAGTATTTGTTGCCCAGGATTGATGACTTGTTTGACCAGTTGCAGTCAGCTTCAGTGTTCTTGAAGATTGACATGAGATCAGGCTACTACCAGTTGAGGATCCGAGAGTCAGATATTGCCATATTAGCCTTATGTACCCGCTACGGGCACTTTAAGTCTGTCGCCTTTTGGGCTCACGAATGCACCGGTAGCCTTCATGGAGATGATGCACAGTGTGTTCCGAGAGTATCTGGACAGGTTCGTGGTAGTGTTCGTGGACGACATCCTGGTGTACTCAGCGATGGCAGAGGAGCACGAGGTTCACTTGAGGCTAGTGCTGGAGGCATTGAGGAGTCACCAACTTTATGCTAAATTCAGAAAATGTGAATCTGGGCTAAAAGAGGTGCACTTTCTCAGTCACATGGTTTTAGGTGCAGGAGTGGTGGTGGATCCGGCCAAGGTCGAGGCATTGGTTTCGTAGGACCATCCCACTACAGTTGCAGAGGTGCGTAGTTTTCTGTGGTTGGCAGGATACTATAGGAGGTTTGTGCAGGACTTCGCTAGAGTTGCTGAGCTGTTGACGAGGTTGACCAAGTGAGAGATCAGGTTCGTGTGGATAGCAGAGCGTAAGCCGAGTTTCTAGGAGTTGAAGAGCAGGTTGACTTTAGCTCTGATCCTTGTTGTTTCGTCTGGTAGCGGTGGTTTTGTTGTCTACACCGACACTTCGGGGACTGGTCTTGGTGTCGTGTTGATGCAGCATGGGAGGATAGTCACTTATGCTTCTCGGCAGCTGAAGAAGCATGAGTAGAACTACCCGATAGATGACTTGGAGCATGCAATAGTCGTGTTTGCCTTGAGGTTGTGGAGACATTAATTGTACGGCGAGGTGTTCACATACCGTAGGAGTTTGCAGTATGTCTTCACGCAGAGAGATCTGAACCTCAGGTAGCATAGGTGGGTCGAGTACCTGAAGGACTATGACTTTACTCTTTCCTATCGCTCAGGGAAGGCTAATGTCGTAGCAGACGCTTTGAGTAGGAGAGCCCACTTAAGTTTTTTGTTGGTTAGACACTGGAGGTTGGTAGAGAACACTGCTCGGGGATTGTTTTCTCTATCGACACTCTGAGATAGAGTTGTGTTGACAAGTTTGACAGTTCGCAGGAGTGGTGGTGGATCCGGCCAAGGTTGACAAGTACAGATGCAGGGTTAGTAGACGTTTTTTAGATGCCAGAGGATGAGCTAGACGAGGACAGCAAGGTCAGGTTTAGAGGTAGATTGTATGTTTTAGCAGGCGTCAGGTAGGAGCTGTTGGCTGAGGCACACAAATCGAGGTACTCTGTTCATCCTAGTTCCAACAAGATGTACCACGACTTGAGGGGACTCTTCTGATGGCTCGAAATGAAGAGAGATATTGTTGAGTTTGTTGCTCTCTGCCTTACCTGTCAGCATGTGAAGGTGGAGCACCAACGTTCTGGTGGTGAGCTGCAGTCACTACCCATTCCTAAGTGGAAGTGGGAGCACATCACCAGGGACTTTGTTGCTAGTTTACCTCATACTTCGCAGGGGCACAACAGTGTGTGGGTGATCGTTGACCGACTAACGAAGATAGCTCATTTCTTACTGGTAAGATTAGCTTGGTCAATGGACAGGCTTGCCCAGATTGTTTGTGGACAGAGTTGTATTATTACACGGGACCTCGATCTCTATTGTCTCAGATAGAGATCCGAGGTTCACATCTCATTTCTGGCATAGTTTTTCAGAGGGCACTGGACACTGAGTTGAGGCTGAGTTCAGCCTATCACCCGCAGATAGACGGTCAGTTAGAGAGGACCATACAGACCGTTGAGGACATATTGAAAGCATGTTTCCTAGACTAGGGCAGCACGTGGGAGTCGCACCTTCCCATAGTGGAGTTTGCGTATAATAATAGCTTTCACTTTAGCATTGGGATGGCGCCCTACGAGGCTTTGTATGGCAGACCGTGTCAGACACCTTTGCACTGGCACGAGGTTGGTGGGAGGCAGTTACTGGGGCCAAAGTTGGTACAGCAGTGTGCAGGCATAGGGAGACTGTAGACAGCATAGAGTAGGCAGAAGAGCTACGCAGACGTTCTTCGGAGTCCACTACAGTTTGAGGCAAGTGATAGTGTGTTTCTACAGATCTTGCCAACCAATGTTGTTCTCAGGTTTGGTAAGAGGGGCAAGCTTAGCTCGAGGTTTGTTGGTCTGTTTCCCATCCTGGAGTAGGTTGACGAGGTCACATATAGGTTAGCTTTTCCATCCATGTTAGCAGGTGTTCACGACACCCTCCACGTCTTGCAGTTGAAGAGGTACATGCATGATCGATCGCACGTGTCGGACTACTCACAGTTAGAGGTTGCTCTAGATCTGTCAGTGTCGGAGTACCCGATCAGTGTTGTGGACCATAGAGTGTAGCAGTTGCGCAGAAGGTAGATCCCGCTCTTCAAGGTTGTTTGGGAGAATCGCGTCAGTGGCGAGGCCACGTGGGAGCACAAGGACAAGATGCGGGAGCATTTTTCTTACTTGTTTGAGTGACTGGTATGTTTGCTTGCCTTCGTCTCTGAGTTTCTTCCTTAATTTCGAGGATGAAATAGTTTTTTGTTGGTTAGATTATAACATCCTCCTTTCTTTGGTCAGCCACCTTCTGAAGAAGGTAGGGACGTATCGGGCTGTCGCCTTCTGAAGGCGACGAGATGGCTGTCGCATTCTGGCTGGGAACGCGACATGCATGTCGTCGCATTCACCCTTTTATCTGCAGCATGGAGTTTCGTCGTCTTGCTGTTGGGATAGTTGGGGCACATGTCAAGCGCTAACAGATGAAGGTGACATGTCCGGTGTCATGTTCTTGGTGACAGGGTTGTGAGAATGACACGTGGCAGATCCGTTGATTAGGTCAGACCATGACCTTGAGGTCGCGACAGGTTAGCCGTCACGTTCAGTAAGTGAACGCGATGGGTTGGCTGTCGCGTTCTCAGGTCCGAGGCCTATATGTGCAAGGCCTTCAGCCCTGTCTTCTTCTTCCCCTCTACTTGCGTTTTTCTCCTTCCTTTGACCCCTCTGTGTGAGCTTCACCGTGGGGAGCTTGTGAGAGTGCTCTTGGTGGAGTTGGTGGCATTCTCTCCCCGGCGTGGTGTCCTCTCCGGCTTTCCTTCCTCTCCTTCGTGGTGGTGACTCTTCTCCAGCTTGTAGGAGGACGTTCATTGCTCGTGAAAGGCGTGACTATGGTGCTTGGAGTGGAGAGGAGGTGGTCATGCACACAAGAAGACCCCAATGGGTTGGCTCTTCATTTTGAGGTAGGGACCCTTGTCTTTCCTCTAGTTCTACCATGCTAGGGCCTTCAACCCCTTTCTCTAAGCCAGTAGAAGCATGCTAAGAGTGTGGTTTACTTGTTTGGCTTATTGTGCTTGAATTGAGGGTTGGGTTTGAGTATTCTGTCATGCTTGCATGTTAGGTTTTGGATTGTAGATGCATATCCTTGACATGCATGTGTGCGAATGTGGGTGGTTTGAGCTTATACCATGTGTTTACATTATCCTACATGCTCCCCTCCCTGTATGCTCACCAGACTTGTGGTTTGTGGCATGTTTTGGAGGTTTTAGGTGTCTCTATCTATGGTCGTGACAAGGTTCTTGTTGCGACCCAGATCACGACATGTCGACCCGTCGCCTTCTAGTGTGAATGCGACGCAACACCCTATCGCGTTCTGGTAGCGACAGGGTGACCATCACCTTCATGCTTATTTTTCCTATGAATTATGGGTGGTCTCAGGTGGTCACCCGGGCCTTTGACTGTGGTTGCAACAATGCCCTTGTCACGACCCAGTTCACAATAGTTTCCTTGTCGCCTTCAGACCCAGGTCACGACAGGCCTGGTGTCTACTTCAGATGGCGACAACCACTTGTGTTGCCTTATGTAAGAATGCGATGGTGACCCTATCGCCTTCTCAGACAGAGAGTGATTGACCACCTGTTCGGAGTTCGGTTCCACTGCGACTATATTTTCTAGCACCTGGGCTGTTCCTAGCATGGTCCTACTCTAATCGTTCACCCGGTGCTAGGCACTTTTGGGCTTGTCCATTATGAGGCTGTTACAGTTACTTAGACCTCTGGTCCCCGAGCATATGTTGAGGAAGTTCTCCAGGATGTAGGTGAGCTCGAGTTACAGAGTCTGGTAGCAGAGGGGAAAACGGTGGGGACAACGACGTAGAGTCGTTTGCAGAGCTCTCTTAGCTGAGTCTGGGATGCTGAGGTGGTTTGAGTATTCTTCTGGCATAGATCAGCTAGTCCTTCTCACTACCTCACTCTATGTGTTTCTGGTACCATCTAGAGGGGCCAGGTGTGGGACCGTAGTTCGGCCAGACTACGGAAGTTGTGTGTTACTTTAGTTCCTCATCTCACTCTAACAAGAGGTGCTAGACATGGACTGGTGGTCGGGGGTAAAGCGCGTGGCACACCTGACCGATTGACTAATGGTAGTTAGTTTTCGTGGCTAGTGTCTTTGTCCATAAAATTCACGGTCTGTGTTTGCGGCCTTGGGTTTGTCCCAGTGTCATAGTTTACACAAATTTTCGGTCCCGACGTTTGGTTTAGGCCGATCGCTGTGTAGTTACTTTCCACTTCCGCACTTACTCTATTAGTAGAATAGATTTACTTGCTTAATTTCAGTTATGAACATATATCTATTCTGCTTGTTAGAACCCGTGGGAGATTGGTAGTTCCTACTGGGCTTCTTCGTGAAGCTCATGCCCTCCTTTACATGTGAGACTTCACAGCAGTACCCTCCTCGGCGGGCTGAGGAGACAAAGCCATAGTAGACGACATCTTCTGTGAGCAGTGTTCCCTTCATACTTGTTTCATCACCCTCGGGGTATGCCCCTAAGGGACCTGTTATTTCATGTTTCTTTTTGCACTTGTACTTTGCTACTTTGGGACTATACTAGACTCGTACTTTGTGTTGGACACTTTTCCTTCACTTGTTAGTATATTTTAGCACTTGTTGTTGTTACTTACTTTCGTTACATATATTGTTAGACTGGTGTCTTCGGACCCATGGGCGGCGGTGCCGACAGTCAGATTCTTGGTGGGAGCCGGGGGTCCAGACGTCGGGGCTGTTACAAAAAATATAAGAATGGCTGATTAATCTCCCCCTTTTTGGTGATGAAAAAACTTATGAGAATTTTCTGACAAAGATACTTAAAACATGGAATAAACAGAAAATGCATAGTTTGAACATACTCTCCATTTTTTTTTCAATAACCAAAAAGGAAGGATCTTACCATTTTCATTTAACCCCTTTTGTAAGGACTTCTTACCAATATGCTCTGAGTATGAAGTAGAGGTGTTCAAGAATATGTTTATTGCTATCAGTGTTTATTGCTCCCCCTTAGTGTTTGCTCTCCCTTGATGTGAGGCTTTCCCTTAGTTGATGATCTTCCAGATGTTCACAAATTCCTTTTGTTTGTCGACCAATTTGTCATCATTTGTTGACATCTTCTTGATTTCATGACATATCCATTTGTTATTGTGTTAGGGATTCTTCAAGAGTACTCCCTGCATTGATCCTATAAAGAGAGAAATTCTTTGCAATGATATTAGTAGCATTGTCGTTTTTTAAAAAAATGAATGTAATTTTAAACAAAAAAATTAAAAATTAAGGATGATTGCTTCCTCTTGTTGGATCGAGATGAAGCTATAGATGTCCTAGAGAGGGGGGGGGGGTGAATAGGAATTCTAGCACTTTTTAAAATTTATCTGAAAACAGATAACACTGGATAGTAATGCTAGTACTTAGTGTAGTGTGTGAAATAAGTGAAAAGCTTGGCGGAATCAATCACACAAAGTGCACGGTGATTTATCCTGGTTCGGCCCTTTCAAAAGAAAGTCCTACATCCAGTCCTCAAGAACCCCTTGGGATTTCCACTAACTGCCAAGAACATTTAGCATTCTCTCAACCTGAGAGGTATTACAACCCACTTGCTCCCCAGCAAGTCTTCCCTTGACAGAGGGGCATAACAGGGAACAAACCCCCTGCTAGTTTCTTTCACAAATATAAGCAAAAGGTGTGTCTGTTCACAAGAATGAGCAAACACAAAAAATCAAAAAGAGATTACAAATAAGAATGACTGCTCTAACATTTTCGAACTCTAAGAGGGTGGATTGAGAAGATCTAGAACAAAGAATGCCACCCAAGAACTCTTGAAAGTAAGAGAGCAGAGAGTCGATGCTTGAACAGTTAGCTCTCTTAAGATCTTGTGAGCTTTTCTCTTTTCTTGCTAAGTGTTAAAAAAGTGCTCATGTATTTGCTGTGTGTGTGAGTCTTGTATTTTTCTCACTTTCAAACTTCAGCTTCATATATAGTCTTCATAAATTCCTATTTGGGAAATGACTGTTAGACGATAGCCGTTTGAATTTGAACGTTGGGTCATAAGACTTGAGACAGTTGAGATGTGATCTTCACAAAGAAAGTCTTATGTCTTTTGAGTCTCAACAGCTTCAGGCTATGCTGATAGCTGCATGGCTTTTCATCAGATGTCTTCTCTTGAAGTTTTGCAAATATCATACCAAGCTTTTTTCCTTTTTCTTGGGATCATTTTTGAGAGATATAAAATAATATAGGAAGGTTAGGGACAAGTAGTTGTTTAAGAACTATCTATCAGTTTTAGACAAACAGTCTGTCCTTTGAACAGTACAATGGTAGGTGAGCATTCAAGAGGAATGGACACCTACTTGGCGTGCAGTACAGCTGCAAAGAGAACTTTTCCTAAAAATCTAGAAACTATATATTCTAAAGCATGCTAACATATGTCTTTGAAAGACACGTAGCATTCTGAAAAGATAAACTATGAAACTGATATTCAAAAATGACTTGAAGCATTAAACACGAGAATAGAGAAGTACAGAGTTTATTTAACTATTAGTATTCAGATAACACACAGAACATAACATAGTGCATATCATGTGTTCATTTATTTCATTGAATAATTTATAAGAATAAAAACATTAATCGTACTAAGAATGCATTACCATTTCTGCAAAAATAATAACAGATGCTTAAAAATATCTAAGTATAGATGATCAAGGAAGTTGATGTTATACTTTGACTTTCAAGGAGTCGGAGTGCTACAAGTCTTAACAGTCATACTTCTACTTTAGATGAGTCGGAGTACTACAAGTCTTAATAGTCATACTTCGACTGTAGACAAGTCGGAGTACTTCCAATAAACCGTGTGAAACACTTCGACTGTAGAGAAGTCAGAGTAAGATCATCGATATCAATCTTCGACTTCTCAAGAGTCGGATTGAGTCTAGTTTTTTCAATAATCGATATTGGATTTCGACTTCTTTAGAGTTGGAGTGAGGCTATGGAGTTCGACTTCTTGAGAGTCGGAGTGAATCCAGTTGTTCAACAATCGATAGCCCACTTCGTCTTCTTGGGAGTCGGAGTCAGTATGATATGTATGTATATGTGTGTACTTCGAAAATTTTCTTAATGAGAGTTGACAGTGTGTTGACACTAATAGACTGTAAGGATTATATGATATAATACATGTATGCCTTTACTTAAACACATTAATTTTCATACAAAATAAAGTGTGGTACAATTCAATAAATTTGTTTAGGTGATTATAAGATTTTGTCATAAGTAAAAACACAATGATCAAGCATTTGTAAAAGATAAATGCACAATAATTTTTCTAAGCATTAATCAACCAGTTGCTCAACAATTCTCCCCCTTTTTGTTAACGACAAAAAACAATCTTTTATATAGATAGGTAAACACATTTGTGTTGTAAAAAAAAGTTTGCTACTATGTCTATGTAATGTTTCTCTTCTCCCCCTTTGTGGCATTAACAGAAAGGATATCAGATAGAGATACAGAGAAATGCACAGAGATGAGCAAGTATATATTAATAAATGAAGGACAGTTGTACAGACTTCAAGATGGTTTGGGGAGATAGAGAGAAGTGGGATTTGAGCAAAGAAAGGTTGTAGAAGGTCCCACAACTTCTTCTCATTGTCTAGGAATACATGAGCAAATTTAAAACAATCCATATCATAGGAGGATCCTACAGAGGGAATTTTCTTATAGAATTTGAGATGACGCCGATGATACCTGCATATCTTCTTGTTATAGGCATCACCAAACAAGGTTTGCCTAAGGGGAATAAAGTTCCTACTAGCAGCCTTATGCAAAAACTCTTGAACTGTTATATTCCACTGTAGACCCTGAGATTGGGCTGCTACCTTGGCTTTGTAATAAATGTTGTATCTCTCAGTCCATTTCAGAGATACAGACTTTTAGAGGGCATCATAGCTCTTGTATATATATGAAGAGGGAGACACTTTCTGCTTTCTGCATTCTTTTGCCTCTTTAGGATAGCAAACTGTCCACTGCTCTACTGTAAGTCTCTCAGACTCGGCAAAACTATGTTGAAAATATTTGAGAAACATTGAATTCTTTAGGGAAAAAATAACTTGATATTGTACTTGATCTTGAATCTGACTGATAACCTGATGTGCCTGTTGAAGACTACTTGAACAAAAGTTTTTCTAGAAGACACAAGACCTATCAGGCTGGGGTAGAGTTCTGAGGGTAATCTAGTAGTCATGGATGGAGTAATATCCCTTTGCCCTCTCAGTAACATTTCCCATTGCCCTCTACTGACATCAGGTAGATTTAAACTGAATCTCTCTTCATTAAAGTGTTTCATTCTGCTGGAACTAGTTTGCTGCTCTTTTATTAAGTTCCCAAAAAGATCAAAAATTTGAGATTCAAGTGAGATGAGAGATTTAACAAACCACTGCTCCTATCGTCAGCTTGCTTAAACTTGACTGACCAGGATAGAGTGACAGAAAATCCTCGGAGAAAGACTATGGCTTTTCTGAGTGATGAGATTTAGATCAGCTAGCGGGACTTCTTGAGTTTTGATCAAAAGAGGGAGCTAGTCTTCAAATTTGTAGTCTAGCAACCCATGGAGTTCAAGAAAGACTTTGATGTGCAGAAATTCTTGAAAAAGGGCAAAATTATGCTTAGAGTGATAAATGAAAGCATACCAAAAAGACGAAATAATATGTTAGGTTTATTTTCCCCTTTGAGCCCAACTTGATATGAAAGTGTCACACTAAGCACAATTTGAGCAAGAGGGTGAGTAGGAAGAGCTGAAGAGGGTGTAGATGATCTTGGAAGGGATGAGAAGAAATGAAGAGGTAAGGTGTGAAGAGTAGGTGTAAGTACAGTATGTGAAGGGTAAGTGTACACCATAAAAAAGGGTGGCAAAGGAATTGATTGCTGGAGAGGGAGGCTGTTCCTCTGGCTGAGATGTAAATGAGGGATCAGAGGAAACTAGAAGTATTGGTTCAGAAGGAGTTGGAGGTAAGGGTGAGGGTTCTGAGGAAGGAAAAAATATAGACCCAGATTTGACAAGCTTTCTCCTGACTCTTTTCTTGAAAGTCTAAACCCTGGGCAGATCTTCTACTACTTGAGAAGATAGCTCTGCTGGCTGCACTTCTGGTTCAACCATTTTCTGTTCTTTCTACTCAGAAGGTTGCCTGGCTGTGATTCCTGCTGCTGCTACTACTACTGCTGGTCTAGCTGATCTTGCTGCTTCTCTGACTCTACAGTTGACTGATTTAGCTGTTGTTCTGGTTGTGGTCCAGGTTGATTGGGCTGTTGCTCTTCTGGTTGAGGGGCTGAAGTAGGTGCTGGAGAGCTCCCCTTGCCCTACTAGCAAACCAGTTGAAGGAGCAGATCCTTCATCTGCTGAACCTCTTTTGACAGAAAATAAAACTTGACATCTATTTAGTGTATCTGCATCTGAGGTACACTAAGCATATCTTGTTGCTTGAGGACCAAATTTAGTACATGATCTATGGTTCTGCTAGTCTACCCCTGAGACCTTGGTCGGGTCTCAAATGGAGGTGGAGAGACATGGTGAAACACTTCTTCAATAACTGGCTCAATGGTGTAGGAGTAGGAACTTCTTCTTCATGAGCCACTGTTTTACCCTTGAGATCTCTAAGAACTTGATTTATGGTGTCCTCAAGGAGATCTTGCTCAAGGGAGGGTCCTGCATGTTCTTCTTCTCTGGGAGTAGCTGTTTCTACTCTAATTAGTTATGATGCTACCGCTTCTTCTCTTGCTGCCTCTCTTCTGCCAACTGGTGGCTGAAAAGTGTGAACAATGGGGGAGCCATGTACCTCATCAAGAAATATATCATGAGAGCAATCAGTTTTAGAGTCCTTAGTCTATAAATTTTGGGCTTTATCCTCTAAATTGTAGTGACTCCTTCGTAGTGTGGATAGCCCAATCTACTCTTTAACAGACACTGAGAGCTCATCTGATAAATCCACTTCATATTTTCTAAAAATAACTATGAGCAGAGGTCCATAGGGGATAGATTCTTGCAGAAACTTGGACCCTGCCATTCTATCCAAAATTATAGAGGCATGGTTCACTTGATGCCTCTGAATTGACCAAAATAGTAGGTTGCCATCTCTAGTAGTGATAGATGAATGAGTACCTGCTCTTGGCGTCACTATGGTTGTGAGGATAGCATGAAGAAGCCTCTTTTCAGCTGAGAGCTCATTGATGAGAAGCCCTTTCTTGGAGATAGTACCATGAATTCCAATAATTCCCATTCTCTACTTCTCCAAGGATACAATGTAATACCCTGAATGTCCAGATCGTGGTTTACCGGGTTTGGGGGCCTGTGTGTGGCCCATTGGTTGAGTTTGTATATGTACATGTGTTTTTACAGGTTGATGTAGCATGGTGTGAGGCTAGAGGGTTGGAGATTCCAGCCCAAACAGACCTCTTGCGGGTTCATTAAGAACGCGACCAACACAGTCATCGTGATTCTTAATGAAACACGACCACCAGCTACGTCGTAATTTCGCACCATTTACGTGGGTGCGGCTGCATTCACGCCGCGTGGCGCATGTAGGATTGTCGAGGTTTAATTGCGATGACGGGGTACATCGCGTTTTAAAACACGACAGCCGAATACGTCGCGATTTAACCTTTGTGTGTTTTGGGCCTCTACCCTTGGCCGAACAGTGTAGTTGCACTGTTCAACTGAGAGGGAGAGCTGTGATGGTTTGTTGAGGGTTTATGAGGCAATTTGGGGTGTTTTGCTGTCTGTTAGGTGTGGTTCCGAGACGAGGAGGTGCTTCGAAGTGTGGGGAACATCTGGACATCGTCGATTTAGCGTTTCTTTTGTTAGTTGGGTTACTTTCCTTCATTTTAGCTTGTATGGCATGTGTGGATTAGGGTTTCTGGGGTTTTGGTTTGAGAATCATGTAAATATGATAGAAAGCATGCTTAGGGTTTTACCTAAATGCTTATCTCCTATCTTATCAGCATGTGTAGCAATTTAGAGTGATTTCCATAATGAAGTTTTAGGTTTTGTTCTGCTGTCTGAAAGGCGACAGAACCAGACGTCGTGATTCAAATCGAAAGGCGATAGGTTAGTCCGTCGCGATTCAAACTTCAATAGGTGTCCACTGTGTTGGTCGCGATTTAGAATGTGGCCACCCGAGCTCTGGGGTTCTGTGGCCAGTCTGTCTAGTTTATGAGGTACACTGCTTAGGTAGTAATGATTAGGCAATGTAAGGTTTGTATGGGCTGTATTGGCTTATACCGTAATTGGAAACAATGGGTTCGGGTTGGTTTTGTGTGCACAGCGAGTTGGGTTGTTCACGCCTTCCGTGGTTACCTCTTCAGTCAGGTCCCCAGCACCGGGTGCTCGGGGTTTGTCCCGGTACAGTGAGTACCATCAAGCTTTATGTCATCTTCCTGGACACCCTCACTCCTGAGTTTGAGTTGTACGTCTGGCTGAGGGAAAGACAACAAGGGGCAGCGACTCGTGTTTGTGGGTGTACGGTCGCTTGTAGCGTGCTCGTGGTTAGGGAATGTACACCAGTAGACGTACTGGTCCCCAACTAGTCCTATTTCCAGTGCCTCACTTTAGGGAGCTCAGGCCGGAGTCCCTAAAGGTGTCAGGCTTGGGCCTGCAGTGCTGTGGTGTTAGTTGTCTCCACAGTCCTTGTCCCTGTTGAGGTGGAGCGGCAGCTGGACCTTTCGCTCGTGGCTGCGAGACTGAGAGGTGGACTTATGTTGTTGTCTGGGTCTATGACTAGTGTCGCGAACCAATTCTCGTGACTCGTGTGCGGCGTGCCCTACTCAAGCTTGTACACGTGTTTGTGGTTTTTCGTTTACTTAATTTATAGATGTAGTATTATGTGTAGGCTGAGTTACTTTTAAATGCTTATTAGCCATGCTTATTATATTAAATGTACATTGTCTTCTCGGCTTTGGGGGAGTTGTCGTACTGAGCCATTGACTTGTGAGGCTCACCCCTTCTTCTTCCAGATGAAGGAGAGCAGGAAGGTTCTCATCCCTCTTCTAGTTTCGGTCGGCACCGTAGTGAAGTCAGGCCTTCGTCACCAGCAGAGTAATATTCCTTCTTGTTGAGCCTTGGGGGTTTGTCCCTAGCTGTTGTACCTTGTACTACGACTTATGTTCAGAACTAAATATGAACATTTCATGTGAATATCTGTGAGATATGGAATCTTCTATATGTTCAGTGTGTTCTTTTATATTTCCATGGACATGTGTGTGTTGATATCCCTTGCGAGGCTATGGCCCGTTCGCAGGAGACGGAGTCGTGTCGGGCACGTTATTGGGTTAACGGACCTGAGCGGCAAAGACCGTCACATACAACATCACTGATCTTGTGTCTAGAAGAGGGATAATACAAAATTTCAACCAATAACTCTTCAGAAATAGAAACTGGAGTACCTTTGACAAGTCCTACCAGAGATCCGTCTGCAGATACTTGAAGGGTCACATAGAAAGCTTTCACAGCATCTTCATATGTTGGCTCGTTGATCTGGCATAACTTTGTCCAACCCATCACATCTTGGGTGTCTGCTATTGAGTTGATTCTGGCTATCAATTGAGAGAAATCTACTATCTTCCCTGGGAAAATCGAAGCTTTGGTAGAGATAAGACGGTTGAACTGCTCTGGGGGGAAGCAGGAATCGTCCAGAGCCCTAGAGGAGGCCATCTAGACAAATACATGGGAAAGGGTCTAAGGGAAATTATAGAGAAGATGTGAAATGAGTTCAACAATGTCAAAGATCCTACCATTCTTCCGAAGAAGTGAAGAAAAACTTGACAGAGGCTTGGTAAGAGTTCTGTCGGGTTGAAGAACGAACGCAAGAATCAAGAAGAAGATAGAGGAGTCGGAGACGTTTCAAATGGGGTGATTTGGAAAGAGAGAAGGAAAGGTCTATATAAAGAAGGAGATTTACGGCAGACCATAGAATGGGAGATGAACGACTGTGATTAATTTGTTATTTAATTCTCCCCCTTAAAATAATTGTAACCCCTTTTTTTATTTAACAGAGACTCCGACTTCGTAAAAGTCGACTTCTCAAACTCCGACTTCCTAGACTATGACTTTGGAGAAGTCGAAGGTTTAGGACTTAGACAAAAGTTGACAATAGATAGATTAAACAATGAACTTGAGTTTTAAGTATTCAATCAGGATTGCACATACCTATTTTACTTCTAATTGAAGTAAACTTATCTTCAGGGAGTGGTTTAGTAAAAATATCAGCTAATTGATTATCTGTAGTAACAAATTCAAGTAAAATATCACCATTACTTACATGGTCCTTGATGAAATGATGTCTGACCTCAATGTGCTTGGTTCTTGAATGCTGGATTGGATTTTTGGTCAAATTAATTGCGCTTGTGTTATCACCCAGCATTGGAATTTCATACAATTTGTGACCATAGTCTTCCAGTTGATGTTTGATCCATAGCAGTTGGGTGCAGCAACTTCCTGCTGCAATGTATTCTACCTCTGTTGTGTACAATGCTGCTGAATTTTATTTTCTGGAAGACCAAGAAATTAAGCATCCCGCAAGGAATTGGCAAGTACCACTGGTACTTTTTCTGTCTATTTTACATCCAGCATAGTCAGCATCACTATATCCAAGCAATTTAAATTCAGAACATCTAGGATACCATAAACTCAATTTACTTATATTAATAAGATATCTAAAAATTCTTTTAACACTATTAATATGAGATTCTCTAGGATCAGCATGAAATCTGGCACACAAACATACACTGAACATTATGTCTGGTCTACTAGCAGTAAGAGAGTGTAATGATCCAATCATACCTCTATAGACCTTTTGATCTACTTTCTTGCCAATTGGATCACTATTAATTTTGATTCCTAAGCTCATGGGAGTTCCTAAAGGCTTACACTTGTCAAAGCCATACTTAGAGAGTAAATCTGAAATATAATTGTTTTGACAAATGTGAGTACCTTCCTTGGTCTGCTTGATTTGCAAGCCAAGAAAGTAATTAAGCTCACCCATCATGCTCATTTCAAAATCTGCATAAGATTTTCAAAGAATTTGCATAGTGATTCATCAGTAGAGCCAAAGATAATATTATCAGCATATATTTGTATAATTAGGATCCCTTTAGAAAATTTCTTAATAAATAGAGTGCTATCTATTTTACCTCTTGAAAATCCATGTGATAGAAGATAAGCACTCAGTCTTTCTTACCAAGCTCTTGGAGCTTGTTGCAAACCATACAGTAGTGCCTTGTTTAACAAGAAAACATGATTTAGATATTTAGAAGCTTCAAATCTAGAAGGTTGCTCAACATAAACTTCTTATTTTATGAAACCGTTCAGAAAAGCACTTTTGACATCCATTTGATATAGATTGATATTAAGAGAACATGCATATGCTAATAAAATTTTGATTGCCTCTAATCTAGCAACTAGAGCATATGTTTCATCAAATCAATGTCTTCCTCTTGGGAATATCCTTGTGCTATTAGTCTAGTCTTGTTCCTTGTGATTACCCCTGATTCATCCATTTTGTTTCTGAAGACGTAATTGGTCCCAATAACTAGATGGTCAGAAGGTCTTGGGACAAGAGTCAAGACTTGGCTATGTTGGAACAAGTTAAGCTCCTCGGACCCTGCCAGGGACCCCGAAGGTCGCGCCGCCACCCACGGATCCGAAGACCCAGAAGGGTTATAATTTAGTCCAGTGAGATAAGCAATAAATTCAAATAACTATAACATGAAAGTTCGTACATTAATAAGGAAATTATGTACAACATGTGCCAAATAAAAGTACAGATACAGAAAGAAAGGTGCAGTCAATAAGGGACATACCTTAAGGACTTGCAAAAAGGCAACTCTCAACTCACATAGTACAAGAGCTCTCACGCTCACACTCTCTCACTGTTGGCAACAGACGGCATAACAAACTGCCACCTCAACCGTCTGGCAACGAACTCCTGTGACAACGAGTCCCTACCTGAAGAAAGTAGGAGGGGTGAGCCTCGCGAATAAGGCCCAGTAGGGATACCTAGTCCCTTACCAGCCAGAGTAGCAGGAAATCCAAAGAATGCGGAAACAACTACACTAGAAAGTAGTAACTAAAGAAAACTACTAAGCTAGCTACTTCAAAATAGCGGAAATAGAGTAACGCCACAACCTCCAACCAGGTCGGACCACCCACAACTCCCACAGACATAGCGAAGTCGAACACAATGCAGTAGCAACCCTCGGCACACACACGTCGAGACAAAGAGCTCTTGGAACACCGAAGCAACCACGTGAGACCAGAGTCTCCCCACTCAAGCTCAACCATCCCTGATGTCCATGAGGTCAGGAAGGCACACAGACAGGTGCCACCACGAATGACATGGAGCAACCACATGAGAAGGACATCTCACCACAAGCATGGTCACCTCAGACCTCCACAAGGTGGAGGGCCGACAAGTAGAACCACACCAGACCGAGGACACACCACGAGGTCAAAAAACTACACACACCGGTGCCACCACGGATAGGCACCAAGGAGCAACTACAGAACAACGGTCGGGCCCAGCACAAGGCACACCGAGAGAACACGTAATGCGGAAGCAACCAGAAGCACAAGCCAACAAGGCCAGACTAACAATGCCCACGAAAACTAGACACAGCTAGGCTATAACCACCATGCAAGCTAGGGCAATGGATCACACTTGGAAACACAGGAGGGAAACATCGTCACCACAACAACAACCAAGCCACCGCCACCGGCAGCTAAGAGGAGGGCACACCAGCCACTCCCTCTGCTCGCCAGCCACCGGCTCCTGCCTACAACCTCCCCAGAAGAGTGAGGCCAGCGAGCCACCACGAAGAACACCACACATGAACAACCGCAACTCGGCCGAGCTGTGGCCCTACGACTGACACCGCGATGTGGCTCCGGAACCAACGTCGAGAGAGTCAGTCAGAAGGACTAGTTGATCTGCGCTACAAGAACAACCAAACCACCATAGCATCGTAGACTCAGCTAAGAGAGCTCTGCAAATGAATCAACACCGCTGTCCCCTACCGTTTTCCCCTCAACTACTAGAGTCTGTTACTCGAGCATGCCTGCCGCCTGGAGAATTACCTCAACTAGTACGGGGACTGGGGTTCCCAAGTAACGGTAACAACCTCTGAATGAAACAGCCCTTGAGTGCCAAGCACTGGGCAAACTGGGAACAGGAGGGGCAACCACAACAAGCAAACGACATAGCTGGCTTGTAACCAAGAAAAACCCAGCATGCACAGGGCATGCACGGCACACCTCTCGGAACTCCCAAGAGGACCATCAGCCAACATAGGCACACACACTGCAGCTAGAAAACTCGGGATTACAAAAAAATATTCTCAACAGCACAATAGCTAGAAGGTGACGAGAAACCCGTCGCAATCAGAACCAGAAAGTGACACAGAACCTGTCCAAACCAAAATGCGACAGTCAGGGTGTCTCCTTCAGATGATGAACACGACGTATCGACCCGTAGCGTTCTTCATCTGAAGCCAGAGCCCTTGGGGAACAACCACCCCAAGGCCGACACCCACAACCTTACAAGGGCAGCAACCACGGAGAACCAGTCTTGTGCCTAAGTTTGGGAAGACACATCCCCTAAACAATTTAGGCACAGACCACCCTCGAAAGGCCCAGAAATAGGTAAACAGAATGGGCAAGGTGAACATGACGGCTAACCTATCGCAACCAGAATGCAACCGGTTGTCTGCCGCCTTCTGAATGGTATAACGACAACAAACTTGTCATGATATTAGTCAGAAGACCGAAACCAGGGATGAGCCATTCCACAATCTCCCCAAAGCCACACAAGCCATAGAAAAGAAAGGGGAATGAGGTGCACACACCATGCACGACAAGAAAATGGCTCAAGGGCACCAACACCACCTCTCCTCGCTCACAAACCAAAAGGACGAAGCTATACAAAGAGGGAGCACCACCAGCAAGCATCCACCCGTACAAACCACAAGAAAACCCATGAGCACCGGGATGATAGCTTGAAACTAAGCTCCATCTCCTCAAGGATGAGAGCAAGAGATCCCTACACGAAATTGAAGGGCCAAACCCGTTGGGGCCCTTAACGTCGGATTGGCTGCCTCCTCCTCGCTCCACGCCGCTCCAACACTCTGCCACGAGCACGCTGACACCTCTGCCACTCCCAAAATGCCTGAGAAGGGGGAGAGGGAGCTCCCCCACCACGGAGAGGAGGAACGAACAAAGATAGAAGTAGAAAGGGAGAGAAGGAAGAGCTTGCATGCCTTAAGGCCTTGGAACTGAGGTCACGACAAGATGGGCATCGCGTTCTCACTAGAATGCGATAGGAACCTTGTCTCCTTCTCAAAAGTTTCGACAGACCTTCTAATAGACGGACAACCTCCAGATCACGTGTCACACTTGCATGTGGCTCAAGTGAACATGACAACTGACACGTAGCTTTCACACACATGAGCACGGACACGTGGCACACTAGCCATAGACAGACCATAGGAATGCGACAAAGAGGCCATTGCCTTCTCAACTAGAAGGTGACACAGATCTTGTCATGTTCAGAATGCGACACCTCGACCCGTCGCGATCCCATGATCAACATCAAGGACAACCAGAACCGGGATGTTACAATCTAACCAACATAAAAACAATCTCGTCCTTGAAATTAAGGGCAAAAATCGGTCGAAGAAAATAACAAGTGCAAAAAGACCACTAAGTCTCACCTCGACCTCCCAGTGTTTACAACCACAACCCCACCACGAATGGAGTGCTTAACCAGACAACCAACAGCTCACAAAGCTCACACTAACCGGCTCGGAGCACACAATCAGGTGTTGACAACTCCACAAGCGCGACACACACCAAACCGACTAGAAAACAACTGAAACCGCCAGTTAGAAAGCACACGACTGGGCCCTCAATAGACCACACTGTTGAGACCAACCGGTCAGTAACTCACTTTGTCACCATTAGAACTCGACAGAGGACACAGTTACTGATGATAAAGCAAGAAAAACGCCTAGAGGTCAGCCATAAGACTCCGCTGAACTGCCATGCACCACTAGCAATAGCTAGTACCTGTAGCAAAGTCAAACGAGAGTCTCATAGGGTGACCCGAACCCAAGCGACAAGAAGCTCGCAGAGAAAACTTCAACATGCAAGACAGTGTCTGCCGACACCACTTGATCCCACCCAGATTTTCCTCGTGGTCCGACTAAGACCCACGACAACTGTGGAACAACGGAAAACCTAAACTAATCGCCCCACAGGCACAATGCACAAGGACAAAACCAGAAAAGACGTCTGAGGTTGGGTCAACCCAGACAACTCAAGACGTCGGCACACCACACGGGAAACGAAACACCTGCAGAGGTCGAGGACAACATGTTCACCCTTGAGAAAAGCCAGTGTTGGGTACCACCACCAAACACACTCGCTCCTCAAGCGAGAGAGAGAAAACTTGAACACAGGTCATAACCAAAGTCGGGTGTACCACCGATAGGGCTACCTAGACAAGGAAAAGTAGCCACCCCACAACGGTAACGGTACAACCACAAGGCAAAGGTCAACACACAAGTACCAGAAGCAGAAAACTCAATGCTTCCAACACTGAGCAAACTCGCGAAAGCACGACCAAAATTCAAAAAATAGAGCCCACCGGCACCGCTTCCGGTGCCACCACAAGCACCAAAACCTGCCGAAGTGTAATACTCACAACTACACCAAAAGCCCCAAAACAACATTGGGCCCACAGGGGGAAACTCGCCAAGAGAGACCCACAAGAGGAACATGTAAGAAGCCAACACCTTCAAGAGCGCAACAACCACATCGGCTCTTAGAAGCACCCAAACACAAGTCACCGCTCCTACCACCGCAAGGGAGAGAACCACACACTAAACGGCGACAAGTGCCCCCAAGCGCAGACAAAGGCACATGCAAAACAAACACCGGAGCGACTCCTGCACAAGCAAGCCAAACCAAAGAAGAGCAGTGCTACCTCACACTGCACAACAAGGCACGCTGCCCCAGATCGTTCAGTCAGGCAACAAGGAACCAACACTGCAACAGACGGCATAAACAGGTACACCATGACCTATCGCGCCACCAGGAAACAACGCGCACAGGGAGAGCAACCAGCTCAACCTCAAAGCAGCCCAAGGGAAGGAACCTTCGCCAAAAGGTCACTACAGTGCACAACACGGCACCAAACACCATGGTAGAGCACCACCAGCCTGAGCAACCCATGAAAAATAGAGAAGGAAGGGACACAACAAGCCTCCTCCACACATGAAAGGGAAAAACCGTACTACAAGGCTAGCACTCACACAAGAGACACAGCCAGCCGAACACCCACAACGCTCGCCAAACCACCATTTGCAAGAGTGCATCGGGCACGAAAGAACAAGCGAAAACAACTGAAACCACAGGGACACAGGCGGTCCCGCTAGCACAACCAAGAGACTTGGAAGCGAACAACGTGGTGAACTGGCCAACATAGAGCCACGCACATGGTCAAGGTTCATCACCTTGACCAGAGACAAACAAGCAGACTGCACGCAACAGTCCAACCAATAAGAGTGTACAACACAACAAAGTGCTAGTGCAAAACAACCAACCAAACTGTGTAGACCACAAACCAAAGAGGTAACACAACAGATGACATCAACAAGCACAGAAATAGCCTAGGAGACAAGCCCTCATCAAGACAACAACAAACGGTTCTGGGAAACCTCACCAGAACATAGGAAACCAAGCGATGCACTTTACCCCAAAGGGCAACGCAGGAACAACCAGAAATGAGCACAACAAAGTTCTAGGGAAACCTCACTTCCATCAAAACCAACAAAGAAGAACTCCTAGAGCGCCTCACTAGAGCTAACAAACAGTCAGCACACAGTTGACAAACAACCACAACCAAATGTCGCAACACTCAACCAACGATGCAACATGGCATACAGAGCATCTGCTTAGCTCGAGCGACATGCCCACTAAATAGAGCATAGCGCACAACAGTGCACAGGAAGGAGAGGCCACACACACAGCCAGCACAACACACACCCAACAAGAAGGAAACAGCCAGCAAGGCAAGGACACCTTCGACCAGTTCCACAAACAATAACCTTGCACCGGTGAAGGCCACACCACACATAGGCTCTCTCAGCCTTCACGACACAACCACACGGATGCGCAGGCTGACGATGAACCCAACCGCAGCACGAATGAACCAGACGACCACGCTCGTCGCACGCACACTCAGCAACAGCAGCAACTCCCCTGCAACTCACATGAGGACCTAGCTGGGAAGCCACACCTGCAATACAAAATGAACGCTCATGACTACATCTAACAATCACGGATGGACTAGCAACGTACTAGTACCTTTCTTTGGGACATCCATAGTTATTAACTCATTACCAATCTCATCGGACCCCTGAGCTCTGATACCACTATAACGACCCGACCTCCTAGACCCCCGCTAGGGACCCCGAAGGTCACACCGCCACCCACAGATCCGAAGATCCGGAAGGGTTAGAATTTAGTCCAGTGAGATAAGCAATAAATTCAAAAAATTATATCATGAAAGTTCATACATTAATAAGGAAATTATGTACAACATATCCCAAATAAAAGTACATGTATAGAAATAAAGGTGCAACCTTTAAGGGGCATACCCCAAGGACTTGCAAAACGGCAACTCTCAACTCACACAGTACCAAGAGCACTCACGCTCGCACTCTCACACTATTGGCAACGCATGACGTAACAAACCACCACCTCAACCGTCCGGCAACGAACTCTTACGACAGCGAGTCCCTACCTAAAGAAAGTAGGGTGGTGAGCCTCGCAAACAAGTCCAAGTAGGGATACCAATTGAGCAACTATCCCTTAAGAAAATTGTTTAGTATTTTAAACTATTTTAACATGGTGATTTTGCTATGACAAAACCTTTTAAAGACTTTCTACAAACAAATCTACTGGAATAAATCACAGAGAACATAACTTGTGCAATACTATGTATCAACACTATCTTCAAATTTCTTAAGTCCACAGAGTATACTATGTACCATACTAACTCCGATTGTGGACTCCGACTCCAAAAAAGTCGAAGTGTTGAACCATGCTTGTACTAGACTCCAACTCTTTGGAAGTTGAAGTCTAGACTCCGACTCCCTGGAAGTGGAAGCCTAGACTCTGACTCCCCTAAAGTCGAAGTAAGGTATCGATTGATCGACTCACTTCGACTTCAAAAAAGTAAAAGTCATCACTCCGACTCTGGAGAAGTCGAAGTCTGTATTGTATTCCGACTCCCTCAGAAGTCAAAGTATGACTGATTGATGCTTATCACTCCGACTTTTCAAAAGTCAAATTCTGTGATCAGTCTCACTGCGACTTCTATAGAGTCAAAGTTTTACTTGTATCTCTTGTTTTTGACTCCGACTCTAAGAGAGTTGAAGTACATGTCTTTCTGACTTCGACTTTTGAAAAGTATGACGGATAGATCTCCAATGGATAGTTTCAAAATAAAACTTAAAGAATTCTGAAGCATATATAGAAGCTGAAGTTTTGAACAAGATATACACTGAGACAGTGAGAGCAATTAGCAAAACATTCAACTCACATCTGCATTCTGCTAGCATGAGCCTTCACGAGCCTTCTATTGAATTGAAAGATAGAGAGTTACTTCCACAGTCTGAAAAACTTCCAGGCTCTCCATTCCTTAGAAGTCTTGTTTTTTGTTTGGTGGCATTTGTAATCCTTGATCCTTTCTTCAGTCCACCCTTGTTAGATTCAGAAAGTGTTAGAGCTAAAAGTCTTTTTGTAATCCTTTCTGAATTCCTTGTGTTTGCTCATTCTTGTGAGCAGGCACACCAGTCTTTCATTTTTGTCTGTGCAACACGCAGGAGGTTTGTTTTCTGCTGTGCCGCTCTTGTGAAGGGAAGACCTTTTTGAAGGTAGTCTTTGTACCCCTGTTAAGGGAAGACTTGCTTGGGAGCAAGTGGGCTTATAATACCTCTCAAGGTTGAGAGAAGGCCAAGTATTCTTGGCAGTTAGTGAAATCCCAAGTGGTTTTCTTGGGGACTGGATGTAGAACTTCCATGTGGGAAGGGCTGAACCAAGATAAAATTTCTTATGCATCTGTGTGATTGTTTACGCCAATTTTCACTTGTTTCACACACTACACTAAACACTAAAAACTTTATTTAGTGTTGTCTACTTTCAGATAAAATTTTTAAAGCACAAGAAGTCCTATTCACCCCCCTCTAGGACATTATTAGTGCCATCTCAATCCAACAAGTGGTATCGGAGCGAGGTCTTCTCAGAAGAATCGAATGAATTTGAGATGAGATGGCAACTGAAGGTCACAACTATGAAGGTCAGTATGTTACAAGGCCACCATTCTTCCATGGTGAGGACTATCAGTACTGGAAGATGCAGATGGAATGCTTCATCAGAGGCACAAATTTTGATCTGTGGCAGGTAATAGAACAAGGTGATTTTACTATACTTGGTGAAACTACCTCTGCTCTCTCTATAGCTGATAAGAGAAACATGTCCATAAACTAAATAGCCAAGAACTATCTATGTTGTGCTCTATCTAAAAGAGAATTTAATAGACTATCTGCTTGTAGAACAACTAACGAAATGTGGGATAAACTACAAGATACATATGAAGGAACTGATAGAGTAAAACAAACTAGGATACATATTCTTGTCTCTAAGTATGAACAATTTAAAATGCTTCCTAATGAAAATATACTTAAATGTATAATCGTTTTTCAAATATAATAGTAGGACTGAGTTCAGTAGGAAAGATTCTTACAAATGAAGAAACTGTAAGAAAAATCTTAAGGTCATTAACTAATGTCTCGACTCCCAAGGTAACTGCCATTGAAGAACCACATGATTTAACTCAACTTTCTATTGATAAATTAATTGGCTCCTTAATGGCTCATGAAATCAACATGGAAAGATTTTCTGAAAGCTCATCGAAAAAGAAAATTCCAAATGCTTTAAAAGTTGTAGATTCTTCTTCCTCTGAAGACTCAAAGGAGAAATCAGATGACAGTGATGATGAAGTCATGCTGTCAAGAAAACTGCAAAGCATCCCTGCTAAGAAGAAGAAGTTTGGTTCAAAGAGATTCTTCAAAAAGGATAAGAAGAAGGAACCAACCTGTTATGAGTGCAATCAACTAGGACATTACAAATCTAAATGTCCTAAACTCAAGAAGAATGATCATGCAGAAAAATCTGAGAAGAAGAAAGGCAAAGAAAGGAAATTCAGAATGTACAAGAAAGAGGCAATGACAGTAGCATGAGATAATGAAGAAGCTATAAGTTCAGACTCTTCAAGCTCAGAATCTAAAGAAGAAGAAAAAACAAATCTAGCCCTCATGGCAGGACTGGATCAGGTGAATTATGAAACTTCTTTTACATCATGTTCAGAATCCGATTCTGATAGTCTTGAAGATGCTTTCAATGAATTGTATGAAAAATACAAAACGTTAGTTAAACAAATGAAAATAGTTAAGCTAAACTTGCTTACTCAAGAAAAATCTAATACTTTTCTGAAAAATGAAGTAGAAAGATTAGGACAAAACCTAAATGAAACTAAAAGATCAAATGAATTACTGTGTGAAAATTTAAAGAATAAAAATAGTAAAATCATGGAAATTGAATCAAATCTAAAAGAACTGAAAGATGAAGAAAAACTAAGAGAAGAAAATAATTACTTAAGAGCTACCATAGAAAAATTTCCAACTGTAAAACATCTCTATTTGTAAGACTGAAAGGTGCTAGATCTGGTAAGAAGAAATATGGAGTAGGATATATGCCTCCAACCAATGAAGAAAATATCATTTATCCTAAAAAATATCCAACTCCCAAATTTGTAAAAGAAAAGGAAATTAAAAATCCTAGAAAGGTAAATCAGTATGTTTATAAGCAAAAATTGAACTTTAGAAACACTGCACATGTAAAGAATGCTTTTGATCTATGTTGTAGTCACTATAACCAGCTAGGACACATTATCAGCACATGGACAACTAGACACCTGTGTTGGATTCCTAAGACTAACCATCAAGGATCCAAGAAAATTTGGGTACCAAAAGTTACAACTTAAACTTGTTTGCAGGGTTGCCTGAGAGCATCCAAATGGTATTTAGATAGTGGGTGCTCAAGGCATATGACAGAAAGTTATTTACAAGTTTTAGAGATGAGATTGGTCAAGTCACCTATGGAGATAATGGAAAAGGCATGGTGTTAGGATGTGGAACTGTAGGAACAAAAGAAAAGGATCTAATAGAAGATGGCATGTATGTAGAAGGATTAAAATACAACCTCTTTAGCATTAGTCAACTGTGTGACAAGGGTCACTTGGTGAGATTTCAGAATGATAAGTGCATTATTCAAAAGGATGGAAAAACAGTCTTTGAAGTATACAGAGTCAAAAATTTGTACTCCCTACAACTAGCAGAATTAAAGGAAGTGAATTTATGTCTTGCAATCACCAAGAATGAAGAAACTGATTTATGGCACAGAAGACTAGGACATGCAAGCACTTCAGTAATCAACAAATTAATCAAGCATGATCTAGTTAAAGGTCTTCCGAAGCTTAAACTAAAGAAGTCTGGAATCTGTACAGCCTGTGCAAAAGGAAAGCAAACCAAGACATCATTTCAGTCCAAAACAGTAGTTACAACTTCCAAGCCTATGGAACTCATTCACGTGGACTTATTTGAACCTATAAGAACATTAAGTCTTGGAGGAAAAGTGTATGACTATGTAATTGTAGATGACTACTCAAGGTACACTTGGGTATCCTTTTTGGAAGCCAAATTAGAAACATTTTTAGCTTTTCTGAAGTTCAGCAAATTAGTACAGAAGAACCAGAAATTTCAGATAATCAGCATTAGATCTGATCAAGGTGGAGAATTCAAGAATGAAGATTTTGTAAAGTTCTGTGAGGAAAATGGAATAGAACACAACTTCTCTGCACCAAAAACACTTCAACAGAATGAAGTAGCAGAAAGGAAAAACAAAACATTGTTGGACATGGCCAGAACTATGCTTACAGAGAACAATCTACCAAGATATTTCTTGGCAGAAGCAGTCAACACAGCCTGCTACATCATCAACAGGTGCATAATCAGACCAATCCTAAAGAAGACACCTTATGAGCTGTACAAGGAGAAAAAAGGCAAACATCAGTCATCTTCGACCTTTGGTTGTAAGTGTTTTATTTTGAATAATGGTAAAGATAACCTAGGAATGTTAGATGCCAAAAGTGATGAAGGCTTTCTGCTAGGATATATTTTAAAACCTAGAGGATATAAAGTGTTTAATAGAAGAACTTTAACTGTAGAACAAACATTACATATTTTATTTGATGACACTAACCCTTTTATTAAGAGAATAGAAGAAGAAGAAGATTGTGTTGAAGATCTGTGCAAGGATCTAGAACATACATCTCTTAAAGAAAGAGAGAAAGAAGAAGAAAAAGAAGATCCACCACTTAAGAAACTTCAACAACAAGAAGAACCACATGAAGGATTGCCTAGAGAATTGAGGTACCACATAGATCATCCAAGAGAAAACATTATAGGTGATCCTCAAGATAGGGTAAGAACAAGAGGTATGAACATTCTCTGTGATTTTTCTGCATTTGTCTCTCAAATTGAGCCTAGGACAATCAATGATGCACTGGCTGATGAATCTTGGATCCTTGCTATGCAAGAAAAACTTAACCAGTTCCAACGCAGCCAGGTTTGGTCTCTTGTCCCTAGATCTTCTGACCATCCAGTTATTGGGACCAGATGGGTCTTCAGAAACAAAATGGATGAATCATGAGTGATCACCAGGAACAAGGCCAGACTGGTAGCACAAAGATATTCCCAAGAGGAAGGCATTGATTTTGATGAAACTTATGCTCCAATTGCTAGATTAGAGGCAATTAGAATTTTATTAGCATATGCATGTTCTCTCAACATTAATTTATTTCAAATGGATGTTAAAAGTACTTTTCTGAATGGTTTCATAAAAGAAGAAGTTTATGTTGAGCAACCACCTAGTTTTGAAGATACTAAGTACCCAAATCATGTTTTTCGTTTAAAGAAAATATTGTATGGTCTGAAACAAGCTCCAAGAGCTTGGTATGAAAGACTAAGTGCTTATCTTATATCACATGATTTTATAAGAGGTAAAGTAGATAGCACTGTATTTATTAAGAAATTTTCAGAAGGAATATTGATAGTACAAATATATGTTGATGATATTATTTTTGGTTCTATAAATGAATCACTTTGCAATTTCTTTGAAAACCTTATGAAAAGTGAGTTTGAGATGAGTATGATGGGTGAGCTTAATTACTTTCTTGGTTTGCAAATCAAGCAGACCAAGGAAGATACTCACATTTGTCAAACCAAATGCATTTCAGATTTACTTATCAAATATGGTTTTGACAAGTGTAAGCCTTAGGAACACCCATGAGCTCAAGAATCAAGTTAGATAGTGATCCACTTGGCAAGAAAGTAGATTAAAAGATCTATAGAGGTATGATTGGGTCATTACTCCATCTTACTGCTAGTAGACTAGATATAATGTTCAATGCATGTTTGTGTGCTAGATTTCAAGTTGATCCTAAAGAATCTCATGTTAATGCTGTTAAAAAAAATTTTAGATATCTTATAAACACAAGTAAATTGGGTTTATGGTATCCCAGATGTTCTGATTTTAAGCTAATTGGATATAGTAAATTGGGTTTGTGGAATCCCTACTTCTACAAGCGTGCTTCTATATTTTGTTGGAAGATTTTATACAGAGCTATTCATGTGGACTCTCGCATAGCCGATCTTGGAATTGCTACTGTTTTCTGGTGCTCCTATTGTAGCATCCCTTCATATGAAGATCTCAACCATCTATTCATTTCTAGCGAGCTGGTGGTTAAGCTGTGGCAGTGGGTTGCGCCTATTCTTCAGGTTAATTTCAGTTCTCATGACAACATCACTAGCCATCTTTAACATATTATATGTTGTTGTAATCCTGTAACATCTTATGGCTTCATATCTTTGTATTCCACGTTGCTTATCCTCTGGGAAATCTGGCGATCAAGATGCTTGATGAGGTTTGAGGGAAAGCGATCTTCAGTCGGAAGGATTCTCCATCACATTCGTTACATGGTTTCCATGGCCCTTGATTCTATAGTTCTTAAAAGTGTTTCTTCCGATCAGTACTTGAACAATATCCAATCCCTTGGTTTCTCTCCAAAGATCAAAGGTACTTCCTTCAAACTGATCAGGTGGATCCCGCCTATTAGGGGGTGGGTCCTTAATGTGGACAGTGCATGTAAGGGGAACCTAGGACTTTGTGGGGGTGGCAGTTGCATAAGGGACATCAAGGGTATTTTACTTCTGGCCTTTTCCCACTTCTATGGTTTTGGCACTAGCTTGGTTGCTGAGGTTCGATCTCTATGTGATGGAATTTGGTTGGCTGCTGAGCATGGTCTTATCTTGTCTGAAATCAAATCAGATTCAACTACTCTTGTCACTTCTTTTAACAACAACAAATCGCCGTCTTGGGAGTGTCTGCGGTGGTGGCATGTGGCTCAACGTGTGGCTCAGTCTTCTCTTCATAACTCTCACGTAAAACATGTTCATACTTATAGACAAGCCAACCAAGGTGGCTAATGCTCTAGCAAATGTTGGATGTAAATATTCTACCAATGTTAGAATGTAAAGGTCCCCTCACTTTGGACCGGTCTGGGGTTCCTAATCTCAGGCTACTTTAGCAGGGGTATGCCCCTTAGTCCTTGTACATTTTTTTTATATATTCATTATCCAGGCCCAGGTGGACCGCACTGGTGGAGTGGGTACGTTCTATTTCTGGGAATAGGGTACACTCTCCTAGTCGCTGACCCTGAGGACCTCTTCTAAAAAAAAAAAAAAAGATATAGTGATGCTGACTATACTGGATGCAAAATAGATAGAAAAAGCATCGGTGGTACTTGTCAAATTATTGCAGGATGCTTAATTTCTTGGTCTTCCAGATAGCAGAATTCAGTAGCCTTGTCACAACAGAAGCAGAATACATTGTAGCTGGAAGTTGCTACACTCAACTGATGTGGATCAAACATCAATTGGAAGATTATTGTCAAACACTTCACGAAATTCCAATGCTATGTGACAACACAAGCGCAATCAACTTGACCAAAAATCCTATCCAACATTCAAGAACAAAGCATATTGAGGTCAGACATCATTTCATCAGGGACCATGTAAGTAATGGTGATATTTTACTTGATTTTGTCTCTATAGATAATTAATTAGCTGATATATTCACTAAACCTCTTCTTGAAGATAGATTTACATCAATTAGAAGAGAAATAGGTATGTGCAACCCTGAATTAAATTGTTGTGATGAATGATAAATTCATGACTAAATTTCTATAGTGTATGTTAAAATTCATTGCAAATCCTTTTTATGTCTTGGAATTGTGACCTTCATGAAGTCGTAGTGTAGGCTGCAACTCTCACAAAGTCGGAGTCTACTACTCATGAAGTAGGAATTGTGTGCTGCGACTTTTGTAAAGTTGGAGGCTGCACTTCGACTCCTCCAAAGTCGGAGTTTATGAAGTCGGAGTTCATGTTAATTTAAATAATATAATAATAAATAAATAAAATACTTAATAAATTATCATTTAAAGAAGAATTTATTACAATAACAGTTCATGCATTTAATCTCAGCCGTTCATATCCTCATCAATGGTCCATTACTTATTCCCATTTCTATATTAGGACCTTTCCTCCTTTTCCCCAAATCACCCGTTTGAACTCTGTCTCCGACTCTCCTATCGTCTTCTTCCTCTTCCCGCGTGTGGTGTTCACCCCGACGGAACCGTGTTCGGAGCTTCTACATGATCTCTTGTTTTCTCTGAAGAAAGGTAGGTTCCTTGACTTCCAAACATCATTTCTATATCCCCTTTGACATCCTTCTCAGTTTCCTCTATCGTTCTTGTCTAGATGGCCTCATCTAGGGCTCCGGAAGGAGCCATGTTCACTCTTGAACAGTTCTTACACCTTTCATCTGCTAAAGCCTCAATCTGCCCCAGGAAGGTTGTAGATATCAGCCAGTTACATGGTAGGCTAGTTTGGGTAGAAGAAACCCTAGCAACATCAGGCTGGTCGAAGCGGTGTCAGACTGCAGAGCCAACTTTCGAGGGTGCTCTCAAGGCATTTTATGTGTCTCTCCAAGTCGCTCCAGAAGGATAAGTTACAGGGATAGTCAAGGGTACTACCATCACAGTTTCTGAAGAGCTATTAGTGGAAATGTTAGATTGCCCCAATTCTTGACACAGAATCAGTGAAGTCGTACCCATGGTGAAGCAACGATTGGGATTGATTGGGAATCTAGGGTCTGTTCGTAAGAAAGGACTCCTAGTTAATGAATTGTCTGCATAGAAAGATTGATCCATTCCATAATCACCAATATCATCACTCCCAGGGTTGGCACCCATTCTTCTATCACTGCAAGATATGGAAGTCTGTTGTTTTTCGGCTATTCAGAGACATAGGGTCAACCAGCCCTCTATCATTTTGGAGAGGATGGCAAGATCTAGAAACTTGCAGGAGTCCCTTACATATGGACCTCTACTGACCCTTATCTTCAAGACGTTTGCAGTGGATCTTAGTGGTGAAATGTTTGTGGCAGTTAAGGAAAAGATGGGTATGTCTACATTAAGGAGAAGCCACTATAGTTTGGAGAGCAAGGCACACAATTATTGGACCAAGGACTCTGTGCCACAGTGATCTCATGAAATCTTTCCAGATGAGGCACAGAGCTCCTCAACTATTCTAGAAATCCAGCCTCCACAGTTTCGCAATGAGGAAACAAGAGAAGAAGTACCTGAAGAACAACAAGAGCAAGCGCAACAAGAACAAGAACAAGAACCACAACTACAGCAAGAGCAGGCTCCTGTCCCATCTCCTGAGCAAGAAGCACCAGAAGATACAATAAATCAAGTGCTCAGAGATTTGAGGGGCAAGGGAGTAGCACAAGAAGAAGATATTCCTAGCACTACTGCTTTTGAGCCTATTTTTGAAGAAGAGAAACATGTCTCTCCTCCACATATTGAGACTCGGCCAAGGACTCAGGGGGAAACCAACAGCAGTGCATCTGATTTGATGGATGTGATGATGAAGCAGCAGGAGAGCTTGTCCATTCTACAAATGCAAGTCGAACAAGTTGATGTGAAGTTTGATTTTTTTGGCTGAGGAGGTCTAGCAGATAAAGGACCTTTTGCTTCAGTTGGTGTGCCAACAAGGCACAGGTAAGTCTTATGCTCCATCCACTGCACATCAAGAGGAGCAGCAACCTCAACAGCAGCAGAATCAAGAGCAGTAGCAGCAGCAACAAGAGCAGCAGAAAGAGTCTGGGGAAGTGTCTGCACAGATAGAAGTTCTTGCAGTTGACCAGCAGCAGCAGCAACCCCCTCAGGAGAAGGAGTCAGTGCCTCAGTAGCCTCTAGAGTCTCAAGATATGGAGGTAGATGCCGATCCCAAGGTCAAAACCTTTAAGATGAGGGTTAGAAGGAAACTCCATAAGGATGGTCAGTCTGTCTTTCCTTCTCAGCCCTTGACCATTTCCTCTCCTCCCACTGATCCAACTCCTCCTACTGCTACTACTACTGCTCCTACACCTCCAGCTCCCACTGCTGAACAACAACCTCCACCTCCTCCTTCTACTTCATCTAATCCTCCTCCCTCTACCTCTCAACCAGAGGATCAGCCTCTCTCTTTCATCAGTATCTCATTTTCAATGTATCCTTTGAAGTACTCTTTCAAGCCTTCTAAGGTAACCATACCCACTCTTCACACTCAACCTCCTCATTTCTTTTCTTCTCTTCCTACATCTTCTAAACCTTCTTCTGGCAAATCCACTCTTTCCCTTGTAGAGATTGTACCCATTGTGGTACTTTCCTCAAAAGGTGGGTGCTACTTGAAAGACAATCCCAGCAAACTACTTCCTCCATTCTGGTATGCCTTTGCATACCATTCTGAACATCATATGAACCTTTTCATAGAATTTCTATCTATCAAAGTCTTCCTTGAAGTCCATGAGATGCCAAGCTATACCTTTGAGGACTGGCTTCCCTCTTTACTCCAAACCTCTCAAGTACTGTTGGCTAATATCAATCTCATCACTCAAAAAAGCCACAATCTAACTCCTAAAGATTTTCTAGAACTCTATCCTGGTGAAGCCACCAAATACCAACGAACTCAGGCTAGGAACCAATTTATGGATATTTCCCTCCACCTGAACCTTATATTTTTTGACCTGTTTGGTACCCTCCTTAGAGAGATGCAGGCAAAGTATACAAGAATGAAGCAGTTTAATGAAGCAAGATTCAGGATGGGGGCACCTGATGTGAACAAAGGGCAATGGGAGATGATTATCCGTGGACAAAGAGAGATAACCCCTTCTATGGTAATTGGATTATCTTTTGGGCTGCATCCAAGTCTTATTGGGACCATATCTTCTAGGAACATTTTTGCCCAGGTTGTATTCAATAGACATATCAGAATAGCTGCTATATTCAGAATAAAGTACAACCTTAGTCTGTCTTTCCATAGATTTGCCCTCATGTATGCTCCAAAGGACTCTCAACACATGATATATTTTCAGATCTATTTTGCTGAGTCTGAGAGATTTACAGAAGACCAGTGGGCAGCAACATACCCTGAAGACCATTCTGACTGCTTAAAGCTCAAACTGTCTATTCTTGAGTATCTCTGCAAAGGATATGAGACTCTTAGGAAGTCTATTGCACATAAATGGAAGCAGAGGTACCTGATTTACTATCAAGCTAAGGAAGTAGCACATTTCTAGGGACTGCATTGGAACATAACAGTTCATGAGTTCCTCCATTTGGCAGCCAGCAAGAAATGTGTTCCTCTGAAGCATCTTCTGCGCCCTAGTAACTACCATAGGAGAGTTAGCTGGTTTCATCATAGACATGTTAAGTCCTATAGGAAAATCCCCTCCATAGGACCCTCCTATAATATAGATTTTTCCAAGTTTTAGAACTTCTTTCCTGGCAATGAGAAGAAGCTTTGGGCTCTTCTTAAGCCTTTCCTTGCCTAAATCCCTCCTTCTCTATATCTACCAAGCTCTTTATCAGCTTCATAGATGTAATTTGTAATTAAATAAATCAATATATTTGCAGATCTGTTCTCCATTTCTATGCGTATGTCTCTCTCTCCTTGTATCTTATCCTTTCTCTTAATGCCGCAAAGGGGGAGAAAGAAAGTAAGAAACAAATACATAAGACAGTTTTTTTTTTGCTAATCAAATTTATTTTTCACTGTCTATTTAAAAGTTTTTGTCATTAACAAAAAGGGGGAGAATTGTTGAGCAACTATCCCTTAAGAAAATTGTTTAAGATTTTAAACTATTTTAACAGGGTGATTTTGCTACGACAAAATCTTTTAAAGACTTTCTACAAACAAATCTACTGGAATATATCACAGAGAACATAACTTGTACAATCTATGTATCAACACTATCTTGAAATTTCATAAGTCTACAGAGTATACTATGTACCATACTAACTCTGACTGTGGACTCCGACTCCAGAATAGTCGAAGTGTTGAACCATCCTTGTACTGGACTCCAACTCTTTGGAAGTCGAAGTCTAGACTCCAACTCCCTGGAAGTGGAAGCCTAGGCTCCAACTCTCCTAAAGTCGAAGTAAGGTATCGATTGATTGACTCACTCCGACTTCATAAAAGTCGAAGTCATCATTCCGACTCCGGAGAAGTCGAAGTCTATATTGTATTCCGACACCCCCAGAAGTCGAAGTATGATCGATTGATGCATATCACTATGAATTTCCAAAAGTCGAATTTTGTGATCAGTCTCACTGTGACTTATGTAGAGTCGAAGTTCTTTTTGTATCTTTTATTTTTGACTTCGACTCCAAGTGAGTCGAAGTACATGTCTTTCTGACTCCGACTTCCCTGACAACAACTATACTCTTGATACTTAATATTTTCTGTATAAAATTATTATTTCATAAAATCAATGAAATATCGATTGTATGTTATTCAATATGTTTGTTATCCCTATGAGATGTTTTACAGAATGTATAATACTTGTTTACCCTACAGAATAATGTTATGTCTTGTTACTATCATTTAAATATTTTTTTAGGTAGGATATATTATATTCAAAATGACCACAAAAATTATCTTTGAAAAGATCTGAAATATTTATACAAATTGGTCTCTTGCTTTTTGTTAGAAGTTCAGTCTTCTTTATTCAACAGTTGTCTTGCAGTAAATGCTATCAACCGCATGGGGTATCTGAGAGAGGCTCACCTACCACTGTCAAAACCTCACCTTACTTTCTGGATGCAACTATCTGTCTGTCTTTTATTACACTTAACATCCGTCCAGCCGAGGTTCTTATACTTTACATATATTTTTTACTCACCTACCTTAGAAAGTATGGAGGTATCTTTTCTTCTGTCTTGCCCTTTGTTGCAGAACATTTATTAAGCACGTTTTCAGCATGGAGCTTCACAGGACATTAATTGAAGACTGTCTTTTAAGCTGTGAAGCTACAAACATAGTCTGAAGTCGTTGGAAAGCCAAAACACTGAAGGACTATTGGATAACAAAGATCTCAACAGCACTCACATCTAAAGGATCAACGACTACTCTTCAAACAGATAGATCTCCAACGGATAGTTTCAAACAGAAACTTAAAGAATTTAGAAGCATATATAGATGTCGAAGGTTTAAACAAGATATACACTGAGATAGTGAGACCAATTCGAAAAACATTCAACTCACATTTACATTCTACTAGCAAGAGCCTTCACGAGCCTTCTACTGAATTGAAAGATAGAGAGCTACTTCCACAGTCCGAAAAAACTTCCAGGCTCTCCATTCCTTAGAAGTCTTGTTTTTTGTTTGGTGGCATTTGTAATCCTTGATCTTTTCTTTAGTCCACCCTTGTTAGATTCAGAAAGTGTTAGAGCTGAAAGTCCTTTTGTAATCCTTTCTGAATTCCTTGTGTTTGCTCATTCTTGTGAGCAGGCACACCAGTCTTTCATTTCTGTCTGTGCAACCCGCATGAGGTTTGTTTCCTACTGTGCCCCTCTTGTGAAGGGAAGACCTTTTTGAAGGTAGTCTTTGTACCCCTGTTAAGGGAAGACTTGCTTGGGAGCAAGTGGGCTTGTAATACCTCTCAGGGTAGAGAGAAGGTCAAGTATTCTTGGCAATTAGTGAAATCCCAAGTGGTTTTCTTGGGGACTGGACGTAGGACTTCCATGTGGGAAGGTCCGAACCAGGATAAATTTTCTTGTGCATCTGTGTGATTGTTTCTGTCAATTTACACTTGTTTCACACACTATACTAAACACTAACAACTTTATTTAGTGTTGTCTACTTTCAGATAAAATTTGTATAGCGCAAGAAGTCCTATTCACCCCCCTCTAGGACATTATTAGTGACATCTCGATCCAACAAAACCCAGTCCCTTACAATCCAGAGTAGCATGAACTCCAAAGAACGCGGAAGCAACTGTTGGGTTGAGTGTGAAGACAATTCATTTCCCCTCGTATTTTGATGATGACAAGGTGTGATTTTAATGCACAATAATTGGAACATGTTAGATGCACCACACATGTTATGACCACATTTAAAAAACATGTTTCCAAACACATTTATTACTTATATTCATGATAAATCAATGGACTAATGATTTATATGTTTATTTCTCAGGGACATACAATTCTTTTTAAGGGTAGTGTCGATACACCCCATACTGGTGTCGACACAATGCTCCAAGCCCTAGGCCAAAAGATGAAGAAATGGTCAAGTAGTGTCGACACAAGATCAAGTCAGGTCGACACTAGACCTAGTTCCCAGTGAGCCCTGTCAACAGGCCTAGATAGTGTGTCGACACTAAACCAGATGGTGTCGACACTAGAGACCTCTCCCAGAAGGCCTGTTTTACAGTACTCTCTAGTGTGTCGACATGAGATGAAGTGGTGTCGACACTGGAGACCTGTCCCAGGGAAGTTAGTCTGCCAGTCTAGGATAGTGTGTCGACACTAGATCAAGTCAGGTCGACACACTCTAGAAAGTTTGTGATTTAAGGTTTCTCTTGGACACGTGGCACCCTAGGGATTTGGTGGATCGGCCTTGGATCATGTGCCCACGACCCCCAAGGGTACTTTTGGGTATCTTGGACTATAAATAGTCCCCTATTGGCCATCCAACCAACAAGAGAGAGCAGAAGAGAGCCTCGAAGACTTCTCCAGAAGCTTTTCGGCGGCAAGGCTGTTCTCCTCCCTATTCGTGCATCCTCTTGTGCTTCTTCTTTCCAATTCCATCATCTCCAAGCACAAGAAGGAAGATCTGATCCAAGATGGAGCAATAGGATCAACTTCCAAGGAGCAGATCAAGTAGAAGCAGTCGTTTGTGGAGAATTCGAGGAAGATCCTGAAGATCAAATTACAGAGCATCGCCCAGGGACTTCCAGAGATCAAGCCTCTTCACAATTCGACATCTACAAGGGAGTCTTCTGAAGAACAAGGACTTTTCAATCCATTTCTCATTTCCGCTTGTGTCTTCTTGGTTGTTCTAGAGATTGTGCAGTGTCTATTGCATCAATTCTCTTGAATGAACTTTGAGATCAGATCATTGCTAGAGGATCTGAATCTTTGTGTTGTGATCTAGCAAGTGGTTGTGAGCCTGTGTGCTCAGTGTTGAGTCATCGTACTCAATTGTGGTTGAGCAATTGTGCTCAGGTTCTAGAGTAGTCTTGCTCTAGAGGTTGTGTGAGTTGTAAAACTCTATGTTGGAGTTGTCAAGCTCCTGTGTGTGTGGTGTATCCGGTTGTTTAGTGGATCCTCATAGTGTGAGGGGTGGATGTAGGAATCACATGGTGTGATTTCCGAACCACCTAAAAACTCTCTGTGCAGTGGTTTATGTGTGACTTTAATTCACCTTGCGCTAGATGTATGCATAGGGTTTTTCGAATTCATTATAATCAACTTGATTCCACACTTCAATCATCTAATTCACACACTTATTCATCAGATCTCTAATTTGCTCTTTCAAATTGTCTCTGATTTCTTGCATTGTTTTAAATTGGCTAAGCTTCCGCAATAGTTGGCCTAGATCTATTCAACCCCCCCTTCTAGATCTTGTCCATCACATCTTTGATCCTTCAGCAACTACAATAGAAAGTAGTAACTAAAGAAAACTACTAAGCTAGCTATTGCAAAGCAACAGAAACAGAGTGACGCCATGACCTCCAACCAAGTCGGGCCACCCACAACTCGCAGAGACATAGCGGAGATGGACACAATGTGGTAACAAACCTCGGTGCAGACACACGTTGAGACAAAGAGCTCTCGAAACTGTAACGACCCTCTTTATATCGGTACGATTATACCAATCCACGTCGGTACAAAGGACGCCGTCACAGTGGGATATTTACCCAACACTAAACAATAGGTTGAAACGTACATGAATAACAAGGAAAGTACAATGGAAATAAAATGTAACTCTTATTCCATCATCTTTCACATATTCCACAATCTATATAGCAAGTAAAGAAATAACAATGTCCACATTATTACATGTCCAAATGAAATACATTGTCCATCACATTGATTACATACTATGGAGAGAAAGTAAATATGTAGTAATGTCCACAAGCGAAGCTACTCATCGCGCTCGGAGTCGCTCCTCACTATGTCCTCCTCAAGTACGGCGACACCTGTCTCACCTGTACGCCAAAGCAAGTATGAGTCTTCTAAAAAGACCCAGCAAGCAATCCAAAGATAGCACCCTTACACATATCACATACACATGCTATCTTTTAATTAATAAGGAAATACATGGTACATGTTTCATTTCAATTTAACAATTAAACATGAACAACATACACATGCTTTCTACACAAAACATGTAACATGATTCATGGTTCAAATTCTATTCATATCATAGCACAATTCTACAAATTTAGGTCATGGAAATATGTACAATGTAATTAACAATCCTAGCATGATATCTAATCATTTTCACATGCATTTATAACACATATTCACATAATTAGCTTGCTGTTTT